>CM044435.1:39226341-39239335 GCA_024363595.1 Xenopus borealis | reverse complement strand
GGTTGTGGGGAGGAGAAAATGTTCCCTCCAAAGATTTTTCAGTGGAAGTGCCTATCACTTTCCAGGTTAAAATGTATGTGGCTGTTCTGTTCTTTATTGGAAATGATAACACAGAACAAGGCCATTTGATTCCCTTCTTTTTTTTGGACTGACTACAGCTTGATCAGATTGTCTTGTGTTCCAGGAGCATGATAATGCTGTAAAAAGAAATATAGCTCCAAACGAAAGCATGAAAAGGCGTCATTTCTTTTTCACAGCAGACAGCCTTGTTACTAGGGAAGCAAAGGGTAGTTGCCTTGTTACTAGGGAAGCAAAGGGTAGTTGTCTTTGTTCCCTGGTCAGCAGACCAGTATGTTTCTCAGGAGATCCAACTGTAGGTCTATGGTAGCACAGAGCAGAACAGTATTTGATCTTTTATCAAGTTCTTGGTGTATAGTGAGAGATAAGTAGAGGTGTGTATGTGTTGTGTGTGTGTGTGTGTGTGTGTTGTGTGTGTAGTCCTGGGCTGTATATTCTAGAAAGTGCCAGATGGACTACTGTAAAATGCTATAGTTTAGGTCCATACTGAAATATAAAATAGGCCCTAGCATTTGAAGTACACAGAGATCGAAACAGCCCCTCACCAGCCTGATAAATAATTACTGTCTTGTCATATTACAGCAGCCCCTCCAGGGCCTATTTTGTATCTTCACAACCAGGTAGTGTTTTTTTTTTATGAGAAATTGGAATATGAATAAAAAATGTCCTGAATAGAAAGATAAACACAGTAACTAGTTTCATTTACAAAATATTTACAGCCTCACAGAGCTAGAGTTGTTTTGCTGTTAGCATCAGTGACTCCCATTTGAAAGCTGGGAAGTGACGGCAGCAGTAGAATGCAAATATTTACAAAACTAAAAAAAGTTTTTAAAAATGAAGAAAATTGAAAGGTTACTAAGAGAAGGACATCCTCTAACACGCCATACTACCCCTTTAAAAGATTACTAATACTCTGCTTCTGCCGTAATCCTTATTATTATTTTTTATTACTTTTAATACTTATTATTTAAGGGTGGAGGTGGTATTACTTTTAATTCCACCTCCACCCATAAATAAAATGCAAAAATAAACATCAAAATTGTACAGCTATCATTCACAGTAAAGCTATCCTCCTTCAAACATTCGTTTTGTATGTGTGAGTTTTTCTTTTTGTAATTGCTCTCGTTTTTCTATAATGCCGGGCAGAACTGCTTCCCCATAAATCTATCCGAGAATATAATTCTGTCAGCAGGGGCAGCTAACTTGGAAGAGCAGCACTTAAAGCAGCTATTGTCATTTGTGAAGTTCATTGCTGAGTAGCACCAAGAGGTCCTCTGGGAAATTTCATTGAGTGACAGTAACACTTGGTTAAAGGGGTGGTTCACCTTCAGGTTAACTTTTAGTATGTTATAGAATGACCAATTCTAAGCGACCTTTCAATTGGTCTTCATTATTTATTTTGTATAGTGTATGAATTATTTGTCTTCTCCTCCTGACTCTTTGTAGCTTTCAAAAGGGGGTCACTGACACCCTCAAAAACAAATCCTCTCTAAAGCTGCACATTTATTGTTATTGCTGATTTTTATTATTCATCTTTATTTCCTGACCCTATCCTATTAATATTCCATATTCTCATTCAAATCAATGCATGGTTGCTAGGGTAAATTGGCCCCTAGCAACCAAATTGCTGACGCTGCAAACTGGAAATTTTATCCGAATATTGAGCTATTCAATGGTTGAAGTACTTCCCCTTTAATTTTTTATTCGCCCGCCTAGTTCACCAGATCAAAGCTACCGAACTGGGTATCATTATTTTTGATCGAATAAAAAAAGATTTGATCGATCAAAAAAATCGTTCAAATCGATTCAATAATGAATCGATCAAATTTTTCCTATTCGATCAATTGACCAATCGAATTGCGGTAAAATCCTTCAAATTTGATATTCGAATTTGAAAGGTTTTTAATTCCCTAACTATTCCCATGGTCGAATTTTAAATTTTTTTCAATTCGAAATTCAACCAATGATAATTCGCCCCTTAGTGTCACTAGCAAGCCCCTGCCAATTATTAGATTTCTACATGATGTTTGCAATGGAGAGGTACATATACATGATATGGACACATGTATTCCGACACTCTGCCTAAAGTGACATGTATACAGTTTGAATACTCACTGAAAACTTCCAGCCTGTCTTTGGAACAGCATTGACGGTCTAGATCCATACTTGATGGTGAATGCGAGGAGGTCCGGACTGAGAATTAAAATAGGCCCTGGCATTTTAACTACACAGAGGCCCAATCAGCCCACATAGAGGCCCAAACATCCCCCACCAGCCCACTAAATACTGACTTTCTATGGGACCTTATAGCAGCCCCTCTGACATTTGCCAGAACCCACCAAAAATGCTCCAGCATCTTATCTAGTGGAAAGCTTGCACAGAAGAGCAAATGCTGTTATAGCAACAACGGGAGGGCCAACTTCATATTAAGTTTGAGAGAAGGAAATATAGTTTGTGTGTCTACTCTACACCATTTAACACTGTATATCTAGAAATAGATTTTGGGGTGTCCCCTTTTCTGTGAGGAGCCACCTAGGCAAAAACTTTCTAAAGCACTTTCTAGAGCTGTGCATTTTTAATAGCAAATATAAAGCCAAAATGGATGCGCTGCAAAAATTACCCAGGGCTACTGTATGGGTAGTATATACAGATATGGGATCTGTTGTCTGGAAACCCGTTATCCAGAAAGCTTAAAACGGAACGGCCATCTCAATTTCATCTAAATAAAATTTTAAATTGTTTCCTTTTTCACTGTAATAATAATAATAATAATAATAATAATAAAACAGTACCTTGTACTTGATCTAAACTAAGATATAATTAATACTTATTGGAAGAAAAAACAGCCTATTGAGTTTATTTAATATTTAATGGATTTTCTAGTAGACTTAAGGTATGAAGATCGAAATTACAGAAAGATCCTTTATCTGGAAGACACATGATCCTGAGCATTCTGCATAACAGGTCCCATAGCAGATAGAAATTACAGAAAGATCCTTTATCTGGAAGACACATGGTCCTGAGCATTCTGCACAACAGGTCCCATAGCAGGCCCGGACTGGCAATCTGTGGGTTCTGGCAAATGCCACGGGGCTGCTGTGGGGTGCCACAGAAAGTCACACCTTAGTGGGCTGGTGGGAGTCTGTTTGGGCCTCTTTGTGGGCTGTTTGGCCTCTGTGTACCTAAAATGGCAGGGCCTATTTTGATTTTCAGTCCAGGCATGTATAAGTAAATAATATATATGGTGAAATTATTCTATTGTGTATTTCTTTTAAAGCGAAACCGTCATGGGAAAACATGTTTTTTTTGTTATCTGGTTACCTTCCCATTGTTCTGTTGTTAGGCTGCTGGGGGGCGAGGGAGGGGAGGGAAGGGAGGGGGTGAGATATCACTGCAACTTGCAGTACAGCAGTAAAGAGTGAAGTTTATCAGAGCACAAGTCACATGACCAGGGGCAGCTGGGATTTGACAATATGTCTAGCCCCATGTCAGATTTCAAAATGAAATATAAAAAAAATCTGTTTGCTCTTTTGAGAAATGGTTTTCAATGCAGAATTCTTCTGGAACAGCACTATTAACTGATACATTTTGAAAAAAAATTTTTTTTCCCATGACAGGATCCCTTTAATAATTTTCATATATATATTCTGCCTCCTCCTCTGCAGCAGCTGATAAAGCTACCTGATTGTTAGAGACTCTGACTCTGGTACCAAAATAATCACATTAGGGCTCATTCATGAGTGCTCAGCTCAGTTGTGGTCAGGGTTGCCACATTTTCTAGAAAAATATACCTTTGTTTTTATGTTTTTTCCCTATACTTAACATTGCAATCATGCAACATTTTTACCGGCCAGGCCAGTAAAATACCAGCCAGTTGGCAACCCTAGTTGCGGTAGAGCAAAATTTGCAGTAGTCATGCACAAAATTGTATTTATTAAATGTACTGCAAATGGCTCAGTTAGGTACATTCCTCCTGCTCTTTTGTATCACTTTCAGTGCGACTTTTGATGCAGGGGAACAATGGAGTGACTGGCTGGGGAAATGTGAATGTATGCATTTTCTCACCAAAATACACTCCATGTGTGTGCACATATCAGTACACTTGCAACAAAGAGCGGATGGGAGTGGATTGGCTTTTTCTCTGCTTGTGTTTCTGCACAGGCAGAGGCAGGACTGGACTGAGAATCAAAATAGGCCCTGGCATTTCAGGTACACAGAGGCCCAATCAGCCCACATAGAGGCCCAAACAGTCCTCACCAGCCCACTTAGGGTTGCCACTTTTCCCTGCGGCTCAAGCCAGACAGGGGGGCGGTCCCGTGACGTCACGGGGCGGTCCCGTGACATCAGTGGGCGGTCCCGTGACGTCACGGGGCGGAGCTATGACGCCGCGATCACCGATTGGCTGATCGTGGCGTCAATCAAGCTAATCCCGCCCGGTTTTCCTTATATGGAAAACCGGGCAGGAAGCATTGAACCGGGCAGCCCTTCAAAATACCGGGCTGTCCGGTTCAAAACCGGACAGGTGGCAACCCTAAGCCCACTAAATACTTAATACTATGGCACCTTATAGCAGCCCCTCTGGCATTTGCCCTAACCCACAGATTGCCAGTCCGGGCCTGGGCAGAGGTAACGCCTTCTGTGCAATTAGTCTTACAGTTATGTAACATGCTTACTTTGCTTGAGCGAGGAGTTGTAAACCGAAAATTGTACCCTTAATTTTCCATTCCCTTCCCTTGTACATAAGTTACTTCTAAGGTAAACTACCTATTTAGACCTTACTCTAAATGTGGACTTCAACATAAGAAAAACACAATTACGATAAGGATTATATGCGTCTATAAGTGCAGAAGCTTCTGCCATGCTCTATAGAGAAAGCCATGAGCAAAACTGAGCCTCACCAGAGTTTCAAGCAAGCAAAGAACTATTAATTATTCACCACCTCACACTTTTCTTTATTGAAAAATCTATACAAAATAAAAGAAAGATAAGTTCAAAGATGGGGACATTTTTCTTTATGACTTGTCATAATATCAGTTCATATCTGCGATTTAAGAATCATGTCATTTACTTATCAGTGCTAACATGCTTTGATCTCTATTGACAAAGCAGGAAGAAAGAGATGCAGGTAAAATAATTGCAGTACAGCACATTGCACAATTGCTCGGGCTGAGAATACCCCCTCCCCTCTAGACACATTATCAAAGCATCCATAGAATTTCTTTAAGAGCATCCACCTACACTCTCATTTTGTGTTGTGCATTAAAGTTATACTGATTTATTCTGGTGGAGTCCAGTCCATACCTGGTATTTTGCATCCCAAGTAGGCAAAAATAGGCTTAACTTTGCTTGTGTCAATATTTCTTTTTAGGAATTTCCCACCTGCTACTTATCATTTGGTCAACAATGAGATGATAACTATACCAGCTGAGCTATTGATTGCTTTTCAGTTACAGTGCTTAAGAAATTACCTTGTACAAATCTCTTGCAATCATAAGCAATACCTCTAACTGAAGAGAGTATTCAAACAGACAGAGAGTACATTCATTTTGTGCAGAAATAAGAACATATATTGACTTAAAGTCTGCTTAGATGAATAAAGTGGTGGGAGTAGGTCACTATAAGCCAGAAAGTAAGGAGGTAGCAAATAAACAGGAAGGGCATTAAATCAAGCCCAACATATTTATTGTCATGGCTTATTTGTAAAAGCTGTTCAAAACATTAATGGAAACAATAAAAATAAGCAAAACTGTTTTTGTTTTGCAGAAACAAAGGAAAAACAGGAGACCATACAGGTCTTGATCCAATCAGTGGTTGCTTAGCACTGCAATGGACCCATGTTCATGCTAAAAGCTAAAAGGTATGGGATCTGTTATCCAGAATGCTCAGAACCTGTAATTGGATCTTCATACATTAAGGGGCACATTTACTAAGGGTCGAATTTCAATGGTAAAAAAAACCCTCGAATTCGACCCTCGAAGTTTGGTCAAATTAAAACCCCTCAAACTCGAATTTAGAATTTGAGGAGTTTTAACGCAATTCGATTTTTTGAACGATCTTATATATTAAAAATTTGCTCGATCCATAAAATTGTTCGAATTGATCAATTCGAACGATTTTAAGCATTCGATTGAATTTTTTTTTATTCGATCAAAAAAACTTGGAAAAACCCTATGGGAGCTTCCCATAGGGATGTATAGCAATTCGGTAGGTTTAATCTGCCGAATTGTTGTATTGAAAAAATTTTTTTTAAAGGGCCAGTACTTCGAGAATCGAATTTGAATTTTGACCAATTCGAATCGAAATTTGGGCAATTGGAGAGTCGAATAAGCCCAAAATAAATTCGAATTTAGAATTTTTTTTATTTGAATTTGATTTGAATTTTCACTTCAAATCAATTCGACCCTTAGTAAACGTGCCATTAAGTCTGCTAGAAAATCATTTAAACAATAAGGGGATTATTTGAATTTTTATGGTCTGACTTTTGGGGCAAAAACTTTTCTATTTCATGAAACAAAATGCAAATCTTTCAAAATATATTATACCCCAATGCTGCAAAAAGCCTGTTTATGTCATGTATAAGTCGATGGGAGATTTCCCTATCCCAATATGAGAACATCATGGTTTATGCTTGGTTTAGGCCAATAATCCAATACATTCTAATTTTTCAGGCAGAAACCCGAAATAATTGAGCGATTCAGGAAAGAAGTTGGGAAAAAAATGTACGATTTGGGTTTTCGCTCTATTTTATTCGTTTTTTCCTGATCCGTTATTTTATTAATAAATAAAGCAAAATCGGGCATGGGAGTAAGCTTTTTTATTTTAATTATGAGATAAATCTGGATTTTAGTAAATAACTTACCTAATAAACCCAATGGGCTGGTTTTGATTCCAATAAGGATTAATTATATCTAAGACTGGATTAAGTACAAGGTACAGTTTTGATATTACAGAGAAAAAGGAAATCATTTAAAAATTTTATTTGGATTAAATGGAGTTTACTGGAGACAACCTTTCCGTAATTTGGAGCTTTCTGGATAATGGGGTTCCATGTAGAGTTATGTCAATACCAGTAAAAGAATGGCCCAGCTGTGTTTTCTTGCAGTTTGCTCTGGCTATGGTGTTATATGTCTATTTTTATCTATATGTCTATTTTTATCTATAGTTATAAATATACTTAACAAAGCTTTACAAAGGTCGAAGGGGCAAATTCACCTAAACACGAAGCGTCTAACGCTAGCGTTAATTCGCCAGTGTGACGTCATTTTGCAACTTCACAATTTACTAACAGTGTCCCTGGAGGAAATTCGCTAGTGAAGTAGATAGACTATCACAACTTCGCACCCTTACACAAGTGGCGCACTTACGAAGGGAAGTAACTACGCTAATTCACTAAGATGCCCATTTTACTGAACGATACCTCTTGTGCTAGACTTTACTTCTCCAGGTCAGACCTGGCAAAGTTCAATACAATAGATAGGAGTTTGAAAAAAAAACTTGAATTTTTTTTCTAGGTCCCAAAAAACGCTAGCGTCTTTTACTTTTTTAGGGTGATAGTTTGAAAAACAGCATCATTTTTGTTGGGGGTTACCCTCCTTCCCCCCTACATTTCCTAACATATGGCAACACAACTATATAGGGGGCACATGTTTAGGGCAATAGGACAACTTTATTTTATTTATTAAAGGTTTCCTGGGCTTGTGTAGTAGAATGTAGTGGCTGTAACATATACTTCTATTATACATTGAACTTCGCACTGTATGCAAATTAGGCATCACTAGCGTAAATGCACTTTGCCTGGCGAAGTAACAGTAGCGAAACTTCGCTACTTTTCGACTCCTTGAGCGCAAATTCGCATTTTAGTGAATTAGCAGCGGTCTGGTGAAAATTAGCCTGGTGAAGTGTGGTGAATTGAAGCGAAGCCGTTGCTATCGCATTTTCGACGCTTAGTGAATTTGCCTCTTAATGAATAGGTGGACAACGCCAGACATTGTTGAACTTGGATTTTCATTTTGTAAACTAGCCTACATTTCAAAGCGTTGTGAATCACATAGTCAAAGAAACCCAACCAAATTCCTCATTAAGTTACCTTTTATTGGAGCTGCTTAGCTGTTAGGTCAGCAAAGCTTATACATCTCAGGTACAAATGAATGAATGAATAAATGATCAGGTACAAGCTATAAATACCTGATTTAAATATACTGATATGATTAACGGTCATAAACCTCCCCAAAATCGTTGAAGATCCTTGGGTTTCCAGATACTGCAAGATAAACCAATTAAGACATGAATGCTATAGCACTGCTGGTTTATTGCTGCCCAAATAATCCTATGTCAAGTTTCTTTGGGATATGTGGAAAGAGTTTCTGGTGGCATACATCATATTTTCTTTTTTGTCATTAATTTAATAGGTTAAAACACTTCAACTTTACATTTGCTTTTATAAACAAACATGATCTTCCATTTTATGCACTCTAAGCCATGACTGTCATCAGTTACATCACCACATTGCTTATAATAAAGTTCTGCTTGGAGATGAAATAAACATCATCATTAATCACTGCTGTTTTGTAGACAGAGCAAAAAATTCAAGATACATCGATCAATACAATGACAAAGAAAATTAAAGTGTAACCATGCTGATATGATTCTGTTTATTAATGCTCAGCCCTATACCTTTGAAAATGTTGTTGCACAATGAGTACATAGACATAAAGGGGCAACTAGAGGGGAGGTCATTACCACTACTGGGCTTTTTTTTTTAACAAATCTGCCCTCAGAACACAAATCATCAAACTTTTTTTTACTAACAAATAAAGTGTTATAAGCTAAGCAGCCCCTGACCAAATGCTGGAGTGTTAGCATGCAGTTCTATAAATCCACATGTTCATAACACACAAGACTTACATAAGTAACAAGACAGGCATGAACTGAGTGGGGTGTGCCATCACAGCACAGCAGCATTTATCACCTTAATTGATTCTATAAATGGAGCGTGGGAGGGGTTCCCGCCTAATGTTTGTAGCCTCTTCTACAAACTCTGAGCAGTATAGTTTAGGGCAGAGACACTAGTAAAGATTTGGGGGAGATTTAGTCGACCGACTACAAATTGCCTCTTCTTCAGGCGACTAATCTCCCCGAAAAGCCTTCCAGCTGGCTAAAATCTAAATTGCTGGCATGAAGTTGCCGCACAAGGTAACTTCGGGCGACTTCAGAAAATGAAGCGCTCCAAGTGCCATCCTGCCGGCAATTTAGAGTCTAGCCAGAGGGAAGGCAGTTTGGAGAGATTAGTTGTCCAAAAAGAGGTGATTTGTCACCGGACAAATCTTCTTATATGTCTCTGCCCTAAATCTCTCTGAATCTTCACGTGTGTCTCTGCCCTTACACATGCTTTTCTTTTTTTTCTTCTTATACCGCTGTTCCTTTATTGTGTTAATTGGGAACCATGATCATGGCTTTCAAATTGAGCAAATGTTCAGTTCAGTGTGGGCCCATATTCATTATCAGTTCAACCTTGGTCCCTTTAATAGGATTGACATTACAACTGATGGAACAGAGTCAAGAGTGGAAGAGTGCCAGTACATTATGCATCTGTAACACTTATAAAAGACCTTATGAAAAGATGTGATAATGTGTACGGCAGGCAACAGTGAAAGATAACTCACTAACACTTCTATGAGCACTACAACTTATATTGTGCCTGATTTCAGGTCTAAATCTGGGAATCAGCTTTGGGATCCAACAGTTGGTATACTATAATTTATGAGAATCATTATATGCATACAGTATATAATGTTCTATTGCACAAATACATTTTACCCCATGAGGATCCAATTCTAGATCCATTTTCAGAGCATATATAGGAAGAAAGAAAAAGAAAATACTATTCTTAAATATGTTTCTAAATAAATGTACAGGTTTGATTAATATGTATGTTTCTGCGTGCTTAGTTTTTCAACTGGTTTTTGAATGATGCCTGCAGAAAGGGGACATGGGAGGTTAAGCCTATATAACGTCTCAGCTCTTGTAAACAAAGGCAAAAGTTGTTATTTAATGTGTATTCCAAACAACCTCCCTCTGGTAAACAGAGGCACAGTGTCTTAGCAGAAAGGTGTATTATTTATAAGAGAAACTAACCAACATTAAGGCAAACAGTGTTGCTTAACTAATGTTTTTAGAGTCCTTCTGTCAGTGACTATCCTGTTTGGATTAATCCTGCAAATCATTAGTATGAACAAACACTGTCACATTCTTCTGCCCTTGCATGTAATATCATGATTTTGATTTTCTACAAAAGAACAGAGATCATTATTCAATTACCCAAGAATGTTATAAAATGCACTTTCATGCAAGATCACTTTCTGTTTTAAGTTAACCATACACTGGCATTTGGGCCAAGGAGACTCAAAAGTACATGCTAGTAGGTTCCACACTGATGTGTAGAAAACAAAGTGGGTGGATTCACTCATATGTGGGTAGTTGAAAGGGTCACTGCTTAAAAAGAATACTTGGGAGGAAATATGTTAAATGGAAAGGGTCACTTATGACTTATTTAAACTAAATTGCTCTTTCTGATGTGCACTAACAGCCTACTGGTAAAAATGTGGTGTCTACTTATAGTGATTACACTAATATCTTCCATAATGCTGAAAGTTTTCTACTGTAGGAATGTGCAGTGCAGAGGGGTGTGATGTGGTGCTTTAGGGTAAGGGCATACGGCAAGATTCGGAGAGATTTAGTCACTTCTTTGGGTAGAAAATCTCCCCGAACTGCCTTTTCGCTGGCTACAATGAAATGCTTGATAAAGGGGATTACCCCGAAACGTTGCATGCTGCATCTATAATAAACTAGCAAGGTTTTACCTGCCAGCTATTCCTGTGTGTCGGTGATTTGTTCTGGAGCTGTTAATTGAGGGACGCCGAATTCCTTTTTGCCGTGCACCAGGTAATCGTTGCCTGGAGGGCCAGGGTGTGCGAGTGGAACAATTGAACTTACAATGAAAAATCACCAGCGGGATAGCAAGTGCAGCTTTATTTTCTGATGTAGCCCAAAGTTTCCATTGAGTCAAGGACCACATCAGCTAGTTTGTTTGGCCCTGGGGCCATCATGTAACTTTATTATTGCTGGCATAACTACTAAGGAAGTGAAACACGAGAACAGTCTCCTCTATTGAGGGCCTGCAAGTGACCTATGATTTATGACCTATGAATGGTCAGAGATCCTGTCTGAACCTTATTTTACATCCCTGCCCAGTGTTAATCAGCAAGCACAGTGACTGAAATAACAAAAAGTGTAGCAAATCAGAGGAAACAACTATACATAATATATGTGATTTTATGTAGACACAATACATATCTCTCTTCTGTTGAAAAACAGTAACAATATCAATAGTTTAAATGACTAATGAATATACTGTGCATAAGCCCTGATGTTACGTTAGCATAACTTAATATCTATATATTATCTATATATATTTCAGTCACAGCACTGATCAGTGCTATTCAACTCCTAGCTCCAGACAGAGCATATAATATATATGCACAAGTGTATAAACTATAATTGTTATGCAGGAATTTCTATTTTACTTATGTGACTGTAAGAACTTGACAATTTTTCCAATGGCACGACTCCTCTAAGGCGCATAGATTGCGTAACTAACTATAAATAGGCCAATAAACTTCTGCTGCTTTGCTGGTGATCTTGTCAGAATGTTAGATGATACACTAATCCGATTGACGTGGTGTGAGATGAAGTGATATTGAATGACAGGGAAATAGGACTTGAAAGCACATCACTGATGAAATTCTTTTTAAAAATACCTAACTAAATAAGATATGTGTAAGATTATATGCTTTAGCGTTGAAAGAATAACTAGAGCAAATAGGTGGTGGGTTTTTTGGCACCATTAGGAGAGTTGCATCTTAGTTGCATAGTTGCTTTCTTATCTTAATCTTTTTAAAGGCAAAGCAAATAAAACTAGCAAGTGAAGAATTAAAAACAACTTTTCTTCCCTTAGGATTTGTCCAAGGGAAAATTGTTTTTGTTTCTATGTAGTGTGGGGAGATTCTTATAACGCTATAGAAAGTTTGATGAAATGTATGCTGATTTTCCCCAGTTGGATACAGAATTTTGGTCTTTGTTGGTGAATATACCCAGCCCCCAGTTGGCTGAGCAGGATACAGAGGGCAAGAGGCACTTGCTGATTACCTTTATTTCCTGATTCTCAGGCCATTGTTCTGGTCATTTGCGATACAGCACACAGTGTTTATTGTTTAACTGCTTGCACTTGCTTTATGATCCCAGCCCCCATGGGGCCATTCATGAGGACTTGAAATAACAAATGAGTCACTTTACTGTCCGCCTTGCTTCTGAGCTGGTATTCTGATGCTGCCATTCTGCTGTGTAAAAAATATTAAAAATATCCCCAGAGATACAGACCCAGCTGCTGTAATGTGGAATGGCTGCTGCGCTTCCTGTTTAGCTACCTTCAAAATAATCAACTGTATCGACTAATGGAGGCCATAAATAATGTCATATGCTTTGCAAGGTTACTATGCACCAAGTCAGTTACTAAATTGACTTTATTGGCAGGAAATAGCTTTATATGGGATAAGTGCCCTGCATTTTAAAACAATTGGACAATATTCTACTGGACCAATTAGAATGCAATTCCACTACAAGCTAATTTACAAGGTAGATTTGGATGCTAGATAAGCGATTTACTTTACTCTAGATCAGGGCTGTCCAACTGGCGGCCCACAAACCCCCCTTCTGTGGCCCCCTACCTGCTGTGCTTGCATACCATGTGTAAGATTTAAATGGTATCACTACATAGATTAACTGGCCCCTGTATTGTTTAAACCTCAAATCCCCTGTATTGTTCACACCTATGATCCCCCTGCATTGTTCACACTAAAGC
>CM044435.1:39196899-39219624 GCA_024363595.1 Xenopus borealis | reverse complement strand
TGGGGTGGGAGGAGCCCGGGGTCCCCAGAAATGATGCTTCACCTCGTCATGCAATATTAAGTTTAGTAGTAACAGCATTTAAAAAAGTTTTTGTGAAGGGCAAACTAGGCCTAAGGCTGCAACTAACCATTTTCATATGATAAAGAACCCACAGTCATTTTAAGTGACACAATTACAGTGCTGAATAATCCTTGGTAATCCCTATGTACATTTTAACTGCATTACCAAATAATATGAGAACAAATAAAAGTTTGGATTTTGTCATCAGCATTTAATAATCCCAAACACCGTGGCATGGGCATGCTGGCAGCAAGGGTGTCTGAGTTTTAAAATAACAACCTTGAGCAAATGATTCTTCATTCTGTCTCTCTCTCCCCAATAGCTGATGGTCTAAAACTCTCAAACACCCAGAAGAGTAGACTTTCAGGGAATGCTGGGAATTGTTACCATTCTGGATTGCTATTAACCAGCTACCACCTATGCAGGATCTTTGCACACTTAACATACCAACTTAATGCATGTTATCAGTACAGGAATAGTGTTGAACAATTATACATGAATACATGCAGGAATGCTGTTGCAGGTGTGGTTAACCCAGGCTTCTTTGCTAAACACTGCATGGTATGACAACTATAATACATTTCACTGCCAGACAAGAATGAGCAATTTCATCAAAAAATACACAATAGACATATTTTCCCATATAAATCTATTCACCAATAAGGCTATTTTATGATTAAAACAACAGGAAAAACTGCATTTGGCACAACATCCATTTGTCATGTTCCTGTAACACTCTAGCACAGGTTGCTATAGCTAAATTCCTGCAATGATATGATGGTTCAATTAATGTACCATGATATGGTTATGCTTCAGGGGCTACAGGACATCAGCTGGGGTCTGAATATGAAGGTACAGGCAAGTTATTTGCTCTGATGCCATGTGAACGTATATTCCATTTCTGTAATACTGTTATACAGTAAACACTATAATAATTGTTGTAAAACATCAATCTGGAAGGTAAAGGCTGCTGTATTGAGGCAGAGGCTAAGACTAACCCCAAAAAGTTTTCTGAGTATATTAATAGTAAAAAGATGTGGGTTGAGAGTGCTGCTCTTTACATAATGGACCAGTATGGTTGTAACAGATAAAGAAAAGGCAAATGTGCTAAATCAGTTCTTTTCTTCAGTGTATACAATAGAGGAGTCAGAGTTCCCAGACCCACCTCATAGCTGCACTGGTGGCTCAGCTCAATCTAGTCAGTGGCTGAATCAGGATATAGTTCATAAAGCTAAAAATTCATGTGAACGAGGCGCCAGGGCCAGATGGAATACACCCATGGGTTCCAAGAGAGTGTAGTTCAGTTTTTTTGTGACCTCTATTTCTGATTTTCTCAACTAAGGGTTGAATTGTTTGCTCATGGATAGAAAACTTGCTGGACGTGTCTTTTTTCAACCTCATTTACTATGTTACTATGTAGTTTTACTTGGATGCTGTCATCAAAGAGTCTGAATATTGCTGAAATAACATTATTGGCAGCATTATGTCAACAACTGAAATAGACATACACGAAAAAATTATCTATGAAACTATATTCATCTGGAAGTTATTTCTTCAAGCAATGTGTACACATGTTTGAGCTAGAGTTTATAACTAACTTCCCAATCCGAGCTATCTAATAATGGAAACTCCCAGTTGATCAGTAATCAAGGTGAATATTAACAGAATGGCTGGAAATTACATATCCTTCTGCTCAGATATATTACACAATTTCTTGTGGCCAGTCTTCATTTATTTTATTCTTTATTCAAACTTCTTGTAAGGCTTTGCAGCGAGGTCCAGTTTGGTGCCATGGCTGAACCACTGCACACAGGTGACATGCTGCTTTATGTTCCTCATAGATAGGAGAAACCCACCAGAAGCATTTTTTTAACCTCAGTAATTGTGAGTGTAAATGTTTAAAAATGATGCAGTCTCCATATAGGCCAAGGGTGAGCCCAGGATTGGGACTGGCAATAAAGTCTGGTAATAAGTAAAAACTACACCTCATTGATGGCTACTGATATTGGCAGTAAAAATGATGTAAGGCTGTTAAAAAGCACAGCAGAGAGCTCATAAAGTTCACAGGGGGCATATAAACAAGTCCCATCAACCAGTAAAAAATATGATTGCATTTCTTTTTCAAAGTTTTCTAGTTCAGGGTTCCCATTCAAGGGGAATGGCACACATAGAAATTCTGGGATCTGGTTGATTCATGGCTCAATTGGAGAGCAATAAAATGCTTGCAGTTACTTCTGATTGATTCCAGTGAAAATCCTCTCTCTATTTGAAGGTGCTCTCATGACAGGTTAACGCATGATTCAAGGCAATTTGCTTTCAAGCGAATGGGGAGCGACTTTGCGTTATATACTTGTCATTTCCCTAAAAGCAATTGATCTCATATGTGAAAGGATCAGGCTTTTCTGCCACTTAAGTTTTTTAGCCTATAGAAAAATAGACTCAGTGAAGGTGTTAGAGTCAGAAGGAACAGTTTTGTGCATGCACCATAATGCTAGGAGTAGGATATAAAAAGCAAAGATGGAACGACTGCACGCACGGCGGTAGACTGCATAAACAAACTGAGGCTTCAAACCAACAGGGGTTTTAAACCTACTTTCCCTTGGTTCCCCATTGTCTTTCATTTTCTGAGCTTGATAACACTCCTCTGTTTTATCATTGTCTCTTTCTACACTATCCAACTGATCTTCTTAAGGCAGCCATACACAAGCCGATAAAAGCTACAGATCAAGATGCCAGTTTATCGGCCGGTGTATGGGCAGGTTTGAAAACCCTGTCGGATTGAAGACTGCCTGAGTTTGTTTATGCAGTCTTGCATTACACCTGTTTACACCTGTTCAAATAAGCAGCTCTGCTCATATATGGGCACCTTTAGATGAATTGTTACTTCTTTCCTTGCTAATCTCGCCATATTTGTTGCTTCATCATCTGTTTCACATTCTGCTCAGTTCTCCTGGTCCTCTCCCGGCTCATCGCTTACCTATTTCACCTGTTCCCAAAACTTGTCCAATTCGACATTAACCTTCTAATACCCAAATCTGTCTACTAATGACAAGGCAAAGAATTAATCAGGGAGTATTGTAGGCAATATATATGCTAGCAATGCCCAATTTGATGCTCCACTTGCTAAAAGAAAATTATTTGGATCTCATGCAGACTCGGTATTTAAATAATAATGAATGTACATTTTATTAAATTTAACCAGTGGTGTAACTACAGAGGAAGCAACTTTAAACAAATGTTTGGTCAGCAGCCTCCCCCACCCCCTTATAACAGGATAGAACAAAATGAAATTGAATATAAAAGTAATTTATTATGTGTCAATTTATTATAATTCTCTGTTTGCTACAAGAACCTGAGTGCCTTGGACACAGCAAGAAGGTAATTGTATTCTTGTGGAAGGGAGTGGTATTCAAGCTCTTGTTATTAGCTGGGAGAGGTGTGTCCCATTCAGCGAACCTGGAGATCAAAGTTATAGTATAGACCTAAATCATTTCACCCCACAAAGAGTTCCTTGATAATTCAAAGCTGCAGGAATGTTACTAACACAATACTGAGCATTGTTCTAATGGTCCCCTCAGTACTCCCAAGTAACAGTGGAGTTTCCAGGCCTTATACATTATTGTACTGTACAGCTGTTAACTGCAAACTTTCTTTGATTTTCTGACCTGTCTAAAAATTAATATTTCCCTATTAACAATGCATTCTTATTGCATACTTACAACAAACCCCTTGTAAGCTGCACAAGTGCAGAAGAGCTTTCAATTGGTTCAGTATAACAATCCCTACGTTGTTTAGATGGGTACAAGCCTTTTCATAAACCTTCTCTGACTCCACCAAGAAAGGTAAACATTCTAATCAAGCCTCGTAAGCTGCCAGACTGCCTAGCCCAGTTCTTGGAATAAACATCTTGTTTGTAGTGGAACAAATACTGCAGATCTTGAACAATGCACAATGCACTCAAAATTCAAGATGTCAGATTGCTACCAGACTAATCCTTGTGCAATGGCGTTAGCACTGCAGAGAGTTTTTAGGACAGTATGGCTGGCACCAAGCATAAAGCAGCTCAATTAATCCTAGGGTGAGAGGACTACTTGAAGAATGTCTAGAATCACACTAACCTTTTGTACAATACTAGTTTAAACAACTTAATAAGGATAACTGCTACAACCATTCTGTCTGTGGTTTGTTTGGGTGTTAACAGCCACATACTTATTTTCTGTGTTACTGTAATGGCACACTTGTGTATATTTCTTTATAGAGCATTTTGGAGTTTAGCCACTAATGAAGATATCTGCAAAACCACTTTTGTAACACAATAACTATTAACGTGTTGGAACATAACTATAGTAAATGGCTTCATTATATGAAGCTGTTTTCATACACTGCCTCTACTTGCCTTCTCACATCTTACATCATAAAAAATAAACAAAAGTCAAATGTTTCAAGCTAACTTGTACATGGAGGAAGTGGAAAGGAGGACTTTACTTACATTCCATGGAACTATACCGAGTCACTGGTTCAGATATGTGGATGATACTTGGGTTAAAATCAGATCCAATGAAGTGGCGGTCTTTGCAGAATACATTCATTCAGTGGGCAATAACATCAAGTTCAAAAGGGAAGATGTCCATGGGAGCAAACTTGCCTTTTTGGGCTGTTTGATATGCATCCAAGAAGGGGGTAACTTGAAAACAGTATACAAGAAACCGTTTTCAAGTTATCTGTTGTTCGACTAACAACATCCGCTGGAACACAAACTGGGTGTCATCAGAACTCTTCACCACATGGCGGAATGTGTGGCAACTGATACAGAATCCAAGGACAAGGAGCATAAACATCTCAGAGGAGCATTGAAAGTGTGTGGATGCCCAGACTGGACCTTTGTCAGAACTGCAGCAACCAAGCCCAACTGAAACACCAAAAAAAAAAATAAAACCCAGAGACACATAGTAGGCGAAACATAGTCATCCCATATGTAGCTGGAGTGTCGGAGAAACTCAGGAAGATTTTCAGCAAACAATACGTCCCTGTGTATTTCAAACCTAGCAACAAACTGGTACACTCAAAGGATCCAATTCTTAAAGAAAAACAAAGCAATGTGCAGTATATGCAGTCCATTAAGTGGATTAGTGGAACAGTTTATTTGCCCAAGAACTTCCCATACCAGTCAGCTGAACTGAAGAAGCTGCTCGGATGAGTAGTGAAACGTCTTCAATGATTACCCAGCAAGTCCAGTTGTTTTAGAATTATTTATTTAATAAATACACAGCCTCGTGTTTCGCCAAGAACGTACTGATCCATATTTTGGGGAGACAAAACAACTGCACACCAAGCGAATGGCTCTGCATAGGAGGGTGAACTCTACTGGGCAAGACTCGGCTGTCTTTCTACACCTAAAAGACAAGGGCCACTCCTTTGAAGATGGCAATGTCCAAATCTTGGATAAAGGAGACCGCTGGTTTGAAAGAGACAATTTATGTCAAGGTAGAAAAACCATCCCTGAACAGAGGTGGGGGCCTTGACACCAGCTGTCAGCTACTTACAATGCTGTTCTCACATATGTACCCCGGCATTTTCAGAACACCTTACACATCCATTCATGCAACTCAAAAGTAAAACCTGTTTCTAGGAGTTTCATCCTATCACAGTAATTACACACAATCTACACCTTTGTGAATTTCAGATATCATATCTCTAAAGAGTTATCTAAGAGCAGTGAAACGTCTTCATTAAAATTTCTCAGCAAATACAGTTTTTTTTTTTTTTTCAAATTACTTATATTAGATATATCATGATCTGGATGAATGAAAATCTTCATATGTTTCAAATAAGCTAAAAAAATACATAAAATGAATTTATCAAATGAATGCAATAATGAAATAATAATGGAGGTTGAAATAGTTAAAACATTGACATGACTGGACAAAGCAGCAAGTTAATTTTATGGCATTCCATTCTGGTGGACAGCTATAAAATTCTATTACCATGTTAAAAGCAGTTCAATCCATTGTCAGCTGTTTGACAGGTCTTTGTTCCTTGCCCGAACCTCATCTATTATTAAGACCACCTTCAAATTCCACCCAGAAGAAAGCGCTCCATCCTGGGTTAGGTTATTAGAATGCTGGAAAAATAAATAATTAAGAACCTCACCTATATGTAACAGTTAATGCTCTTTCTTATAATAATATATAGTTATATTTGTAGCTGTTGTTTTAGTATAATAAGAAACTGCTCCATTATTCTTTACTTAGATGGGTAACAGGGGTTGCTAAAACTAATGGTCAATAGCTGCGAAGAGGAATGCTGTACTTTAAATAGGTTTGAACAGGCCCTTAATGCAACAATAGAGGTTGGTGTGTTACCCACTTACCTGTCTATACAACTGGCAAACATTCACTAGCCAAGATATTTTTCATCCAGTCTTATTGTTTAACCCCTGTTACAATACAATACCAACAAAACTGTGCACTGAAACCATTATATTAATATTATATATTTATATATGTAAGGGATTAGAAGAGAGGGAAGTATTTATATTGATGAAATGGCTCACTGCATTTCAGCTCTAATTTCAAACACTCCTTCACATTCCCTACAATTTGCTTTTGACCTTCACCTTTCTTTTTTCCTCTCATCACTTCATTCCATTCTTGACTGTAAGCTTTCAAGCCTCTGCCTCTTTCTGGAATTCCTGCCACAACCCATCAATCTCTCCCCTTCCCTCCAAACTATTCAATTATCCCTAAAGACCAACCTTTTTATGCAAAATGTTTCTCAGGCATCAAGAAAGCATAAAGAAAAATCACCAGTTCTTTAGAGCAATGCTATTTTTCAATTGTTTTTCAAACTAATTAGATTATAAGCTCCTGCAACCAGGGCCCTTTTACACTCCTGTCTGCTAATTTATGCAACGTCTATGTTTGTTATCATAATATTCTAAAATGTTTTGTTGGTACACTAGAAATCTGTAACGCTGATTTATGATTATATGTCCAATGTACAAAATGTATAGGGTTTATATTGTAATTAATTTGTAAATACACACATGATCTGATTCATTATTATGCTTTTTTTTCTGGTTTAAATGTAAAAGGCCTCATTAAAAATACCGTATAATAACCCAGAATAAAAGTTGGTTCACGTCGCTTCTTGTGTATACAAGAATTCCCAAAGAAGAGACAGCCAATCCCAACAAAACTAAAAGCACCCAAAGGCATTCAACTGAAAAAAATGTATTAGCATAATACCTAAAGAATGCAGAATTCACCTGCGGTATTCTTAAACCATGGCCTTATTATACACAGAACAATAACAATGTGACATATTTTCAAGTAGCTTCATAAAATACAAACATATAGGGCTTGTGTATATCCATCAATTGTGTATAAAACCACTTTTATATATATATATATCTGATGAGAGTTCCTCCCTGTTACTGACCTCTACCCAGCGTTAATCACACTATGAATGCATTCAAAGAACACACATTGAAAATGATGGTCACATGATGATCAGATCTGTAGTAAATAGAATACAAATACAAAACATACCATAGTGTTAATGTGTACGCTGAGATCTGCAGACTGATGTATGAATCTATAAAAGTCTGATGTATGAATCTAGTGCAGCCTTGCAATAGGCCATCTGGCCATGTTAAATTCAAAATGCGTGGGTGGGTGGTGGCACATATGCATGCCACCCTCTGTAACTTGAGTGTAATTTGAAGGTAGGGTTGCCACCTGGCTGGTATTTCAACGGCCTAGCCGGTAAAATACCAGCCAAATCCGGGGACGGCAACGTAGCTGCTGTAAATTTGTGATCACCAGTCAAAATGCTCTAGGCCTGCTTCCGATGCACCCTCAGCCCACCCCTTTCTTCCCTCTATAGTTAGAAACGCTTACCAATTCCATGCTCCATGATCCAGGTCCTTCCCTTGGCATCACACCCCTGTGACTTCACTATCCCACCCCATGACATCACAGCCAGTCTCTGAGACATAATGACCCCACTCATTTACATAACGATCCTCCACCTCGTGGTTGGTAAAGATTACTCAAAAAGGTGGCAACCCTATTTGAAGGCGTTGTAGTCTCAAATGGCAATTCTGAAGGCAACTGGCATGGGTACCTAAAAAGTTTAGACCACACAGGGGGCGAAATTAGCTAGTTGAAATATGCTGGCTGATTTTGACCCTACCAAGGGCAGTAGCTTCCTCACTTTTCAGCACTGAATCAGCACGACATAAAACAGAATCTGATGAGTCTGCTTGTGCCAAGCTGATTCAATACTTACAAATGCAGAAAAGAGGTTACTGCCCACGGAAGGGCTGAGATCAGCCAGTTTATTTCAGCTACCTGATTTCGGCCCCACATGTAGACCTAGCCTTAATGTGTTAGTAAGGGATGTTCACACTGTAATCAAACAAAAACCTAACATCATGAATTATGGACTTTACTATTATATTGCTTTAAAGATAGGCATCAGAAAACACCTGGAAGTTGTGGTGCTTCAACACACATAGGCTGCATGCTGCCCAGTCCTGGCCAGTTACATTCAGTGATGTTTCTAGTAGGACATTCTGTATTCCACTTATGGTCCCTTAACTATTGTGAAAGTTCAGAAAGTCTTTGAAATTACATGACAAAATATAATAAAAAGGTGGTGTAAGGTGATACCTTTGGCTAACTAAGATAACCATTTAGTTATGTTTTTGCCCTGTGACTAGTGAACCCGGTAAAATACCTTTACCTGAAGTTACATGACTGTACCTTTCATGTCCACTTATTTGTGACAACTTCCTTTCTGTCTGAGCCTGAGGTTTTATTTCATAGCAAGGGCAATCCTTAAGGCTGGATTTTCAGGTCTACATACCCAAATGAACCTGGGCTGCAATTTTGAACCCACTAGGTTAATTATCTGGTTAAAGGGACAGTAACATAAAATAATTAAATTGTTTTAACATAATAAAAATATAATACAGTGTTGCCCTGCACTAGTAAACCTGCTGTGTTTGCTTCAGAAACACTACTATTGTTTATATAAATAAGCTGCTGTGTAGCCATGGGGGCAGCCATTCAAAGGAGAAAAGGCTCAGGTTACACAGTAGATAGCAGATAAGCTCTGTAGAAATGTTATTTGTTAAGGTGGCCATAGATACAAAGATCCGCTCGCTTGGCGACATCGGCAAAGAAGCGGATCGTTCCCCGGTATGGGCAGGGCTATATCAGGGTACGACAAGCGCAATGGACTTCCGACAGGTCAGTCGGAAGAAAATTCAACCTTCCCGATCAATATCGTGTCCAGATATCGGTCGGAAAGACCCGTCGGAAGCCCCCATACACGGGCAGAGAAGCTGTCAAATTCATCTAAACAGCCGATATCTGTGCCATATAGCCTTTTTCAATTTCCGCCATTGATATACAGCAGCTTGTTTATATGAACTATAGTAGTGTTTCTGAAGCAAACAGACCAGCTTTACCAGTGTAGGGCAATACTACATTATATTTCCATTACTTTAAAACACTTTAATTTTTTGGTGTCACTGTTCCTTTAAGTGTTAAATATCCTGGTATTTGCTTTTAATTGCTCTCCTGTATTCTCACAGGATTAGCATGAGAGTTCTTCCATGTCTACAGATACAATAACCCAGGGTTTTTCTTTCTTTTAAATATATGCTCTTTTCTGATGAATAACCAGTAAAATGAATTGTCCTTTTATGGGATACAAATGTACATTTAGAACATTGTAGAAATGTTTATGAAAAGTGAGTTTCCAGCTCTTATTATTATATCTTAATACAACTTGTTTAGGGTGATCAGTTTTGCCCAAACTGGGCCAATTTGAGAAATATTTGTCAGGACAGGGCACTTAAGTGGGCAATATATCCCCCTTTTCAATGAACAGGGCTATTATTGAAACACAACTATACAAATGACAGATTCCTCTGCTGGGTTTGAATGCTTCTCCTCCAGCTGGAATTATGTCCCATGTGCCATTAAAATATTTTTAACTACCCTTTTCACCTTTGTGACCAGTTCTTGGTGTGAGCAAAACAGAGTGTGAAGTAGTTATACAGGGTAAAAGTTCCCAGGCAGTAATCCTGCTCATCCAATAAAATAATTCCCTCACTCCAGTAAAAGTTGACAGCTGTTTAACTCCTAAGATTCAGGGAGATTTGTCGCCTGGTGACTAATCGCCGCTTCTTTGGCTCGACTAATCTCCCTGAATTGCTTGCCTCCCGCCCGCTGAAATGTAAAGTCGCCTGCGCGTATTCACAATCTGCGCTGCATTTTACTGTCACTGAAAATTGAGGCAATCTTGAGCGACTTAGGAAAACGCAGTGCGCGCAGCTACATAGGCAAGCAATTCAGGGAGATTAGTCGCCCCAAAGAAGCGGCAATTAGTCACCAGGCAATAGCTAGCTAGCTAGGCACCGGCGAGGCTTAAAAGCGCCGGCGCTAATTCACACGGAGCGGCGCAATTTTTAAAATCGCTCCAAATTGCCTTGCCGCTCCGTGTGAACACACGCCGGCGCTTTTAAGCCTCGCCGGTGCCTAGCTATTCGGGGAGATTCGGGGGCGATCTGTCGCGGCGAAAAGTCGCCAGGCGACGGATCGCCCCCAAATCTCCCCGTCTGGACTAAGCCTTATAGCTAGTGGAATGGCATTTTAGCAGTCCCCACTCTCATCATCAAATTGCAACTGAATCACATAGACTGGGCACATGCTGGTTTTCTGGGGGATAATGTTGCATAGACATAGAGATCAGTCTTTCTTTGCAAATGGGTCATTGTATATGAGCCCTTCTGTCTCCACCAGATGTTGTTGTTGTTTACAACAGAAAATGCCTCTTAGAGATAGAAATTTTTTTTAGATGATGGATCCTCCTTTGCCCCATGAGCCCCCATGTGATCCAATTGTTCGTCTGGGGGCTAAGCAGTGGAATCAGGCTATTTGGCCCTGACTTGCTGGTGCCTTGTTTGCTAATCTGGCCAAATTAGAGGACCTTCCTCTGTATAGGCAGATTTATTGTGAGCGGTGAGGAGCCTTAACCATCAATAGGAAGCTAGTGGGTGAAGACCCTTGTTGTATACAAAAGATACTTAAATTACTTGTACCTAATAAGGGTTTCAGTGACAGGGATGGACCAAGCAGAAGTTCATAACTTCTACTTGCTACCCATCTGGTTGTAGAATTAAGGGCAATGTAATCACAAACAATAAATACTTCCTGCTCAGGTCTGAACTGGGAATTAAAATAGGCCCTGCCATTTCAACCCCACCTCCAGCCCCCTAAATAGGGACTTTCTATGGTACATTACAGCAGCCCCTCTGGCATTTTCCATTACCTTCTCCTGACTGGCTATGATTAGTTACTAGACATGGTGTATAGTAGCAGTGGTTAAAATCAAGTGTACTGTGTATAGTCATGTGTCAGAACCATTAGAGACTTGGAGAAAAAATAGGATAATCCATAGGTTTGAAGACTCGCTGATGTTAATGGGACTGACTCACAGCTATGATTGAATCTCCTAGCGTGTCAGCACATAGCCCTTAAGTTGCTTTTTCCTGAAGTTGTTTTGTTTGTTACCAACAAACACAATTTATAAAGGAAATAATGAAGAATGGGTATTGCGTACAAAAGTCATTATGAACAGGTAATTTCACCTCCTGTAATAATGCTATTGCTCAACGCACAGTGACTTTGGTAGGAAGTGAAATCAATACGCAGCTGAGATTAAATGCTTAGGAAGCTTTTTAATGACAGTTTAAACTGTTTCATTTCCTTTTAGACCCAGTACTGCTGTAAATATAGGTGCTTATAAATGTGCTTGTACAATAACTGGGAACTTAAAGTGCTACTGGCACGTTCCTATATAAATAGGTAGCACGCAAAATATAAGCAGCTGAAAGTCTCCCAAAGCCGCCCCCAGCCCAGTGAACCATGGCGACCCTCTGACACCATTAAATAATCTTGCTGAGTTGTTTCAGTTACGCTGGGCTGAGGGCAGAGCAATCACTCCATAGGCTAATTACAAATGGAAACAGACTCCAGCCTATAGAGGGATTGCACCACGCCAAGCCCAGCGTGACTGAAATAACTCAGCAAGATGATTTAATGGTGTCGGAGGGTCGCTGTTGCTAAGGTTTGCTGGGCTGGGGGCGGCTTTGGGAAGCTTTCAGCAGCTTATACTTTGCTTGCCACTTCTCTTCACTGATACCAACACGTTCCTATTTTTATAGGAATTAAAGGCATAGCACATATCAAGGAAGGACATGGAATCTGATGTGCTGACTTCCAGGTCCTTGACAGCCCACACTGTAAGGGTTTTAAGTCCAGCAGTAATGGTTAAACAGCAACACAGAGCAACTCTGTCCAATAAAACTTCTTTTCTCTAGCAGTCTAGGTCCACTTAATGCAATGGGACATTCCAATGAACCATAAAGGTGACTACATAACATACGGGGCCACCATACTCTTTTTTTAATCATCAAACAATTGTGAACTTCCAGATAAATGCCTAGTCTAAGGCAATGCTTTCATGTGACAGCTATTGATTATCAATATCTGTGCAGCTACTAAATTACATAAATAATGAAGTGAGGTGGCTAATTTGCTAACAACTGAAGATGTTCCCAAGACATCAGTACTTCATTTAACTGCTATCAGTAAGGATGGGTCCAACAATATTAAGTTATGTCATGTCATTTCATGTCAGGAAATCTTTAGGATAGGGCAATGGTTCTATGGATAATGGCTCTGCAGATTCAGACTCAGGGGGGTCTGGGCTTGATCCCTAATATTGACTTCTTTGACAGGAAGTATATTAGAATGGAATGGAGAATTTCTGCAAAGCTCAACACAATAACAATGCTGCAGATTAAGCACAAATAAACTCCCTTCTGGTTTCTTTCTTGTGTCCTCCTCCACATATAAATATGTGCACAATTCTGTCACACCAATAACATCTGAGAACTATTCTGTGACCAAGGATTGCTCTTTTACACATAACCCTGATTTTGGTGACTCTTGGTATTAATTCTAGAGAGAATTTCAAGAAGAAATTTGAAGAGAATCTTGCCACACCCATGGGGTGGATATTAGTCAGATGGGTAGCACAGAATTCCCCCTGGGGACAAATTCCGCCAATCACCATCAGAGTGGAGAGGTGAGGGCTCCACACACAATAAATAACCATTAATCCATGTCAGTTTAATGAAAGATTATAGGTATATACAGTATGTATATTGAGCTACTTGTACGTGCAGATCTATACAATACAGCAATCAATTAATAGAACAGATGATTACAGTTTATTTTCCTTGAATAGAGGATTAAACCCATATTCAGAAACACTTATTTATGCACAACACAACCCAGTATATAAATTACATTTGTTTGATCAGACTCCAAAAAAAGGTTTCAAAAGTCTCAAGTTTGGAAATATTTATTCTTTCTTACAGATTTTGGACAAGAATGCAAATGAGGATAACTTCCCGTTTGCAAAATATATTTCATGAACGTGCATGATGCTGGGTTACTCACAAAGTGATTCATACATAGTCAATCACATTTAACAAAATATATTTTGTCTTATTTGTATGAATGTTAAAATCATGCTTCAGCATACCATATACTGATTTTGGGTTATGTATTTATTTGTGTATTGCACAGAGTGAAAATTCTTCAAAGAGCAATAAGGTAAGAAGAACAACCGCCAGGTAGCAATATTCGTGTGCAAGGAATTTCCATGGATTTTGATGACAGCTATGTATAATACATAGATAAAAAATTATTTATTTACCTTATAATAATTGATTATAAATGTCAATACTGTTTCACTGCCATCAGAAATTTTGTTACATGCTGTAATGACTTAGGGGCAAGATTATATTTAATGCTTCACATTTTTTGTCATTAATTCTGTACAATAATATTCTTACAATTCACAAGGGTAATGAACCTGTAAAATAGATAGTTATGAATATTAGTGATGTTGTTATCAGTTATAACCCCTGCTTACTTGATGTTACTTGTATCACAGAACTCACCTAAACGTGTCCATCATGAAATACATTTTACACCATCTTGTAAAATATAATGCACCCATGTTGAGGTACTGGCTCATTTAAATCTCCAGGGTAGTAGTGATGAGCAAATTTTTCCCTTTTCGCCCATAAATTTACGAAACCACTTAAAAATTTGTTGAACAGATTCCCCCTTGCACTCCTATGCTAAATATCTTGACCTTATATAGGGAAAAGTAAGCTCATCTTCAACTTCACTATCCCATCCTTACCCCTCTCTGTTTGCCATTCAACTCACACTAGCTGTAAACTCATGCCACTTTCTTTGCTCACATTCACACTCTCATTTATTCTAAATTATCAAATATCTCCTGTCCTAATTTGGCTACCTCTGTCTATTATAATACAGTCAACACAGACTTTTGCTGCTAAAAGCTGTTCTGATTTACTTTAATACTAGGCCCAGCATAACCAAATAAACCTACTTCACTGCACTCTTTAAAAACCTGCACATCCTTTCTTTATCTTTAATTCTACTACTCTCCCCTTCCCTTTTCTGTGTTATCAGAAATTATATCACTCAACAACATCCTCCAAGTGATCTGACTCCCTCAACACTCTTCAGACTCCTTTGTACTTGCCTGTGACTGAAGAAGAATTAAAAAAAACTTTTGATTTGCTCACACCTTACTACAAGCCATTTTGGTCCCATTCCTTCGCAATTTCTCAACAATCCCAACTCATGTCTCATCAATGCCTTAACGGCTTAACCTATCTACTCAATCACCCCTGTATTGAGAAAAATCCTCACTTGATCCCTCTAATCTTAAAAGTGGCCACGCACTGGCAGATTTCTTCATGAAATGAGTATAGCATTATCTGATAAATTTTCTACTTTTAGTTACATTGACAGGGTGCAAACAATCTAATCATTCTAACAAAATCGTCCCAACAGTCAATTGGATAGGTTTAAAATTTTTCACCATGAGATGATGAAATGATCGGTCAGTGGATGGAAACATCTGAAAATCCTCTTTAAACGATTGTTCACTGCAATTCATTTGCACATGTCATCTTACCTTTTTAAATCAGTCTATCTGACTCTCTCCTAGACTCTCTGGCATGAAATCATCTGTTAAGGCTAACGGCAGAGAGATTTTCCACCTGTGTTTGTCTGCACTGCACTACCGTGGGTGACATATCTCCTAAAAATGTTTGCTCAACAGCAATTTCAGAACGAAACACTTCATTTGTTTTCCCACTGGGTGAGTGCTGGGGATAACGCATTTCGGGGAGATTTGTTGCCCTTGTTATCACATATTTAAAGGCATGTGACTAATTTCCCCGTCTTTCATGGCCCTAAAATTGGTTGTGTTTAATCTGTATGTTTCATTTATATACTGATTTATTGTACAGTGTATGTAGGGTTTATAAATTAGTATAAATACTAATCGTATAAGGAAAATAAAAAAATTGTTGTGTGCTGATTTTATTGTATCAGGGCACATTGAATCTAGGCTGTGATCACATTGGTGCTGTACTGGATAGTCTGAAATGGTAGTTTGTTTAGATTCAAGCAGCTGTTAGCCCTTACATTTTACAAAGTGGTTGCACACAATCAAATAATTCTTAATGTATTTATTTATCAGTGTATAGCTTTACTTATTTAACTTTCTGACCGAAAGTCTTGTGCTACAGTTTTAATGCATAAAATGCCTTTCACTGCTTGTCATTGTTTGCCCATTAAGACACTGGTGGTGATACAAGGGGTTCAAGCCCTCTTTGGTGTTCCCAAGCATTTCACCTACTGTCACTGTCAGCACCAGCCATAGTTTGAATGTTTCTCATTCTTTTGAATCTGAAGTGTCTTAATGCAGGGCTGTCACTGGCTGTCTGGTCTTTCCTGGTTTTGTGATCTCCATGTCCTGTCTCCACGCTGGTCTCATGATCCACTGCATTCGCCCTGCTTACACTTGAGCACTAGCCTCACAGCTGTTCCTTTCATTGTGGTTCACATGAACCAAGGATATGGGATCAGGGGTAAAATACTGTAATTAATCCACAGGAAGGTGTGGAATTTTAAAAATGCTGACCCATCACCTAAACATCTGATACCTTTTAAAAATAATTTGGCCAGAGATGAAACAATTTCACTGGAGCCTATATGAATGTGTTGGGATTTGGTTTCAATCTGTCCCAGCCTTGAATAAGTAAATTCAAGTGTGCCAATTGTTCTAGCAAATGACGTGCTGTGTAAAAATTTATAGTAGCCATGCTGGTGTCCAAATGTTCAATCGAGCAGGAGTTAGAGAAAAAAGTAAAGGTACAATTCATGGATCCTGGTTCTGGACAATTACAAGTTAAGAATCCTGCTAAATATGTAGGTTTTGGCATGTCTTTGGTTCTCGTTGTGCTGCTGTATGTTTTGGTGGTGCTATCCACAAGTGCCTTTTTTTTCACCTGATCCTTTACAAAAATGCTCTGCTCTTTATCCCTAAGGGGGCTCAATCTACTCCCTACTATGGGAATCTACTCCCTACTACTGGAATTCTTCTTATTGGCAATTCCTTAACAAAGGCACCACAGTAGCATCTCTCACCAGTCCAGTGGCGTAACTACTCCCTGGTGGGCCCCGGTACAGGATAGGCACCTGGGCCCCCGTTGGGCCCTTACCTTTATAAATCCCATGCTGGAGTGTTGATTGCATGTGTGCTGTAAAATCTCCCCACCTGCCATAACCATTTTTGTGGCTCCGATGGGCCCCAAGTGGGTGGGGGCCCTGGTGCAATTGCACCCTCTGCACCCCTGGTAGTTACGCCACTGCACCAGTCTCCTTTCACCCTGCTCACTTTTATTCATAGGGCCCAGGAGGTCAGATTCTCTGGTGGACTCCAGGTGCCTGCACTGAGCAAATCTGCCCCTTGACAGTAGCACAGCAACCATGGTAGCCGAGAATGAGGAGGGTATAACAGTGCTTTATCAACAGGTACATGCAACCATTACATAACTGGCTTACTTCCTACTTCCACTTTCCAAGCTGTACAGAAAGTCCTGTGTACCTGCATAACACAAGTAATGTGCACAGTGACACCCGCAGGCCATTTGTATAAACACCACAAACCAGTCAGTGATTCAATTTTTTTCATCCGCCGCAGCTACAACCGTAAAAACAAACAATGTTAATGGAAACCATGAGATACTACCGCAGGTAGAATTTCTCACAGGAGGCAATGTGGGCATTTCTTTGCAACAGTACAGATATTTACAGTTCCAGTTATGCAAGGCAGCAATAGATGACTGATAATGACTAGCTAACCCACTAAGCCTTCTGATTTACTGCTTACGTTTATTACCCTGGATTATATGCAATCTAAGAGTTCCCTGTTTTGAAGCTGAAACCATCTGAGGGATACACTAAGGGAAAAAAACAGTGTCTGTTTGCTTAGTGAGTCACAAAGAAGTTCAAGCTCTGTTCTATTATTGTAAGAGATATAAATGCACTTTTGTAAGGTGTGCCTCAAAGCTCACCCAAGCAAAAACATCATTAAGTATAACAGTAATATATCATACAGCCTTGTTTTGTGTATTTATAGATCACTTGTGTGACTGAAGAGCCAACTACAGCCATTTTCATACAGTGCATTGGGCACTGCTGTATTCAGGGGTAGGGTTGCCACCTTTTCCTGTGACTGAACCCGGACAGGGGGGCGGGCACATGACATCGGTGGGCGGGCCCGTGACATCGGTGGGCGGGCCCGTGACATCGGTGGGCGGGCCAGTGACATCATGGGGCGGAGCTATGATGACGCGATCGAAGATTGGCCGATCGCTGCGTCAATCAAGCTAATCCCGCCCAGTATTCCTTATTTGGAAAACCGGGCAGGAAGTGTTGACCCGGGCGGCCCTTCAAAATACCGGGCTGTCCGGGTCAAAACCGAACAGGTGGCAACCCTATTCAGGGGTGAGAGTATGAGAGATGTCTCCCACCCCACTTGTGTCGTGTACTTGTTCAGTTATAAAAATTGTTCAGTATAAAAGTAAAAACTTGGTAAATAGATAGGCTGTGCAAAATAAAAAATGTTTTCAATATAGTTAGTTAGGCAAAACTGGAATGTATAAAGGATGGAGTGACTGTAAGTCTAACACAACAGAACAGAACACTACTTCTTGCTTTTCAGCTCTCTTTTGTTTACACTGACTGGTTACCCTGGTTACCAGGCAGTAACCAATCAGTGAATTGAGGGAGGCCACATGAGTCATAACTGTTGCTTTTGAATCTGAGCTGAATGCTGAGGATCAATTGCAAACTCACTGAAAAGCTATGTCCCATGTGGCTCCCCCTCAAGTTGCTGACTAACTCAGATTTAGAGAGCTAAAAAACAAGAAGTTGTGTTGTACTCTGTTATATTAGACATCCAATCACTCCAACCTTTATAAATTACATTTTCGGCTAACTAACTATATTAGAAACATTTTTTATTTTGCACAGCCTATCTATTTACCCGGTTTTTATTTTTACCCTTAACTGTTGCTTTAAAGTTAACTTACTTGAGTGACAATGAAAACACAGCCATGTTACATATAGGTCATCTGAGCCTTTCTCTAGGTTTGGTACGGCATGCTTTCTCGTCATATGCATTTCTAAGGGGCACAATCAGTAAAACTTCGTTTCTAAGCTCTCCTTTTCAGTCAGTCAGTATTTTAAAGGATCAGTTAACTGTCAACTCTAATCTAACCTGTATAAAGCAATGAATTATGGACCTTGTAACCCATCTACTTGTTGAACTGATTGCCTAGTGGTGCTGTCCTGGTGCTTTTAACCCAAGCTCAATTGATCGGCCTTAGGTTAAATAGAATCGTATAATGTCCTTTTAAATACTGTGCATGTGTGTGTGTTTGTGTGTGTGAATCCTCCCCTAGTTACTTTATATCTGTGACCCTGAAACATTATTCTGTATTAATGAGCTGTAACAGGAATGAACCTGATCTTTGAATGATTACAGATGATTACAGATCACATGACCAAGCTGTTTGTGTAAGATCTTCTGGATTGGCACTAGCTAACTAGCCATGAAAATGGAAACTGTTGAGACAGATTGTTCCCATGAAAATTGCTTTGCATATCAGCACTAGAGAGACTCAGAAATTATGATTTATTTTTCACAAATATACCAGATTCCAGAAACTGAAAGGAATGCATGATATTTTGTCTCTGTTCACTGGGACCAGCTCCCCACCAACCTTAAGGTGGCCATAAAAGTAACATGATCACAGGAAAGAGAGTTTGTTTTCAATACAGACGTGTTAGAGCTGAATCATTATATATACAGGTAGGAACAATAGAATTCTACCTAAATCTGATGATATAGCATGAACAGTGGCCGATGTTGTGGTGCCTTCCAAGGTGCCTGATGAAAATTTTCCTGACAGCCCAATCGGCAAGCATTCCCTGATATCGGGTTGGCTCCGAATATTGTATGAATATTAGTTTCATACAATATTATCGGTCAATCTATGGCTACCTTTAGGTTCACAGTTTAATGCAGGCCCGGACTGGCAATCTGTGGGTTAGGGCAAATGCCAGAGGGGCTGCTATAAGGTCCCATAGAAAGTCAGTATTTAGTGGGCTGGTGGGGACTGTTTGGGCCTCTATGTGGGCTGATTGGGCCTCTGTGTACCTGAAATGCCAGGGCCTATTTTGATTCTCAGTCCAGTCCTGGTTTAATGCAACAGTTTTCTCACCTTCTACTATTGTGAAGTGATGGATTCTAGCATTTGTCCCTCTGTTTTCAAGAGTGCCCTAGGGCCCACAGTCGGATTAGCCCGATATCGCCCACCTCGATGTGGCACATCGGGGAGAGATCCGCTTGTTTGACTATATATGGAGACTTGTCTATGGCCACCTTAAGGGGGTGGGAAAATTGTATCAGGACAGACTATCATGATTTCCTTTCAATCTGGGAAATCAATTATGTCTGTGTTAAAATAATACATTTATATTTATTTTTGGAAGTTCAGACATAGTTTATGCAACTTTTTTTTTACATAAGCCTAAACATTAAAGTGATTTTACACAAAATATTTCACTGTGTGTTTGACTTAAAAGATGGCTGAATTATTTTTTATCATCTCCAGCAATGCTACATTCACCCATATAAAAAAAGTACAGTCAGTGCATCAGAAAACATTGCCACATATGATTCCATGGTAAAATAAAACATATTCAAAAAGACAGTGTAAGTTTCTTTGGAACATAAAGTGGCTTTGTTAGCATGTCTGAGTATGTCTGAGTACAACAATGCTAGCATAATTAATGTCAACAACAAATCACTTTCTAAAGTATTTAACATTGCTGCTTAGTAACATGACAGTACTAAAAGCCCATGCAACAGAGCAGCCTTTACTCTGTCTCTGATTGGTTACCTAGGTGCCCTATTTATGTTAATAAGTACAGGTATATAATCTTAAAGAAAAATGCATTGATTGCTATGTTGTATTTGTACTTGCTTTAGTATATTTATTTATGTTGAGTGAGACTGGAATATTACTTTAAGAGAGACACTTATACATGTTTGAAACATGTTTGAATTATATTTCTGAGCTAGTTCCCACCCCATGAAGAAAGGATATTTCAAGGCAATGAACAAATGTAATAGACTTCCTGCAGATGGGGAAAACCCTAGTGAATTATTTAAAATCCATGGGTTTGTTTCAAAGACTCAAAAGAAAACCTAGAATAGGAACTAAAGGGGGGATTGTCTAAGGACTGTCTCTTTTCTGCTTTCAAACTCTGTTTCTGTCTGAGCATTCTATTGAGCATCATATTTGGGGGGATCCATTCCCACCGGGGCTGTTGCATAAAGGGCCCCCCTCCGCCAGAAGCAACCCTAATTTACCTGCCCTCCCACGCCCCTCCAGCATGTCTTCAATCAGGGCATGGGGCAGTTAGGAAGCAATATATTCAGGCTGGTGGACCCCAGCAACCAGATTGATGAAATTGCAAACTGGAGAGCTGCTAAATAAGTCAAAACCACAAATAAAAAAAATTAAAACCAATTTCAAATTGTCTCAGAATAGCCTTCTCTATGTCATACTATAGGTTAACTCAAAGGTGAATGACCCCTTTAAACTGGGAAGTGGACTTTCCACAGTATTAAAATCCACACATTGTTATAGTGCAGTGAGTGTTACATGATTTGGGCTAACAAAGTGTAAATTCGTATGGGAATTACCCCAAGGAGCAGACATGGATATCATTGGAAAAAGGGAGCATTGTGCAGGTTATGGGTAGACAAATAAAATGAAATTCCGGTTTTATGGATCAGACCTGGCAGAAGGACTGAGCGGTTACAACTTGGGATTTATAATTAAACTGTATCATAAACTTTTTATCTTTTATTTAGAAAAGCATAAAACCCTATTTGTAGAATTTTGTGCACACATTGTATCAGACTGGATTGAAGCTAACGTAATCCCTTTTCTCCCACAAGTGACTCTTCACAATCCCTTCTTCTAAAATCTTGGCACTTACACCCCACCCTGACATAAACAGAAGTATGACAGTTTTTACCACCTTTAAATCCAGAAGATGGCAAATATGTTAATTGTGTTTATCAAAACTTTACACCCTTCAGCTTAAAATACTGAAATATTAAAGTATGAGATGCTAAATGTAGGAACAAGGTTATTGGTGATGTTACAGATCTGTTCTGAATATTATATTTCACTAAAATTATAAGAGTGTTTTTATTTAAAATGACATTGATAGTTGAGCCATGGGTTTGACCAGCACTACTGCTTAGTGGACACATACTTTTCCCCCCCAAGTCAAATGTTGCGAGCTTTAATCAGGAGTCTTCAATGCTTCTGGACCACCAAGTACATCTGCTTTCCCCAATGTTACACCCCTGCATGCAACTAGCAGCTATATGTGTGCAGAAACTGATAGGAAACTTCAAATTAATCCAAGGTTAAAGTTGACAGCAGAGATGAGAAATGGAAGTGGCACATTCCTGGGAGCTGCTTGGCATGGTGTTGTAGGAAACACACAAGTAGCCAGCACTTTGTCTCTTCAGAAAATAGATGTGAGCACTTAAATGTTATGAATTCCTGTGCCCTATCTGTTCCAAAGGGAATTAGAAGGGCAGTGAGGGAGTTTGCATGTGTCACAAATTCCTCTGCTGGAGTATGTTACTGACAAGCACTTCAGATCCCTGCTAGCACCTACCAACAGATAAAACCTTCACTTTCCTTCCTTCTAAGTATGCAGGAGACAGTTTCAAGATACAGCTACTTGCACGTTATTTATCCATGTAACACTGCTAGGTTTTGCAGTCTTCTAAAATATTATTAGTGAAAGGCAAATAATACATTGAGGGTGGTAGTTTACTGAACTGCTAGTGTTTTCCCTCCTTTATATGAATACTGAGTAGCAGCCCTGCCAGTGGGAAAATCTGCAAAGTGCAAAGTGACAATGAAAGAACCCACAGAGCAAGCTGAACAAGCAGGCAGATACCTTTCTGAGGCACACACTGAACTGTTGTAGGGTTTATAATCCAGGTTTACTTTCCCTAACACAAACCAGGCAACTGGGAATGCAAGGTTTATTATTCTAGATTCCTATATTTGTCAATACAGGC
>CM044435.1:39179134-39189385 GCA_024363595.1 Xenopus borealis | reverse complement strand
TGGGGAGGCAGTTGTCAAAAGCAGTATTGGGAAACTCTCCCACCCTTTTAAATATCCCCTAATGTGTCTTTAAGTTATTTGGAGCAAAATGTCTTAAAGGAGAAAGAAACCTTTTCCCTGACCCCAGGTCCTGTCCAACGGCCTCCCTCCCAGCAGTGATCATTGTTTCCTATCTCCGTGCCTGCTTTAAAAATGCTGAGTTGCACCTATATTGCATTGGATAAATACCCCTCATTTCTAAAAGTGTGGCAACACTGAATAGATTACAGATTTAGAGGAACCCTTCCCTCTCAGTTACTATCACTGTAATAACTGGTAGATAGACTAGAATCTTCTGTAAAGGGATAAAATATAGAGACTTAAGAACGAGAATTAAACCACTTTTAAGCCTTATTATTTTTCTTCTTTATTAGTTCTTTTCTTTTGAAGGTTGTGTTTTGTCTTACATGTCATACTAATCCTGATCTTTTTCTTTGTGAGCTCATTGGCAACACCAGCATGGGAGAAGCTAGAATAGTTTGTAACTAAACTCTGATCCTTGAGTATTGAACTTTTAGGAGGCTTTTGTGGGAGGCTCAGGGGCAACAGCAATGCAGAAAGGCAATTACCCTCTCCCTCTGTATTCTAAAATCTGCCTTGTGTACCTACTAGATAACACTTCATTATAGTCAGATGTGTGATTGCAGTCTCTCACTTGGCCAGAAGATGGCAGTACTTCTACAGTCTTCTGGGATTTGGTACTTTTGGCTTAAAAAAAGAGAAATTAAAAGTAATAATGTTCACAAGTAACAGTGTATTCATTCATCTTGGGGGGGTGTATATATATCACTTGTAACAAGTTTGCAATATTAATTTTCAATATTTATCTATCATTTTCTACACTAAACTGGAATTTTTGGATTCCTTACCCAGTTATTTTTTTTTTTTTTTAAGGAATGATACAAAATGTAAACTCTGAAAACAAACGACTGTAAAATTAATGATGCTGAAGCAACAGTGACACCTGTCGGTCTTTTTGGCTGACTGGAACTAGTCTGCAAAAAATAAAATTCCCAAGCAGATGAAGATGTTGTGATGCCACACTGCTTAGAACCGACCAGAGAAATATCAGAGGACAGTTCTCTGCTACAAATGTCCTTTTGTATGCAGAGCAACGTAAATGATCAGAGGGTAGTGGTATTGTTCTAATTCATTATATAAACAGTTTAAAAACTTTTTGATATATTGAACATGACAAAAAAAAAATCAAATTTACATTAATTTGTTTAACATTTCCTTTAATTATTTAATGTGCCAACGAAGATCCTTGTCCCAGATTCAGGACTTTTGCCCATCCTCTGTGCGAGTTTATGTTCCCCTGTGCAGCACAACACATAGTTGGGTGGAGCTTCCTGATACATCTTTCTGATATGTATATATATATATATATATATATATGACTGTCGGAGGGAAATACAGTAATATCTGCCTCCTTACATGATTATCTATAAACTAGATAATTATGTTTATAGAGTAAATTAATAAAATTGCACTGAACCACTCTACTTTTGCAATTACTGAACTACAATCTTTTTCCACCCTTTTCACTATGCAAGTTTTACTGCATATTTTAAATTGCTTTCATATGTATAATGCTAGGTCATAAATAAAAAAACTTTATGTTTGCAACAGCTCATGTAGTCTGCCCCTATCTTGCATGGCTTTAAGCTGGACACATACATTAACATTTTCTTGTTTGGTTAAATCACCAAGATGATCGGTATTTTTGATGGTTGATCCCAGTGTTAATAATAGGAAAAAAAGATAAATATATAGGAAGGCCGGTATTTTTTTCAAGAAAAGGTGGCAACCCTAAGTAAGGCTGATCTGATTATTTGGCCCACTGGCCTGTTGGACTGCATCAATGCACCAATGCTGTCTTCTTAGCCAGATATTTGAGGCAGTAGGGGTAGTAGGGGTGATAATATACATGGGCAAATAAACTGCCATCTTGGTTTTTGGGTGCAGACCTGAGAAAAATTCATGAAATGGCAAATTTTGACGCCGTTGTCAGTTTTAAGACACCAACGTCAATTTGACGTGGGTGATTCTGAATTTATTTGCCGGCGCCAAACCGTGGAAATTTGCTGTGAATTCACCCCTGCCGAATAAATTCGCCCATCACTACTAAGGATCAGTTGAGGATAGGAAATGCTGATCTGTCTACTAGGTTGCAGTGACCACTAATTTGTGTGGCCTGAGCATATTGGGAATTATAACTTCTGTTTATCACAAATGCCAGCAACAAACAGCCTCCCTAATAATAAAAGTAATGCCTCAACAAAAGAAACCTGGTACTGATTAGTCATAGAAGAATTCATGCTGCAGCACTCCAAAAAAGTGTATTGCTCAAGTATGTAGGCTTGAGAAAGGGCAGGAACACGACCAATAAATTCAGATTTTCACCATTTGGGAGTGCTGCAGCATGAATTCTTTTATGAACAATTGGTTCCTTTGGCAGTGGGAAAGCAGCAGTAATGTAACTAGAGGGGGTGGGCCCAGGTACTTGCCTCTGTACGCAATAGTTGGCCCCAATTTCAACGACGCACAAGCTGCCGGGGGACCCTTAGGGGGTGCGGACACTGGCCCAATCACACCCCCTGCACTGGAAGTTCTGCCACTGGAAAGCAGCATGAATAGTTGTAGCAACTTGTCTATAATTGACTGATATATTTATTGGTGGGCTTCATAGCTACACATAGAAATTTGAGAGTAGATTTCCATTCACTGTCAAAGGGGCATGGGAAATTTTGAGCAAGAAAAATCAAATGGGAAAATCATACCCGCATGGTCACATCTGGGTGATTTTGGGCCAAGATATCAGTCGGGTTGACCTGTAGGAGGGACCATTACACAGGCAAACAAAGTGCAAAACAGGCATCTTAAATCTGCCTGCGTATAGCCACCTTTTGTTTCGCCTTTCCAGTTTCAAGCTGTTACAATCCCAAATAAACAGTGGATAGAAGTGGGTAGACGAGGGCAAGTAATGCAGGAAGGTTTCTGACTAGAGAAGACATGGAATTAAGATTGGGATTGGTGGGAATAAAATAAACACACCAAATAACACAATGATCACAACCTTCATCCAAAACCCCCAGGTGTCCTTAACCTTAAAGTAAAGGCTGACACCAGCATTCCTCCATCAATGCTACCTGGAGAGGCTCACATCCATTGTTTTATCTCTTTATTTCTTTGTTAGAAGGAGTGACTCCCCTCTCAACACCCTGATTATGAAATTTCGCAGCTTTAGCAAAATCAATGTTATTGACTTAGTGAATGACTGACAGGATGACTGAACTGCTGAACGTTGTGACATGTTTATTATTATTAGCAATGGCACATACAGAGATGTCAAATGAGCATTTCATCCCATGGGACAGGGTTTACAAAGATGTGATAAATATTCATGTTAATGTTCTCACTAGAGCCCCGTTCATGTGTCTACTGTAAAAATACTACATATTATCAGATCAATCATAGTATATTATTTGTTATCACTGGTCTATAAAAGGATAAATACAGTCATATGTATGTGTTTGGGAACCCTCCTTAAAGGACCAGTAATAAAAATATAATGCATTGTTTCCCTGCACTAGTAAAACTGCTGTATTTACTTCAGAAACACTACTATTGTTTATATAAATAAGCTGCTATGTAGCCATTGGGGGCTACATGTAATGGAGAAAAGGCTCACGTTACACAGCAGACAGCAGATAAGCTCTGTAGAACGTAATTTTATCTGTTATTAACTATTTAACCTGTGCTATATATCCTTTTTCCATTTTTGCCATTGCTACTTAGAAACTTGTTTATATGGACTATAGTAGTGTTTCTGAAGCAAAAACATCAGTTTTACCACGCAGGGCAACAAACCATGATATTTTCATTATTTTAAAACATTAAAAAATTTTGATGCTAATAATCCTTTCATTCTTTGCAGTTTATCATTGACTGAGCTTTCATAGTAGTAACTTCCTTTTAATGTATAACATGCCTTATGGAAACAGTAGTATTTCAGCAGTTACATAAAGTTTTAGATTAACAGAAAATATGCATCATAACAAAATTATACGGGTGCATAAATTTTGGAACCCCAACAGAGATAATAAATCAATACTTAGTTGAGCTTCCTTTTGAAAATGTAACAGCCTGTATGATGAAAGTTCAGTTAAATTTAATGGCTGTTGAGCATGGACAGGTTACTTCAAATCATCTCATAAATTTTTGGTGGTTTCAAGTTAGGGGACTGTGACAGCCATTCCAGAACATTGTACTTCACCCTCTGCATAAATGCCTTTATAGATTTCCAAGTGTGTTTAGGGTCATTGTCTTGTTGGAATATCCAATCCCTGCATAACTTCAATTTTGTGACTGATGCTTGAACATTATACTGAAGAATCTGTTGATATTGGGTTAAATTCACCCGACCCTCCACTTTAACAAGGGCCTCAGTACCTGAAGTAGCCCCACAGCCCCACAGCATGATGGAACCTCCACCAAATTTGACATTAGGTAGCAGGTGGTTTTTTTGGAATGTGGTGTTCTTCCACCATGCAAAGCACTTTTTGTTATGACCAAAACGTTTGTCTCAGCAATCCAACGCACTTTGTTCCAAAATCACAGTGGCTTGTCTAAATCAGCTTTTGCATACAACAAATGACTCTATTTGTGGCTGGCTTCTTTCTCATCACCCTGCCTCATAGATGTTCTTTGTGTGAATTGTAGAATAATGTACATATACACCATCTGCAGCAAAATGTTCTTGTAGGTCTTTGGAGGTGATCTTTGGGCTGTCTGTAACCATTCTCACAATCCTCCGTATGTGCCACTCCTGTATGTTTCTTGGCCTGCTAGACCTGGGTTTTACAGCAACTGTGCCTGTGGCCTTCCATTTCCTGATGACATTCCTTACAGTTGAGACTGACAGTTTAAACCTCTGAGATAGCTTTTTGTAGCTTTCCCTAAACCATGATACTGAACAATCTTTGTTTTTAGATCTTTTGAGAGTTGCTTTGAGTATCCCATGCTGTCACTCTTCAGAGGAGAGTCAAACAGAAGCCAGTTTTTCACATTTGATTTAATTTCATACAACTGAATGAACTGCTTCACTAAAAATATTTGATCAGAAAACACCCCAGTACTAAGATGTTCCTGGGAAATGAAAGCCATACCACTGTTATCTTTTTTGTTCAAAGTGTAGTAAATTATTATGTGGGTTGAGAGGGGTTCCCAAACTTTTTCATATGACTGTACATTTAACTCTATATAGAAACCTAAAGAAGACAAAAGTATTTTGATCTACAGAGACAAAATGCTTCTTTCATTAGATAAATCTATTGAATATAGGGTTGCCACCTTTTCTTGAAAAAAATACCGGCCTTTCTATATATTTATCTTTTTTTCCTATTAATAACATTGGGATCAACCATCAAAAATACCGGCCAAGCCGGTAAAATACCGGCCAGGTGGCAACCTTAATTGATTACAGGTGACCTCCTACTACATTTGCATTTCTTTGTAAGTCTAGGCAAGTTTTCTGTTCAGAAAATAAAGAAATACCCCATTACCAAATTATGGTTGCTGGAAGGGCTCATGATTGCCTACCCTTAATGATTTTAAAGACAATAACATCATTAGAAAATCTGGTCATTAGTAATCCCAGGAAGCAAAGTGACAATGTTAAAAAAAATTGAGGGAAAAAATAGACAGTGGGAGAGGCCTCAAACCTTCAGACACAATGTTTGGAGAGGATACCCATGGTGGGGGGATTAAATAGCTGTAAAATATTTCCCGCATTACCCCCTGAAAAGATGTGACATTCCTTAGTCTACCCTGGGGCTCAAAGATCAAATGGCCTGAAGGTCCAGACACACGGCCTACAATTAAGCCTTTTCCTGCTCCCATAAAAAGTAAAACTGCATAGACTACCCCCCTGGGTTAATCCTTTAATTATACAGGGTGAGGTCAATTGTCTCCCACTCACCAAAGGATTAGCACCTTGACTGTCTTCTAGAATTTATTACTGTACCTGGCTCATGAAAGAGAGGATTTGCTGTGGTAATCTACTAAACTCCATGTTGTTTCTATTGGGATTTATATGTATGTATGTATATATAGCAAATCCAAAAAATCCTCCTGCACTCCGTTCACCAGATTAAATTGACCGGGTGCTTCCATGCATAAGCTCATCGATATATCACAAGTATAGGAGCACACCGGAACTTTTTCAAATAAATAAAAGGTAAATTTTATTTAATCATTCTAAAAACAGGCCAACGTTTCGGTCTCCATCTAAGACCTTTATCAAGACCTCATTTTATAGTAAAAAGCATTGAGATTAAATAGGTAAAAGGTAAGGCACTCACCCAATCATGCAAAATCCCACCCATCACATGACCAGGATGTGAACCCTGCACCAGGAATAGGTATAAAATAAGTACTGATATGTATAATACATGATGTTACAATGTTTAAAAGCAATTTCCACAAGCACTGAAGTTGATACATTATTGCACAATAGATGTTACACAGTAATAAATTAAATTAAGTATAGTCACAAGGGACTCTTTATCGCTGATTCAAAAAGCATGATAAAGAACAGTATTCATTGAGGCCATAGGGTGCAATTGTATTAAGCTTTTTTATCCAGAATACTTCTCTCTGGAGCAGCAGCTTAGATCTGTCACCTCCACGCTTAGGTGCGGGGACATGATCAATCGCTATGTACCTGAATGTAGGTAACCTATGGCCAAACTCCAAATAATGTTTAGCAACAGGTTTATTAGTGGTTCCATCCCTAAAGGCAGTGCTCACTGCCGACCTATGGCCATCCATCCGTAAACGTAAAGTTTGATCAGTTTTGCCTATATAGGACAAGCCGCATGGGCAAGTAATTAAGTATATTACATATTAGGTTGTACAATAATTTTTCATTCGTGTTCTCCTTATTCTTCACTGAAAAAAACGGAAGACAGATAGTACGTCTGAACATGACTCACGTGTCTGGAGCACTACAATAAATCTGGGAACACCCCACTTTTGAATAAGGTATTGCCCTTTTTTCCTTTTTCCTTGTACTCATACTGGCGGTGGGAGAGGCCAGCACCAATACCTTTTCCCCAGCTTGCATTCATTTTATGAGCTAAAAGGAGTCTTTGCCAAAGATTGGACCTCCAATGTGGGCTTAAAATGAAAATGACTGCCACTGCTACTTTTGTATAATGTGTCTGCGTCAGGAAAAATTCTGCTCATACACAGATATGGGATCCATTATCTGGAAACCCAGATATATTAGAATTATGGGACGGCCATTTCCTATAGACTATATTTCAATCATATAATTAAAATCTTTATAAATGATTTCCTTTCTGTAATAATAATAAAACAGTGCCTTGTACAAGATCCAGTCTAAGATGTAATTAATAATCCTTATTGGAAGCAAAATAATCCTATTGTGTTTATTTAAGTTATGGAAGCATTCTGGATAACTGGTCCAATACCTGTAATATGTTTGGATAGAACATTTCACATGTTTGCTTTGGAGCTTATGTGAATAAAGTAGCCAATTTTACTATAAACCTCATGGCCATGATCTAATGGCTAGTTAAGCCATTGATGATATTACATAGAATGGCTTGTTATGCCATAGATGATATTACTGTGTCACGTGGGAATTACAATGGTTACAATGGAAAGAAAAGAACCAAAAATGCTTTGCCTTTTATCTTGGCAATTACAGTGTGATACATTTTTGTACCTTTAATTAGATTCCTTAGTTTAGTAATTAGTAAATCCTCATAAGGTGGCATTATCTGTCTAAAATCTTGGTGTCACATTTAAGAAAAGTAATTATCAACTTGGTTAGATTTGACACTGGAGGAAAAAAATATTCTGGTGAAAAAAGTAGCACCAGGGCAGTGAGATATAACTGTCATATTATTACTGTAGGGAATGTTGGCATCGTGTAAAAAAATAAATAAACACAAATGTTACATTTAATGTGATTGTATAGTATTTTGATTTTTTTTTTTAAATAGTATTTTTATACAAGTTTTATTATCGTTATAAGTATATTTAAAGGGATACTGTCATGGGAAAAAATGTTTTTTTCAAAATGCATCAGTTAATAGTGCCGCCCCAGCAGAATTCTTTATTGAAATCCATTTCTTAAAAGAGCAAACAGTTTTAAGTTTTTTTTAAATTATATTTAATTTTGAAATCTGACATGGGGCTAGACATATTGTCAATTTCCCAGCTGCCCCAAGTCATGTGACTTGTGCTCTGATAAACTCCAATCACTCTTTACTGCTGTACTGCAAGTTGGAGTGATATCACCCCCTCCCTTTCCCCCACCCAGCAGCCTAACAAAAGAACAATGAGATGGTAACCAGATAACAGCTCCCTAACACAAGATAACAGCTGCCTGGTAGATCTAAGAACAGCACTCAATAGTAAAACCCATGTCCCACTGCGTACTATTCAGTTACATTGAGAAGGAAAAACAACAGCCTGCCAGAAAGCAGTTCCCACCTAAAGTGCTGGCACAAATCACATGACCAGGGGCAGCTGGAAATTGACAAAATGTCTAGCCTCATGTCAGATGTCAAAACTGAATATAAAAAAATATATTTGCTCTTCTGAGAAATGGATTTCAGTGCAGAAATCTACTGGAGTAGCACTATTAACTGATGTGTTTTTAAAAAAAAAACTTGTTTTCCCATGACAGTATCCTTTTAATATACCAGTTGTCCGTCATGAACAAAGTATATGCCACCGCTAGGGTTGCCACCTGGCCGGTATTTTTAAAGGTTGATCCCAATGTTATTAGTAGGAAAAAAAGGTAAATACATAGGAAGGCCGTATTTTTTTCAGGAAAAGGTGGCAACCCTAGCCACCGCTGACATCATATACCTCTACCTTCTGGTTTTAAAGGTACACTGATAATATCTGCTGCTGGGTTCTGGTTCAGTTAACTTTTTGTATAACTCACAAATGTTTAAGTCTATGCTTGTGGGAATTGTAGTAACTTGTGAATTCCAACCAGAGCTCCATCTGCATGAAGATTGCATGTCCTTCCTGTGTTTGTGTGGGTTCCTGTTTCCTATACCAGCTCCTAATAACACTGAACACAGTGTGTGTGAATACAATAGGGACCTAGCATTGTAAGCACTGTGTAAGATCACGCTGCTTTATAAATTAACAGATAATAAATAATCTGCTCCTCACAGGCTTCCCTCTATTTATCAGTCTGCAACACTAATGCATTATTTTAAGGTAGTCAAAGGCCCTACTTCCTTGTTTAGTGTTGGACTGGGTCTCCTAATGAAACCCATAGAATCAGGCACCCAGGGCCCACTTGATCAGCAAAGAATGGTTTATGATTCTATAATGGTCCATGCTGGAAATAAAGTTTTTCCCATGTTTGGATCCAATGGGAGATCCTCGGATAGTCTTGTAGGTCAGTGTACTTCTTGTCCCCAAACACCACCATATCTTAATCTAACTTTATGAACTCACTGCAACCACCAGGTATATCGTATATAGGTATCATATATCAGTTGCCAGTGCCACCTTTTCTTGAAAAAAAATACTGGCCTTCGTATATATTTATCTTTTTTTCCTATTATGTGACAACTCACCCTGGTGGTCTAGTGGGGGGGGTAGGCAGGGACGCCTGCTCCCCCCTCGGCAGGGGACGCCCGCCACGCGCCACTTCCTCCTCAGCCGGTTCCTAAGTGCGCACACCACTTCATCCTTATATAGGCGCATGCACGCTGACGTCATAATGGTTTTGTTCCTGGTGCCTGTTAGCTTTGCTATTTTTGTTTCTGATACCTGTTTGATTCCTGTTGTGACGTTTCCACCTTCTGTATCCTGACTACTGCCTGTTTATCGACTCTGATTAACCCTCTGATTGACTTTCTGGTTTGACCCTTTGCCTGCCTGACTACATTTGTTCTCTGCCTGCCTCGACCCGGCCTGATCTGACAACGAATCCGTTTAACACCTTGTACCGTGACCTTCTGTCCAAAGACTTTACTATTACAGTCGTCGGGCCTGCCATCAGGGGGGGACAGGGGGGACAAGGGCTGAAGGGGGGCCCGGCAGCGCTGCAATCTTCAAAGAGCCCCCCTCACAAGCGTGGGAGCGAGCGCTCCCGAAGTCCTGTGGCAGAATGCGGAAGTGCCGAACGTCCTGCGAAGTCCTGAAGAG
>CM044435.1:39148180-39174587 GCA_024363595.1 Xenopus borealis | reverse complement strand
TGTTCCATGGAAATATTACTTAAATAATATATTGATTTATTAAAGAATTTCTATTTCTGTTTTTAATAAACAACTATTTCTTATGTAACCTTAGCAGAAAAATATCTGAATGAAAAGAATGAAACAGGAAGGTGAAAAAGACAAGCTGTTTGTTGACAGTGTCTTGAGATCTACTGATCACCAGCTAAGGGCTGGGACAGACAGGGAGTTTCGGGGAGATTCTGTCGCCTGGCAATTAATTGCAGGCGACAATCTCCTCGAACTGCCTTCTCCCTGTCTGCCGCCTGTTAAAATGAAAAAGCGCCAGCGCTAATCCACACGCAGCGCGGCGATTTCCGGAATAGCCCGAAGTTACTTCGTGAGGGTGAACCAGGGATAAAACCTTGGAGTTTCCCACCCCAGTCATGAGCACCTCTGCATGGAAAACCAAATGCTGTCCCCTCCATCACTTGCACACATATGTAGAAGGAAAATTGTATGTAATTCAGACACCTGTGTAACTTCTACGTCTGATGACTATACAGGTCAGTGACCTTGTATCTCTTCTGTCAGCAGCAGCTACAAAGTTACTCAGATTTGTAGCTATAAAGCAGAAAAGAAGTCAGATGTTTCTTTTTTCTATTGCTTTGATGTTTTCTGGTGGCTGCTAAACTGGCTTAACAGGATTAACCAATAATAATGGGTTTGATTTACAATATGAAAGACAAATGTAAAAGAAAAAAATATTTCTGGATCAAGAAAAGTAAAAATGTTGCACTAATTTATTTGGGTAACAAGTCTCCTCATTTCAAATAGCAGTAGGTTAAGGACCAGACTGCTGCGATTCCCCGTGTATTTACTAATGCAGTCAAAACACTGGTCACTATAACTCTTTATATAAGCCATTAGTGATAATATTATTAGAGTATTTCGGGCTGGCACCACACCATCCTGCATAGTAATATTCTGCAGTTAATGGGAAACAGCAATGGTGTTTTCAAGTTTGCCACAAACCACTGCTTTGCTTTCTGTTAAAGATAGTAAAGAATAGTAAAGTTTGCTGCTCCCTATTTACTATTTATGATGCAATCATCTGGGGGGGGGAAATTACATATTTATTGTAATCCTTATTTAATTTGATGTGTTGATTTTTTTTTAAAGACACATAGCCACTGTTACATAAATCATAATATTTAATTTTACCTGCTTTAAGTCATAGAATCCATGTTGTGTGCATGCAGAAAATTAGATATGGTTATTAGCTTATATTTTGATTACTGTAAAGCCTGTGATGACGACAAGGTCTTTTTGGTTGCTTTGTCGCCTGCACGTGAACACAGTTTCCTAATCGCCCTATGGGACATTACCCTTAGCCTTACTTAAAGGATACAATGTCATATACAGTTGTTTGTTTTCTTGTCTTACCCACATTTCTTGTCTAAACAAGTCACCAGGCTGCTGTGTTGTTGCAAATGAGAACAATGGACTGTTAATTGTTTTTGGGGTGAGACTGAGCTAGAATCTCATGACAGTAACACAGTTAATAGACCCAGGTGTACCAAGAAATAAGCAAACTGAAAAAAATACTTTACATTTTCAAAAAACATTTTTATCACCTCTTTTTACTCTTCAGGCAAAAATAAATGGTTTAATTGATTATAGAATAGTTTAGGCTAGATGATGCAGATCTCCGTAGGCCAAGAATCCGCTCCTCTTTTGTGCAACTGCACTTGAATACATTGGCTTGGCTTGGTTGCAGACAGACGCTGCATACATCTGTGTCTGTCTGTACGAAAGCCAAGGCATTGTATTGTGGTGCAGACACAATGAGAGCAGAGCAGCAGCAGAAGAGTGGATTTTCGGCCTACCTTTCTGACATCTGCATCATCTATTCCTAGTCTTAGGGTACTGGCACACAGGGAGAATTGTTGGCCATTTGTAATTCTGTGCTGTCAGGCAACAAATCTCCATGAAATGTTTTTTTACCAACAATAAAAGTAAATCTTTGATGGGAAAACATTCACAATGCTTTGTTTTCCAAACTCACCCAAATTTGCCTTGTGAGTAAACTTAGGGCGACTTTGGGACTGAACTGCCTTCCCCCGCCTTTCCGCCGGCTAGAATGTAAATCGCCGGTGGGATGGCACTCTGAGTGCTTCATTTTCCAAAGTGAGGAAACTACGAGAGACTTTGGAAAACAAGTGCTCCTAGTGCCATGCCGTCAGTGATTTACATTCTAAAAAAAGCAGGGGAAGGCAGTTCGGGGAGATTAGTTGCACTGAAGAAAAAGAGATTTGTCGCCGGGCGACTAATCTCCTCGAACCCGCCATATGTCTCTCCCCTAAAATGTGGATTGCTTAGGGACATGGAAAGCAGCATTCCCAAGCAACACTGGCTGAATGGCAGCATGGTTTAATGGTGTGCCATTGAACATTCCTTCTAACATTAAAAGAAATAACAAAATAAGTACTAACACTAAAGAAGGGTGTTTAATTACAGTGGTGCACCTTGTGTTACATTTCCACAATGAACAATGTCCCCGACAGCAGACAGTTGTATATCCTGTACTGGTCAAAACCCCCACTCTGCAAAGGAATCCATCCATTTCAATAGTCTCCCAATTACTGCATTATTTGCAACCCCTTTAATGTCTCTGCTTGCAATGCAGAAAATTGTGTTGTTTTTAACATGCTGGGAGTAAAACGAAATTAACATTAAATAAAATAAAATCAAATAAATATACATTTTTCAATTGACAACATTCATTTTCTTTTAGTTAACACTGTTTAAAATTGCTCCTGGCATGGATCTCAGGGGGGCTTCAAGCAATCTCACACAACAAACTTGACAAGTCTTCCATTGAGCGATAGAGAGTTTTCAGATTGAGAAGGAAAGGTGTGAAGAGGAGACAGGATCAGGGATTTAAGCCATTAAACTCCCAACACATTAGGTGTTAAACAAACACTCATCCCTTCTGAGCTGAATGGTACTATATACACATGACTTGAAGATATCAGAGAAGGGCAGGTCACTACCTAAACACATCATCTCACTTTACAATCCCTGAAATTCCCTCAGGTGCTTAATGCTTTCAAAGAGGATCTTTTACAGTCAAAGCAACTTAATGGCCCTAAATGGGCCAACACGAAAAAAAAACAGGATTTGAAAGTCTACCTTCAGCTGAAAAGCCAGGAGGCATGATGGTCATGGTATTTATGACTGATACCGTGATAGCCCTGCAGCCTCACAACAACAAACACAGATAACAGCACAAGAGACAGATAAAAACAAGGAGCAGACAGTTCCTGACAAGTGTGTTCTAACAGAGGGGTAATTGCCATTTGCTGGGGGCTAAAAACCTCTCATTAGTAAACGCCACTAACCTGCTCATTAGAAAGGGCAAGCGTGCAATAAATCCATCAGGGGTTAACTGCCAGTTTCGGAGATATTCAGTACTCCATTTATTGTTAGGTTTAGACACCTCTTTTTAGAAGCATACTTAAGATTTTAAGTGATTAGATTTCAAAAAACGTTTCTTCCAGACTGTGATATATGATTTTTGGTGTGAGGGGAACTTGATTAGGATATTAAGGCTCTACCTGAGACCCATAGGCCCAATGTGACAATTGGTGTAAAGTCCTGTAATTACTACACCAAATATGTATGTACGTTTGTGTGACCAACAATTACTTAATTCTGCTCTATATATGCCCTGTATATGTATATATTTCCGTATATGCATTGTGAGCAAAGATACTATTATATAGTGAATAAAGTAATAAGATTATTATAAGTTACTATGGAGTTCCATGGCCATATAAAAATACAGGTCATGGAACTCAGAGGTATCAAACTTTGCAAGGGGTACTTTATTTATTATAATACACAAGTCTCAGTGAGTCATGTGACAGGAATAATATCACTAAGATCGTATTATAACTGATTACATCACTAAGCACTGTTTATAAGGATATAATTTACAGGATATTAATGGATCTTATAAAGATATTAGACAGGGATACAGTATAGATTAGGAAAACTGAAAATGCTTGGTAGTAGTTTTGCAGCAAACGATTTCTGAGCATTGGCAAAGTATTTGCAGTGGTTACGATCTAAATTGTTAATAGCTTGTCACCTTGTCCATGTATAAAGCTAAACCATGGCACATGCTCAAAATTTTGGGACTAGGCATATCCCTAGAAATAACATCCAGAATGAACAAGTCTCCTGTATAACCAACAAAGTTCACTGCCACACAGGTGATGCTGGCAGAGTGAAACCCTTAAAGGGGTTATCCCAAAACGTTGCGTGCCACATTAAATAAATCTTAACCAAGGGTTTCACCCTGTGTGCCAGTGAACTTTGTTGTTTCTATATTGTGAATGAGTTGCTGATGCCCATTTGGTGAGCACCAGGGTCTCGTTTCTTCAGGAGGCCCAGGGTGTGCGTCTGCAGCTGGACCATTTCCACAAGTCTACTGTATCCCATAACTGTAATAGACACTATGACATAAAAAATAAAATATTTGTATCCTTTATGGCTCATTCATGAAGCACTACCTACAGGGGCAGGTCCATTACACACGCTGGTCACTTGGTCTGGAGCTTTACTGGCCCAATGTAGATCCAGCCTAACACTTGTTTTTTTGTTAAAATGTAATTGCATCTGAAATTCTCCTTAATTACCCCTAATGAAGGACATTTGCGGCTTCCTGTGATGGAATCCAGGGGTTAGCAATGAAAAGATATTCCTATTTTTTTACCATTTTGTTATAATCTTGCGTAGCTTCGAAAATTTTGGGATTTATTGATACCATAAAATAATCAAAAGACTGAATGCAAAAAGTAGGAGTAAATCAAATTTCTCTGGTTTACCACCATCTTTTTTTAATATGAGTTTAATAACAAAACATTGGCTTTATGCAAGATGTACTCCAGATTAGTAAGGAGAAAGTAGGAGTTGTAAATTCACTAAAGTGGCATTCTGCACTGAACATTTCACTCCAAAGAGAACAAAACCATCATATTCGCAAAATGGATAAAGGCTTTAGTGGTCTAATGGATAAAGGCTTCACTCCAAAAATATCTCTTGTGAATTTTCCACAATATATGTACTTAGTATCTAGTGGCTGCAAAAAAAAATCTGCTTTCTGCTGCCAAAATAGCTTGTATGAAGTTCCCCATGTTGCCTGTCTCTGGCTGTCAGTGACTCATCTGAATGACACATGGCACAGAACTGTATGGAAATTTTCTCTGCAAAAAGGCAGTGTTCAGATTTCCTTTACATGATCAATGCTTCCAGCCCACCTGGAACCTATAGTCAGTACTAGAACATGCACCTTTGTGGGAATCACGCTATTTACAGGTACCAAGGCAATTAGCAGAATTTTGATACCACCGCAGCAATCAAAATACCACTTGAGCCATAACCCATAGGAATGAAGTATAAATATGTTTAGACTAGCTAATCACGACAACTATTGTTCTCACTGCATACAATAAAAAAAAACATAGCCCACAACAGAAAGAAATCTAATCAATTCCCCATTAAGACAAATGTTCATCACCATGATAATGACTGTTTGCAGTTCACTTGCATTTTCTTACATTTTATTTTTTTTTAAAACGTATTAGTTTCATTTGTTTATTGTTTTTCAAAGTAACAGCTCAGTCAGCGAGGTAACCGGATCTTTAAATTGTTGCAAGTAAATACACAACAAATGCATCAAGATTAAAGGCAAATTAAACATGAAGTTACTTTGCCTTTACTGTCTTTAAAATACCAACAAAATTATTAGGTTACATCTTGAGTAAGTAAAATGTTTCAGAAATATATTTATGTGCCTTCCTTGTCTGCCCTTTTCCAACTTTCAAATGGTGGTCACTGACCCCAGCAGCAAAGAAATATTCCTTTGTGAGGCTACAGTTTTATTACTAATGTTTCTGTTTAGACCCTCCTGTATATATTCCTATGCCTGTCTCTCTTTCAAACCATTGCCTGGTTTCTAGGATAAATTGGACCCGAGCAACCAGATAGCTGCTGTAATTCCAAACTGAAGAGTTGCTGAACAAAAAGATAAATAATTTAATAATGGCAAATAATATAACAATGAACACTAATTACAAATTGTCTCAGAATATCACTCTTTACATTATACAAAAAAAATTATTCAAATGTAAACAGCCCCTTTATCAATACTTTTATCTCCAGTGTTCAGTACATTTACAAGAGACCTCTCAGCTCTTAAGCTTTTTGGCAGATACATGATAGTTCCTTCCAGTTAACATTTGTAGTCTGGTGATAATCAGATTGGTTAGTGAAACCAGACAACAATTGGAGGACACAAAAGCCTGATGTAATTATTTTAGATATATAAATATGTTGCTCTGTGTGCAAACAGCTAAAGCTAATGCCACCATCTCTGTATTAAGTATTACCCACCTCAACTTCTATGGAAAAATTGTGATTGCAAACCATTAAAACTGTCACTAATGCGCAGGTTTGTGTTATAACAATGTCTGGATTATTGATCAATGAGTGCAATCTATGCAATAAGTTGATAAGCAAACAAGTTACCAGTTTCATCCAGGGCAGCTGGTTCCAGAGGACTTTGTAGACAATTCAGCAGCTTTTGGTCTTATCTGAACAAACAGTCAGATTATAACTTCCATTATTACAAAGGGAAAAGAACAATAAAAGTAAGAATCCCTGTGATAACCTGAAGTCATTGCGGTTATGTTTTGGAGCAGACTGAAAAGTGGAGTGATAGTGTATGTGCAAAGTGACTCAGTCTCCCACATCAAAGGCTCTCAATGTACAGCTAGTGTAGCCATTCTATGTCATTAGATCAGTGGCTTATGGGGAGCAATCTCTGCCTTATCCCCACTGATATCTGAACAAACACTTGGGACAGCGAGCATTTTGTCACCATAAACAAGATGTAGTCTGCCAATGCATGGGCACCTTTTAGGGTTGTGACGCACTGGAAGATTTGTAGAGTCGCTTGGTCTTCTGGGCAAACACCTCCCCAAACTGCCTTCACGTGTCTTCCCTTCCTGTATAATGAAGAGTCGCCTGCACTAAGCACATGCAGCGCTCCATTTTTCTGCCTCATGAGGAAACTTCTGGCGATTTTGGAAAACGAAGTGCCGTGTGTACTTAGCGCAAGCGACTCTTCATTATACAGAAAGGGAAGACACGCAAAGGCAGTTCGGGGAGATTGCCGCCCAGAAGAACAAGCAATTACTCGTCAGGCGACTAAATCCCTCTGAATCTGCCCGTGTATCACTACCCTTAGGCAGTGTTTGAAGAAGTGAAAACTGGTCAGACAGCTCACTCAGTATAAACATTTTTATACTGTAATTTCTGTGGGATAGGAAACTTTTTGTAAATATGCACAAAAGGGCTTAAGGTAGAAGATAAAGCTGCCAATTTTGGTCGTTTAGAGAAATTTGACAGCTTATCTGCACGTGTATGAGAGCTTCCGATGGGTCTTCCCGATCAATATCTGGCCACGATATAGTTCAGGAAGGTTTGATTTCCCCCTGACCGGCCTGTCGGGCCCATTGCCCTCTTTGTAATTTGATTGTTTGGCCACAGGGCCGAAAGTTCGGATTACCCCTGATATGCCACTAAGATCTGCCCATTTGGTGATGTTGCGGATTTTCTAGTCTATGGCCAGCTTAAGTTTGCCCTATAACCCATAGCAATCAATTAATAGCGAGTTTTTAATGGGCTATGACAATCAATCAAACTGAATACCTTCATTTAGAGAACTTGTGGAGTGCAGTGTAAGGTCCTCCCAGACAATGAGAAGGTCATTCACTAAATCTTCTTTTTGCTTCTTTACTTTTTGTGGAGACAAATGAATTCTTGTTTTTGCTTGCAAGTAAACCATTAAGGTTAAAAGTACTTTATACTATGCAATTGTGCTGACTCCCTCCAAAAGACCCTTATGTGCGAGTAGGTACTTACCATTGTTTAGAATGAAAAACAAAGCACATATCACCTATATCAATTATCCCCAACCAGTAGCTCGTGAGCAACATGTTGCTCTTCAACCCTTTGGATTCCGGAAGCGCCAGCGTCTGCACAGGCGCTGGCGCTTTGTCAGTATACTAGCAGCAGACAGGGAGAAGGTAATTCGGGGAGATTGTCGCCTGCTAAAAAACGCCAGGCGACAGAATCTCCCCGAATCTCCCTGTCTGTCCCCAGCCATATATCATCATTGAGGGAAATCAGAATTTGGCAGCAGTTTCTAGTAATATGCCTATAGCTAGTATTAAATATATCCTTAACCTGTCCCAGATGATTCTAATGCCACCAAGCCACAAAATCCCCAAAATCAGATGCTTTGTGTGGAAAGTAATGATAAAGAAGCACTGATTAGGGTTATTGATTGTATGGCATTTACATTGTTCTCTATCTGACTGAAGATAAAGGTTTCTATAAAAGCAGGTCAAAGATCTGCCTACACAGTGTGTCTATACTAGTGACCAGAGCAAGCTGCAGAACATAGACCGGCGTAGACCACTGTTCCCTACTATGGAGGGTACCTGCCTACCTGAGAATTCTGGATCAATGGAGCTACTGACCAACAAGTCCTTGGTAAATATATATATACATATATTCATATATTTAATATTTTACCATGTCATTTTGCATTTTACAATTACAGTTAAAGGTAAACTTTTTTCAAGTAAGGGTTTTATTTATTTTTCTTTATATATTAGTATTGTATTGCTACTTTGCACAGGGAGCCTAGTTTATCTTTATGTGTTAACTCAAAGAACTAGGAGTTGCCATATTAGTGGTGGTATATAACAAATTTGAGAATAAAAAAACAGCCAAACAGTTGCTTATCATTGACATTTGAACTAATCATCTTATGGTACAACCTCTATTATTATGAATGTTGCACTCTATGGCAATAGACATACATACATTATCTCCAATATACACCCATTACATAATAGCTTCCCTTGTGCCAGTAACATCACTTCAAGTGATTCCTAATGTCTCCCTCACTACTAACCCTTACCCCCAGGATGGCTGCCAATAACACTGCACATAAATCTGCCATTCGAAGCAATGGGATCTCAGTCTTTCTAGCAGCAATAAATGCTCTGCAGTTTTTAGCATGCCTGATATGTGGCACCAAAGTGCCCAAAATCACCCCCAAAATTTGCTTGGAAATGCAACAGCACTGTCCCCTTAAATGCATGCAACGGATTAATAAGCATTTAATAAGCAAAAAATGTGATACATGATATGGATATGTCTGGTGGTATATTGTGATATGTGAACATAGTAATTTTACTTGACACTCTGCGGTGAGAAAACTATTTCTGAAACGAAGTCAAGCAGGTTTATTTTGGGTTCACTTAAAGAAAATAGCAATTTATGTATTCGTATGTCTGTGAATGTAACAGCACAACCTTTTACACAAATACATTTTTTCTGGGCAATAAGGTAAATAGTGTTCCTGAAAGTTTTATAAAAAGAATGTTGCCAAGCTAATGTATTATCCTAGACTTTTAAAAGAAAAGAAAACAACAAAAAATATCTTTACTGAGTGGTCCATCGCTCTACCCACCTTTTTCTGCAAACATGTTGGCACATGTATGGTATCCTGGAAACTGCCCAGTCTGTTGCCAAAGTGAACAGGTCATTCAGGTTGAAGGTGAAATACCTTGATTGATGGTGTACAGTCAGTGTAAACTTGTGGCATTCCTCCCTTACTGGGCTGCAGGCTATCATTCTTTTCCAGGGTTGCTAGAATTGTGCAGCTATTATGAACTTCAACCTCCAGGCAGGGTCTCTGGGGTGTCTGCCCAGGGCCCCCTGAAAATTGGGGGCCCACAGCGCTGAAAAATAGAGGGGGTGGGGCGAGATGGAGGGAGGGGACGTACACAGGGAGGGAGGTGACACACACAGGGAGGAAGATGGAAGGAGAGGACACAGGGAGGGTCAAAGGTGGAGGGAGGGGATGCACACAGGGAGGAAGATGGAGGGAGGGGAAACACACAGGGATAAAGATGGTGGGAGGAAACACAGGGAGGGGGCTGCATGCGCCAGGGGTATGGTGGGCCCACTAGTTGGCGCTTTGCCCCCAGGGCCCACCAAGGCCTTAAAACGGCCCTGCCTCCAGGTAGGGTTGCCATCTAATACCGGTCATCCTATATATTTAGCTTTTTCCCCCTTTAATAACATTGGGATAAACAAATACCGGCCAGGTGGCAACCCTACCTCCAGGGGTTAAGGCATAACCTGTCTGTTACTCCTCCCACTTAAATCTCTTTAGTAAGTACTGCTTCCAAATGGGCCCAGGTTAGTGACTCTGCAATGCCCAGCTCAGCAATAAGCCCTGCCAATCATGGGTGTCAGCAGAAGGTGCAAGAAGGGGCAGTTTCCCCACCCTGACTTCTCCAGCTAGCTCCAAAAAATTATTTGTAAGTGTTATTCCCCACAACACAAAATGTTTCTAATACTTCCCATGCCAAAACAAGCCTTAACTAGTCTATTTTCTGCATTGTCACGAATCGGTTCATCTTCAGTGGGATGCTACCCTATGTGATATTAGCTTACTTGCCCTCCCCTGAAAATTTATCTGCGGATATCCATGGTGCCAATAACAAAAAAAAAACATCAGTTCATAAAGTCAATGTATTCATGCCTTTTATAATGCTGTGCAGATTATTATTGTGTATAACTGCAACACCTTGGCCAACTGCAGCAGGAATTATCCTTAAGGACCAGTAACATAAAAAAAAAAAACTTAAAAAAAACATTGTTTGTACATAACGAAAAAAAAACACCAAGACACATTTATCTTAAAATTTGCAAAGTCTTTATTAAGAAATAACCATCATGCAGCGCTCCATTTCTCCTCCCTGGCTAGCTCCTATAGAAGGCAGGGAGGAGAAAACGAGCACCGCACGATGGATCTTTTCTGAAGAGGAGCAGAAGCGGAGTAACGGTAAGTTATTTCTTACATTTCTTAAAGAAAATTTTAAAAGTAAATTTAAACTTAAATGTGACTTGGGTTTTTTTTTTGTTAGGTACATACACATTTTTTTTTCTCCAAAGCATGAATGCTTAGCTTGTGTAGGAACATATGATATCTATATTTTGGGAAAATACAACAGTTAAATATTCTTTACTTGCTCCTGCAAGCAGTAGGTCAATCCAGGACAAACCAAAGGAAGCATACATGGGCACAGTCATTAATCATTTTAAAACAAAAAAATTGATTCATTTATATATTATTCTGTATATAATCCCTACAATTTATGTTGGCATTAATGGGTACAGGGCATGTTTAGGCACTTAATGCAAAGTAGCCTGCTACTTACTGCCTGCTCAAGATAGGTATAATGTACAGAACTCCCTTGTACCATATTCAGCCAAGCAAGTACAACCAGCATACCTCCATATGCTGTCTGGTGCAAGACCTCAGTGCAGTTTTTGCTAAAAGACAGTTTGATAAACCTGCCTTAGAAGGCCCAGCAGCCACCCTGCAAGAAGCCATCATAATACACAAATGTGTATATATATATATATTCTTACAAAGATGATTCTTTTTTTATCTACTTATTGGCAATAAAAACATTTTCTTTATCCATTAGATGTCCGATAAACTTTTAAAGCTAGCCAGTCCAAAACCATCAGCAGCCCGGATCTGTAGGAAGTTGCAAGTCAACATACCCACAGTTGGTGAGTATTATGCCAAGAACCCAAATGTTTTTATACAAAATGTAGATACATTCAGATAGGAGTTAATGAAAAGTGTTTGAGTACATCTTGTAATATCTAGAATGTAGAACAAATATTTTGCTTATATGTATGGTAACAACTGAATAAGATAAAGCTGATTATGCATGTGACTTGAAAAGCAGTATGGCAAGTCCTTCTCACGCATAGGTTTTTGCTCTGCAAATCTGTTTACAGTTATTTCAATACCCCTGATATTCTACTAAACAACAATTATATTGTAGATATTGTCAAAACAAATGCTAAAATAGATGTTTATCTTCTAGAGCAACACATGTAGAAGTGTTCATACATTGATAACAGGTATATCATTGGGACATGAGTTTTTCTATTATTTAGCATTGAGCTTCCATGTATAAACCTGACACCAGATGCAGGGCAAAACAAAGCTCAAATGTCTCTTCTTATTAAGCTGAATAGCTGCATTTTGTACAGTTGTCCTGTCTGGTGTGCTCTCTATAAATACCTAGCAGAATTAATTGGGTGTGAAAATATGTCCGTGTTGCTAATGCTATTTGTTTTGTACCAATGGACTGGGGCAAATGTTTAGAATGCACAGTGTACAATTATGACGTGGTTTCTCGGGAATATACAATATTAACATGAATTTAAACACAGTTTTGTCTCTGGCAACTCCTTGCAACAGGGTTTTTGAGCTTTGTTGACCATATTATATGCAACTGATAATAAACACAATCTATTTCTACAGGCTTCATCTGGTACATATCTATATGTTGGCTCCTTCATATCTACTTGGAATACATTTGTATTAGGGAGATTAACAACTCCCAGGACATTACCTTTATGCCAGGTAAGTAGCACAAGATTTGCAGTGTCAGATGTTAAGTATGCAAAATGTTCATCTAGTACAAAATGGTTAAAACATCTGGCAAGAAAATGCAAATGGCTTCAAAAGTTAATGGAAACTGTTTCACTGTAAGAAGTCAAAAAGTAGACTGAAGTAAAGAATGAGCAGAAAGTTACTGTACCACTTTGAAGCAGAATAAAGAGTTTGCACAGGGAGGCATTTACAACCCAGTGGTGCAACTATCTCACCCTTTAATCACACACCTGTAATAAAGCAAGATAGGAATGGGGAAATAGAAACATTTGCATAAGTGCTAAGAAATATAATTCTCCCATACAAGCACAAAAAGTGACTACAGGTATGGGATCCTTTATCTGGAATACAATATCAAGGAAGATCCAAAAATTCAGGACCACCTAACACAGAGTCAGTTATAAGCAAATAGTTTATTTTAAAATTAATTCTCGGAAATATTTAAAGAGTGCCTTGTACTTTATGGTAACTAAGCTGCATGATTCCATATTGGTGGTAAAACAATCCAATTGGGCTTATTTAATGTTTAGTATTTATGTTTTTTAGCAGACTTAAAGCACCACCAGCCCAATAAATAGTGACTGCCTATGGCATTTTACAGCAGCCCTTCTGGCATTTTCCAGAACCCACAGATTGCCAGTCCGTGCCTGCTCCAGTAAATCCCACGCTAACACTGATCCCAAACGTGACTTCATTAAAGAATGAATACCACTGATTTTTTTATAGAAATGTGGGGAAAATTATGAATTTAGCACTTTGGTAAATGAGTCCTCAAATGTTTTTGGCCAAAAATATGTAAAACCTAATGCTTTCCATCCCACGTTACAATGTAATAATGCTTAACTTTTTTCCCCCAACAGCCATTCAGTTGTTGTCAGCTTTCTCCTTGGTGGCAATGCTTTTATTCACCCTCTCTGCAGTCCTCTCTGCACCACATACTTCAGTAACTGAGCATAAATATCAGAAACAATCATCTTGGAGGCTTTTTATCTCAGCTCTAAAATGCCAGATCTACCCCCTGCAAGCATTGGCAGGCTTACTTCTGATCAACAGCTACCTCCTGCTACAACTCAGTGAATCCTTAGTCAAACCTATGAGAGCTGCGGGAAATAATGGTATGGATCTATTCATGGTATTAAAAACTGACAAAATACTTGCTGAGTGTGTGGATTGTCAAAGTATGAGCAAAACATTTACTTTTACTTAAATTTGCCATGCAAAATAGTTTTTCATTTATTTTATTTCAAAATTTTTGAATTATGTACTACTTTGAACATTTGCAAGGGTATGGAAGAAAGCATAATTATGAACAAATTATCTGGAAATGCATGGGTTTTTGCTGGTTCTGTAATGTCAGCAGGTGGAGAGAAGAAATAGCTAATTTTTTTGGGGAGGAGGGGGATATAAACCCTGCTCAAGGTTATTGTAGTGTCAGGAATTACATTTTGTTTTAATACAATCCTATTTCTTCTGGGCCTCTGCTCAAGTTATTTTAACCATCAATTATCTTCAGTTATTTATATAGCAAATGCATATTTGCAGCAATTTATAACATGCAGGTATCTTACAATAACAGAATACAATCAGCGCTACGCAACAAGTTGGCGCTATAGAAATACATGTTAATAATATAGGATTGGAGCTTAAAATCTAAAGCAATGGGAACACTTGACACATAGGCCCAAATTCACTAAAGCGTGAAGCGTCTAACACTAGCGCTAATTTCGCCAGCATGACGTCATTTTGCAACTTCGGAAATTCACTAACACCGACTCTGGCGAATTTTCGCTAGCGAAGTAGATAGACTTGCGCAACTTCGTACCCTTACGCCAGGCGAAGTTGCGCACTGATGAAGGATCGTAATTACGCAAATTCACTAAGATCAAAATTTTACTGGACGTTACCACTTACGTTAGACTTTACTTCGCCTGGTTCGCCGCCCTGAGCGCAAATTTGCATCTTAGTGAATTTGCGTAGTGCTGGCGAAAATTCACCTGGCGAAGTACGCAAACGATAGCGAAGCTAACGCTAGCAAATTTGCGCATCTTAGTGAATTTGCCCCATAGGGGCAGATTTACTATTGTTCGGATTTCAAATTCAAAAAAATTCTAAATTCGACCATTTGAAGTAAAACCCTTCGAATTTGAATATCGAATTCAAAGGATTTTACCGCAATTCGAATAGAAAAAATTTGATCGATCAATTAAATTTTTTTTCCGATCAAATATTCCCAATTTGGCAGCTTGGATCTGGCAAACTAGGTGGTCGAATAGGGGAAGTACTCCAACCATCGAATAGTCGAATATTTGAATGTAAATTTATTCGAATATTCAAATTATTCGAATTCGAATATTCGATGGTCGAATTTGCCTAATTTGCATATTCGAAGATTCAAATTCGAATTTTATGCAAATTTGCTCAAACTTCGAATTCTTCACACAAGAAGAAATTATTATGCAAAACAACTGGTGAGGATTTTTTCAGATATATTGATTTCTGATTAGTGAGGATGCATAAAGCAAGTTTCTCTGTACAGGTGGGGTTTTAGGGATGGTTAATGGTTTAAAGCGGCAGGGAGAATCTGAGGGGTCTTTGTAAGGAAATTGGGAATGTGATGAAGTGATGCAAGTAGGAGAGACGAATGTCAGAACTAGGTGAAAATGGAGTGTGAAGGAGCGTATTTGAGAGTAGAATTTAGATATATGGAGGGTTTAATAAAAGTTGATTTTGATTACTTTATGACCTTTCATAGTCAATAAATTGACGTCTCTGTATGTGGGCTTTGACTAAAAGAGAGAGTAGACTTATTCAGGGAGGAACCAAAAGGTTCTGAAGTCCATGTCAGTTTTGGCATAACATGGATTTACAACTGACCACAAAGGTCATTGGTTAATCTGCTTAAACGTCACATTTTCATATTTCATTATTCTCTTCATAATAAATGAAGACGAAGGTAGTGCCATAACTTTATAGATATTGGAATTAAGTGAGCTCATGACAAAGTCTCATCATTCAGAGTGACATTGAGAACTAATTCGCTTTTCTTTTTCAGACACTGCTGATATTGAGGGGTTTGGAATGAATACAAGCAACTTTAAAACCAATAACTGGATAATGCTCCCTTCTGTTTTACCAGGAGACAGCTTCACATACCTGCTGTACTGCATTCCTGTTGTTGTGCCTATGACTGTGCATTCTGTGCAACAGTCTGACGTGGTGTGGAAAAGAGAAAAGCTCTGGGGTTTCTTCTATTCTGTCATACTTTTGTTGATAGGTATCAAATATTTGTCTTCCACATTCACCTTCTACATTGTCAGCCTACTGGTCACTCCCTCCCCTCAAACGCTTATGTTTAAAGGTTTTCCAGTGTGGATTCCAACTGTCTACATTATGTCAGTGTTTACTCTATTTCTGTACTCGATTTTGCTGAAAATCTATGTAGAAGTTAGCTGTAGGATCCAATCGTCTTGTGTTCCAGCAACACATTTAACTATGAGAAAGAAAATAAGGCCTTATCCTTCTCCACTTGGAATTATTTTTACAACATTGCTCATAGTGGTCTGTGAAATCTTACCTATGCTGAACTTATATTTGCTACTATCCAAGAAAACAGAGCTCTTTATATTGTTCCTGTTTTCTTTCAATGGTGCCTTCGACCTGTTGTGTCTTTTTGGATTAGTCATGCTTACAGTGAGAAAGTGCCTTAGTAATAAAGTCAAAGCAAAGCCAAGAAAGGTGGGAAGTGGAGTTTGCCTGGCAGACTCATTTGTGTACCAGTGCAGTCCAAATGCAGCCAAAGTCAAGTACTCACATGCAAAAAGTGTAGAAATGTGAAATAATAAAGTGTCTGCTTTCGTATCTCTAAAATGCTGGAGACTTTCATATTGAGGAAAATGGGTTGGTGTGGTATATGAATGCAAACCCTTACCTTGAACTTGCATCCCATTATAGGGAGTTTTACACATGGGCTCTGTCTTGTACAAGGAACATTTAAGAAAATGTATAAAATTCAGCATCACTAATAGCAAGCAATACCTTTCCAAAAGTAAAGCAACATCTCTGTGGATGAGACGTAGAGAATAAAGCAGCGAATGTAAAGGGAGTTACTTGCTATATAAAAACTATTAATGAGATTATGTGTATATAACCTCTATTGGTTTTAGGGGGGGATTAATCTGAAGAAGAGTTCATTTTATTTAATAATCTTGTAGATGGAAGTAAACTATAAAAGACATTCTTCTCTTACAAGCTTCTTAGGTCAATTACACATAAAACAGTTTATATTTATATATTGGCACTTAAGGTCTGTCATGAAGTAATGGCAACTACTGTTAATATGCAAGAGCAATGATTTTACTCAGGCCTTATTGATTTACAGATAGATATGCATTTCTTTATTTATTAGAAGTATATTACCTTGCTGCATGAATAACTCCAAAAACAAATACAACAAAGCAACTATGACATATAATGAGATGGTCATAGAATGGGCAACATGGCATATTATAGTGGTCAAATCCATACTTGTAAAGGAGCGGGTGAAAGAAACATTTTTGAGCTGTGCTAATTTCTTTAACTCCTCATATATTTTCTGTCATGGTATTATTTATAGCTTCCATACATTTTTTAATAAAACGCTGAAATAAATCAGATTGTCTAATTGCATTAGTAATTGTGATGGTATATAAATGAGTTTATTAATAGTTCATCCGTTGGAAAGATGGGAGGGTTCAGTTGGTTATTATTCCACCAGGAAGACCTGGCAAGGGATATGTCAAATAGTTCAGCAGGACTTGTCTTCCCTCAGTTACAGGCTGTATTTAATGTTTGGATACATCTCTTATATTTTAGTTCGAAGCAGCCTCGGGGTCCTAACTAAAAGCTTGTGCAAGCATGTACTGCTTACTGAAAGCCATGTAGCCCCTGTCTTTTGAAAAATCACAATGACTTGTAAATGTTTATGCATTAGCTTTGTAATAATTGTACCTATAGGGTAATTGAACTTCATTCCCTTCTGAACTGCACTCAACACTAACAAAGTTCAGGGAAAGCTTTCAAGCAATTCAGATCATTTGATATCAGTTTGTTATGGGTTGAGGTACAGATAGATGAACTAGAAAGTAAGAATAAAGTGTAAAATATAAAAACAAAGTTGGGACCAATCAACTTCACTAATCCACTGGAGTATAGAAAGCCCATCAGGTTATTTGTATGCCATAATAGTACTCAGTGTAGTTTTGATACCCTTGTTACACAGTTAATTCTTGTTTCTTAAGCACACTCCTATAGTCAGCTTGTTCACTTTAGCATCCAAATGGCATTAGTTTTCAGCCAGTCTCAAAAGCAACATCAAAGTCAGTCATCCTATTAAAACCTTAAGGGCACAGGAGGAACACTGTGCTAGTATCTTTGATATAGGGATGAGACAGGACTTGCCTTTGACCTGGTTCGTTCAGGCTGAATAATCTCTTTTTTTAGAAGAAAATACAGAGTTCAGAAGAAATGCACAGCATGAGGGTGCTGGGTGATGAAACATGAGATGATTTGGGGTCCCGTAATATTTGGTATCCAAGAACAAGCGTTAGAAATTTTAGAAACATGACCAAACTTCCAAGTGCCTTACCTTTTAAAAATGCTATGGGTAAGGCAAGGTAAAAAGAAAAAAAATGTTTATAACTTGTTTCTGTCTTGGGATTAGTGTAACTCAAAGTGCTTTTGAATTTTATATATTTTTATAATAATGGCAGGACAGACAATTAAGTCATTTGCTCAAATCACAAGATGCCACAAAGAGGCAAATCACATAACCTTTAGGTTTTCTCTCCTCATCAGCTTCATCAACTTTAACAACTTTTAGGATTCAGTGATACTTGATTCCAGTTAGCTCCATATTGTTTCCCTTTTCTCATTGTGCGATCTTACAGCTCCTGTTTCTCAATAATGCTCTTTTCTCATGTTTTTCATATCCTCTCCCCAATGTATTTCTCTTTTACCCCCTCTTCCTTCTCACTGATCTTCCTTTTCTGTATTCACAATTTTTTGTCACCTTCTGTTTTCTCTTTTTTGCCCCCATTGTTTATATTTTTACCATTCATTTTTTTGCTATTCTTTTCCTATCCTGTACTGTAGCTAATTTCATTTGCTACTTACCTGTTTCTATAGTGGTTTATATTCTCCCCATTTGACTTTTAACACTTTCCCCTTTCTCAGATTGTTTCTCTCTCTTTCTGCTTCCCTTTACTGTTTATCTTCTACTCTTGTCTTTCTCAGTTCTATGTTTTAAATACATCACATTCTTCCTGTTTATGTTAGTGTTCCCTTCTCTTCTCCCTTTCTTTGATTAATTTTGGCATCCCATTTTCTTCCAACACAAACAAACATGCTCATGTTCCTCCCCTCCCCTTATAACATTATAAACAATTTATGCTCTCTATATCATACAAATTTTTGTTCTGGCAACAATGCACCTTGATGATGCCTTCATTATCATCACTGGTGAATTGAGTCTAAAATATTTCCTTTTTCACTATGTGAGTCTAGTGTTTCACATAAAGTATTCAGCAGCACACATATATGTTTGCAGAGGTTTCTGCCCAGGTGGAGGAGCTGGTACAGAGTACATGATTTAATAGTTAACTATCCAGCAAGACAGTGGGTATCTCCTGTAGAAAGCCCCCACTTGAAATCCCCATATACATTACCCTAGGTACCTCCTGGTGGCACTTGATGTGAGCTGTGATCAGCCCTGACCTGTAGTATTTTTGTTTGCTCACCTCAGAGCTATTTACTTTTTTGTTAAGACACAAACAAACATCATATATCATCCAGTGCCTTACTACCAAGGAGCTACAGTTTATTACTGTTAAACTCAATGGTGATTATTAGTGCTTAATTTCAGCAACAGCTGAAAAAGTAATTAAGGGCAGATATCAAGCAAAATATTACCATTATTAGTTACATTTGGAAGTGCTAATTTGTATGCAGGTCTCAAAGAACAGACTGAACTGTCTAATTTTCTTGTGTTACAGTGACATGCCCCACAGTCTGGGCACATTATAATTAGAATTAGCAGAGGTATGACACTTAGTCATGTCACATCTTCTCTTCTCTCCCCATCAAGGCCATCTAGTGTAAGGAGATGTAAAATGATTTCTGTTTAAAAGCCTGGGATTCTTACTGTAACCCATCACGCTCCACAGAGGTCTCTACTAACTGGGTTGCTGCTTTGTGTCACATAATGGGAAATGTAACTTAATCCCTGTAACCAATGATTGATTTAATTTAGCCCAAAGGTGCCCAAAAGGTAGATCAGGATCACCAGTAGAGCTGGTGATCAGCAGATCTAACTCATCCTCCTGTTTCATGCTTTTCATTCAGATATTTATTATGTTATGGTTACATAAGAAATAGGTGTTTGTTAAATATATATAGCAATCCTTTTCTCAAATAAATAACTAAGTAATATTTTCCATGGAACAGAATGCTAACAATGCTTTTATGGATGTAGATCATAATGGGACACTATCGATAAAAGTAGACCCCACATTAGTAAAGTATGGACACTCCTGATCTAGACCATTTGTTTGACATTCTTCTACAATATATCAAAATACATGGCTTCATAATCAGGTACACAACAGCATCTCCATAATTTCATGCATTTTTGCCATATTTGCATCCAAAAAATGGGTTAATGCTTTGTCTTTAAATGGCACCCCCTCTGTCAGTGAGAAACAAATCCTCGGAAGCCCGAAAGCGACCAATCTGTTGCAAGGGGCCCTGGACTGATGTGCTAATTATCAGGTCTCACCAACACCTTTTCTTGCACAAATTAAGGCTGCAGCTGGGGTGATAATGTTTGCTGAGGTAGTCTACAATTGCTTGAATAACTTTGATCCGCTGCTCACAGACACTTCTGAATTTCTCACAGGTCTGTCTTTTATTTATTTATTTTGCTTAATAGAATGTTAAAATGAATCTATTTTTAAAGAAGAGAAGGTCGAACCTGAAAATAGCCTGATTCCACTGTTTAGTCAGTTATTAAAAATCTATATTTTTGAGATATATATGTGTTGTTTTCATTTTCATCATGGCACCATTTTTCATAAAAATATTGCGTTTCTCTTCTTGTTTCTGTAATTGTTTTTTAATTTTAATTGCAGTAGTAAATGCTTACTGCTGATAGATTTCTATCCAATGGAGATTATCAGTAATTATTTTATGCTTACAAAAAATGGACGCCTTGACTCCCCCTAAATGTAGCCAAATCCATTCCTCCAGAAGTACATTGCAACTGCAAGGAACTTGCCTTAGCTTGCCTTGCCCTAGAAAGTTTTTCTTGTGCAGAATTTCTCTTTATTTATCACATTTCTTTCTTTCCTTCCTTTCATCTGTGTTTCTAAACCAAAATATTTGCTAGTTCAAAACCTCCAGGAACCATTGAACCCATATTAGTTTGGAAGGAAAACTTTCTATCACTCCACATTTTCAAGAATTAATGAGAATTCTTGAGTTGCTTGAAATTTAAAGTCTATGGGAACCTTATATGATTCTAGCAAAGATTTCATGGCCGGTTCCATGATCAATAAAATTCAAGCAGACAGAAATGGGCCAACCAGCACTCTTGGAATTCCACAGGGCCACAGATGTAAAAGTAATAACAATATTTACTGAAAAAAGTTAAGATACAACCTTATCCATTGGCCCTACGCTTTTCATGCCCAGTAGACATGGGCTGGGCAAGAAACACTTATGGCCAATGGAGAGTCATGTATTTTAACATTTAGTAATGTGAAATATCTTCAAAAATACTATTATAGTTTATTTAAACAAGCTACTGTGTAACCATGGGGGCAGCCATTCAAGCTGGAAAAAAGAAGAAAAGGTATAGGTTACATAGCTCTGTCCAGTACAATGGTGTTTTATCTGTTATCTGCTATGTAACCTTTGCCTTTTCTCCTTTTTTCCAGCTTGAATGGCTGTCCCCATGGCTATAGAGCAACTTGTTTATATAAACTACAGTAGTCTTTCTGAAGCAAACACATTAGTTTTAACAGTGCAGAGCAACAATACATTACATTTTAATTACTGTGATACACTTTCAGTTGTTGGTGTTACAGCTCCTTTAAGTATCTTTGAGAAGGATCACTTGGCAGGAAAGGTAACTATTACTTGTCAACAGAATATCCGAACAAAAACAGCACTGAACATATTTCGGGGGTTCAAGCTAATAATCTATTCCCAAAAGATGAAAATTCTGATCAGAAGCATTGGAAGACATGAGCAGTAAATCCATAACACATTGGTTGTTAAACATGTTTAGTTTAAGCCCCATGGGAAGGTCCAGCATTTGGCCAGTGCTAATATTTATAGCCCTGAATAATGGGGTACTTTATCACCCACATTAAATCTTCTCTCCATCTGGTGACAAAGCCAAAAAATTTCTGCCTTCCTTATTCAAGGCCATCTTTACACTTTGCATGCAGTGATCCCAAGTAATTGCATGAAATGCCTTCTTCCAAAATTTTGCATGATTTCCCGGGATCAATACATGCATATAGCTGTTCCGATGGATGCAAATGTGCATTTAGCAAATCCATGCCAAATCTCATCCAAACAGACCTTTATGCTGGGATTCATCTAGGAGAGCAAATGCACATTTTCCCCAGTTCTCAGTCTGGTATTGAGGTTGAGCCCTTCCTGCAACAGCTTTAAGTCCTCCAGGGGGCAGCTCATAAGTCTGGGACTCATGTTATCTACATGCTCCAAAATTGCTAAATGTTTTGTGGCGATGAGATAAATACAATACAGCCATAAACAAAGACAGATAAATTGGCTTATTTTAAATGTCAGCAGACTGGATCTGGGCTTATTTTTATGGCAGATTTAGGATGATTGCATAAATACCTATATTTCTTACAACATCCCATGAAGAATCAGTGCAAATTTAGTTCATTTTCAATACCTAGCTATGGATACACTGGTAACACTGGTCAAAACGCCCTGACATTAATGAAAGCAGAGATTACAATGTTCTAAAGTTTAAAGCTTAAATAGGATCATCTCTTTAGCATTTCTTCCCAAAACACTTTTGTTTTGTAACATTTCGTTGCTGTCTCAGCTTCCATCTGTTCAAGTCTTAGGTGAGCATTAATTTCTCGTTAGTCATTGATAAGGAGAGAAACCAAAGTCGTTAAGGACGTGTTGATGATGATTAAATAACAAACAAATCTCAGGCAAACTGTCAGAACGAACAATAACTGATTGCATGAGAGAAAAAAGCCTGCTCTACCCCATTGTCAAAAGGCTACATTAACTGGATTAGAGCACCTGACAAGAAGGATCAGTTAAGTGCTCTGAACGACAGCTTTGAGCTAAAGTGGATATGGGTTAGTGATGTCTGACCACTAACTTGCTTCTGATGAGTAAAGACCATTTGCCTGGGGCAACACAGGTGTTACATTCACCACCAGCTATTTCTGTGCAAGAACTATATACCAGCAATCTTCTCTTTTTCTTCCTTGGACAAGAAAACAAACAAAACCAGTCCACCCAGTGCCATAGACATTGCATTCCGGAAGTCAAGGTTTCCTATTCTGTGGCCCTGCAAGGATAAGCACCCATCCATTAAATGACCTGCTATAATCAGTTGGAGAAAAGAAAGAGCTTTACAAACACAAGTGATTATTTCAAGCTAATAAGTACTAATTGAGGAGGCCTAGAAGCTGAGTGCTTGACAAAGACCAGTCCAGAGAAATATTAGTAGTGCAAATTACAATTGAAGCTGTTGACACAAATAGGTTATATTTTTAGTAATATAAGCTTAATGTCAGACTGAGGAGTCTGAGGCACACATGGGCTACGACCTCCAGGACCCCCCTTGCAATATCAAGGGCCCTATATCTGCTGCCACTATCGTCCCCAGTACTACAGGGAGTGGGTCTTGGTTGACCAGGCCCATATGGTTTTTTCCTGGTGTCCTGTCGGTCCAGTCTGACTCTGTATGAGTTACTTTAAGAAGAGCTTTATACAGTTTACAACAAAATTACAATACAGGCATGGAATCTGTTATCCAGAAAGCTCAGAATTACGGAAAGGCCATCTCCCATAGACTCCATTTTATCCAAACACTCCATTTTTTAAATAATTAATACATTTTTCTCTGTAGTAATAAAGCAGTACCTTGTACTTGACAGAATTAATTATTATTGGAAGAAAAACAAGCTGTTGGGTTTAATTCATGTTTACATGATTTTCTAGAAGTCCTAAGCTAGGAAGATCCAAACTACAGAAATGTAAGTTATTCAGAAAACTCCAGGTCCCAAGCATTCTGGATAACAGTTCCCATTTATTTTCAATGCCCAATAATGTAGATTCACTTTAACATGCTACTAAATTCCAACACTTTTTGCAGCATTTAGTCTTGTCCATATCAGCCGAACGCAACCCAAACTCAACTGGCAAATTAATGAGACAATTTTCTGTTCAAAATTATTTTCCCAAATTTAAACATACAAATCAAGCCTTGATTTTGTTCACTATTCAGTCATGTATTTGTTGAGGATTCAGTACTTAGCTGAATCCAAGAATGATGCATTCCCGGTCTCCTTGGTATAAACCCAGTGTTTGCAAAGTACAGGAGACAAATTAAAATTTCTAGAATGATTCCAGCTGATACTTCCTCATTCACAACAAGCTTTTCTCCATTGTTCACTTGCTCATTCCTTATTTGAAGAATGTCAAACCCCCTTCATTCCATTGCTACGTGATGGTTCAGGTAGTGGCTTACTTACCATACAAGTCATCCTCGGCCAGTGACAATCCATAAGTCCTTCAGACAGTGGTTGCCCCATTCAATATCTGTGTGTATGTGAGATTTGAAAAAACAATGATGGTTAAAGTTAAATAAATTAGCAGAGCAGGTTCTCTTAGGGTTTTCCATCTACGTAAATATGGAAGCCATAAACAGTAGGAAGACTGTTGTTGTTAATTTCAGAATATGCACCTTTAATCCCCTTATAACATAGATTGGTTTTGACATATGCTGAATCCACCTTTTAGTAACCCACAGCACAATTTCTTATTAGTATTAATGAGCCCTTGTACATGTTTAGTGCTAATATCACGTTTCCCTATTGCTTTTGCAAAATGCTCCATGCTATGTTTTTATTCCCAGCTTAAATTGTATCGCAACAAATACATGTATTTTCTTGCTTCCATCTAAGCATTAAGGGTCCCCTTCGTTGTATCTTTCTTTGAATGTAATTGTGGCACTAATTAATTTCTCCCCAAACAGATTGGCCTTATTTAAATGAGCCAGCATGTTCATTAGCACACCTGATCTTCATTTCCTTATTGCATGCACTAGTTCCTGTGGTTGCGTTATACATCTGCAGGCATCTGTCGTGTTACCAAATATTGTAAAAGGTATCACCTTGTTAATTAACGCTTTGCTGTGAAACAAGCTCATTTGCATAATTCTGCCTTGAAATAACTCAGAAGAGAAAAGGAAGGTGACATACATTCTCTCCTTTTACATAAAGGATGCTCTTTGGGTACAAAGGAATTAAAACTTGTGACAATTAATTTTTTTCCCTTTTATTATGGAAATGACTAGAAGGCTGCACTTCATTGATCTTACCTTTACCATGGCAATAATATTAACACAATTATTAGCTGCCCTGAAAGACATGATATCTATACTGGAGTGAAAATGCCATATTTCAAGAACTAGATTCTGCTCACTTTTAGAATTAATACACACAGTATGACAGTATGCACAACATGCCTCATCTATAACTTTATTTACCAACATTTAACAATGTCTGTTTCTAAGGGCCATTGCAAGTCAGGACAAATGTATAATTTTCAAATCATTATTATTAGTCAATACAACAAGGCTCACATAAGAATGGGCACAGCGTGCATGGATATCACAGTTGCACCCCTTTGCAAACCAGTTGCAAGTCACTACCAGCTGTTGTTAGTATATTCCTTTTAAAGGTTTGTAATTATTGGCTGAACCCAAGTGTTCACTTTACAGGTGTGGGGTGATCGGGCCTTGTGCTACACCCAATGTTTTTCGCTATCCAACAGGCTAGTCCCCAATATTATTTGGAGTGAAGTATGTTACATTATGAATTTGCCTGATAATTTGTGTCTAATAACTATCTTGTAATATCTTCCTATATACAGACTGTGAAAGCCTGACAGGCACTAACCAGTGCTTAGATACCATATTATTATTAGCAGTAATAGTATTATGTATATGTATATGTATATTGTGCCAATCTATTCCTTCCTGTATGTTTTTGGGTGTAGGCCATACATGAATCCCACACAAGTGCAGACACAACCTGTTTTAGATATTGTCTTTGCTGGGATCAACACTACAATTTTATTTTATGTGGCTTGTTGGCAAATTCACTGTTTTTCCCCTTCTGCAGTTTACCAGCATCCTTAGAACTTACTACATTGAAAAGGCCATTATGTTATGAGTCCATCATATTCAAATCTATTAAGTACTGCATTAATAATTCAGCGTATAATACATAGTAAGTTAGGTTGAAAAAAGACTCACATCCGTCACGTTTAACCTTTTAACTTTTTTTTTTCACACCTGCCTAACAGTTAGTTGATCCAGAGGAAGGCAAAAAAAAACCCAATCTGAAGCCTCTCCAATTTTCCTCAGAGGGAGAAAAAATTCCTTCCTGGCTCCAAAATGGCAATTGGACTAGTCTCTGGTTCAACTTGTAAAATGAGCTATCTTCCATAACCCTGTATTCCCTCAATTGCTAAAAAGCCATCCAACCCCTT
>CM044435.1:39095980-39124000 GCA_024363595.1 Xenopus borealis | reverse complement strand
CTGAAAAAGTCGCAATGTTTGCTCCAAAGATTACGACACCTTCAAGCACTTCTTAAGAGTCCGCAATTATAATCCGCAATGTGCAATAACGATTCGCAATGCAATAACCGTTTAACAATATTACATTGCGAGATGTGGATTTTAACTCTTATTGGTGCGCAATGTTTTTCTCTTTGCGACTTTAATTACATTCCCCCCCCTTGTCTTTGTGAAACAATATTTTTGAAAATCCAATTTTGTGTTGAGATTTCTTCTGTTAATCTTATCACTATCTTCCTGGAGGGGTAAATTAAATGAATATGACAGTTTGCTTTGTGGTGACACCCCAGAGCAAATTCTTTATCAAGGTATTCAGATGCCTGATGCAGGAAATAGAAATGCTCTTTTTTCAGTTTGAAATAGCAGTCTGAAGATCAGGACATTGTATCATGAATTTATGAATATTACCAGTGACTTAACTGACAGATTTTTCTATTGCAGTCAGACATATTTCCCTTAAATGCTACATACAAATCCAAATGAGTTTAAAACGGTTTATTTCTGTAATCAGACCCACTTTGTTTTTTATTATTTACAGTTAATTTCATTTTCTTTAATTTACAATTAACTGAATATGCCAAAACGAAAGGTTTTTATGAGAGTGAAACAGAAAATAAAAGAAGCACACACTACCATTAGTAGTGTCATTATTCTTTCATGGATTCAAGAACAGACCCAACTTCTTAAACAGTACATATTTATCCAAAAAAAGCTAAGGTTTGGTTAAACATGTACGACGATAGATATCCTTACACATTCTGGCTATTTAAGCAGGCTGATCAGTACCGCATTTGACTGGAGTTTATTGAACATAAGACCGACCCAAGTAAAGTTCTACACTATATTAGGAGCTCACTGGTGTACACAAACTTGCATTGTTTACTAAATGTCCACAAAATTCTAGAGGGAATGGGATGTTTTGTTTTTGTTCTTATTTTAAATGTTGTGTAATAGAATTGTTTTCTCTTCTAATATTCCCCAAAGTTAGTTACTGAAATGACTCAAAACAATATGTGGGATTTTGTTGCCTATACTTGTTGCAAAACATTTGCAAGGACATAGTCTATATTTTATCCAAGTGCATCTATTGGAAAGCAACTCGGCTTTCAGCAAATCAGTACCAAGGATGCATTCATTTGTAGATGAAACCCAATGGAATCCTTGGAAGAAATGACATAACTTCAGTTCATCCCGACACATTCATGACCATGCTGCCAAGTGCTTGTGCTTGCACACATGGGCCCCTTGATTTGGGGTGCATTTGTGACTAATATAATGTTATACCTTTTTGTAAATCTACTTAACCACCACTTAAGATTGCAGCTCCCATGGGAAGAACATCCTTCCTCTTTTATTTAGATTCTTCTGTTTAAATATAATTTTATTGTACAAAGCTGTGCATACAGGTAGCACTATATAAAAATAAACAAACATCTCATCTTACTTCCATCACCAAAGGTAGAATGGCCTTACATTTGGGAGACACAATATCCCATACTATGTCACAGGCGCCTCTAACAAATAGGCATAACACTGCATCTTTGTGAATTTGTCAAGGAAATGCAATTTAATTGGTATAGTACTGAGAGCTACTATATTTCAATACCTGTGTGTGGGCACTTTGCTTAATTTATTAATTTTTTTTTTTACACATTTAACCTGCACAGAGGTTAAACCGAGGAAGGTTTTGTTCCCCTTCTATCCCATAACAATTCTGGTCTATATTGGTCTATCTATAATAATTATTAAATAGTATTTAAGGCACGGCATTATCAGCACTGTATAGGAGCATAAAATATACATAAAAACATATTAATTCCACAGAAATAAAGATTCTACCAGGGATACACAACACAGGCGGTACATACAGTAGAAATGTTTGTATGCACACATATAACATAATGTAACTAATGTTGCCACATTTGATTAAAACTAGTAATGGGCAAATCTGGGGCGTTTCCCTTCGCCGAAGTTTTGCGAATTGGCGAAAAATTTGTGAAATGCTGCTGCTTCTCGTTGTGGACGTTGGTGTCCGTTTTTTCAGATAAGCACAAGGCAGTAGTTACTATTCCCTAAGACAAACCACTGTGCTACACACACACATTTTACAAGTACAAAAATAAATGTTTGCATGTACAGCATATTGAAAAGTGATTCAAAGTTTTTGACTTTGCAGGAAAACACATGTTGGGTCATTCTTTTGAAATTTAATGGGAATACTATACAGGTGTGTCTGAGAGTATTGCTAGCCAGCACAGTCGGCAGCATGATATACGATGTGTGGCCCTTTTGAGTAGTCAAGGGCACTGGAATATTTGTGTACTTCCACTACTTAAGGAAAATTGTGTTTTTAAAACTTAAATCTGAATTGTAGGGAGGAGAGAGACTGTATTTTTTTTACATCTATCTAACTATCTAGAAATTCGGATATCCACAAAATAGCTGTATCAGCTAAAAGGCTGTATTAATATAATGTTCATTCACTTCACCATGTATTTATTGGAAGACATTCAGCAGGAAATGTACATAAACATAGAGGATTAAACATGAAATAATAGGTATAGGATCTATTATCTGGAAAACCCATTATCCAGAAAGCTCATAATTACAGAAAGCCCATTTCCCATAGTCTCCATTTTATCCAAATAATTTAATCTAGGTTGGAAAATTGCATTAATCTACACCGTGCAGACAAAGGATATGTAATCTGGGAGCAAAGGTTTCTTCCTGTGTTGGCAGGACTCTTTCCTAAATTCATTCATAAATTACTAATGAAAATATTTAATAAGAATAAAATGTATTATAATGAAGTCCTACCCTACAGCTGAAGTACAACTCCCAGCACACACTGGCCTCCATGGGATACATTACATTCATAATTGCACTATGCAAAGTTTGGTTTAACTTGGGCTGTGCTGCCAATAACCATGGATGAATGTCATATCCTTCATGACTATGGAATATAAATGGATCTGCAAACAATCAAATTATGCAGCTGGGGAGCTTACCCCATTTATTACATCACCTAATACCCCATTTATTACATCACCTTTTAGGTAATAAATGGGGTAAGCTCCCCAACTGCATAATTTGAGTGTGTGCAAATCCGTTTATATTCTCTATGTTAACGACTACTACTAAAGTAAATGTCGCTGAGAGTTATCAGCCATGTTGGATATTTCAGTCCCTGGAAATGTGTCAGGCTTTCAGAAGTTTTGACAGAGTTGTGGTCAGGAAAGCAATCCCACTTTAGATGAAAAAAGAGATTTCTGTGGGTTTTCATCTTCAGGGAACCTGAAAATGTTTAAATGGCCACATACACATACTGTATCACAGAAAATGTATTTGATATCTGTTATTATTATATAACCCTACAAAGGGCACCCAGAAGCTTGAAACATAATGTCAAAGATGATATGAACCTGAAGGTGGAGGAGAATTATATCCGCTATGGGACCTATTGTGCAGAATGCTCGGCTCCTGGGGCTTTCCGGATAACGAGTCTTTCAGCAATTTGGATCTTCATACCTTAAATCTACTAGAAAATCATGTAGACATTAAATAAACCCAATAGCTTCCATAGCTTCCTTAGTTGGGATCAAGTACAAGCTACTGTTTAATTATTACAGAAAAAATGGAAATCATTTTTAAACATTTGTATTATGTCATAATAATGGAGTCTATGGTAGACAAATTATCCGTAATTCTGAACTTTCTGGATAATGGGTTTACAGATAGCGGGTCCCATACCTGTATTTCAATTATATCATGGTATTTTGTGGGTCTGTGTGCAGGTGAACTCGCTTTATGTCTTTTGATAAACACCCCCCAAAGCTACTACCGCTCTTGCCATTTTAGCACATTTTAATGGAACTGCAGAAGTTTTTCAGCTGACTTCAGTATCTTCCATCTCAGTTTAAAAAAAAAATGCAACCCTCATTGGTGGCTCTAATGGATTATAAACATATCCTTGTGTTCAGTCCTGAAGTTTTACACAAACTGCCACTGACTGGGAATAATAAAGTACTGTACTGTTGTTATATGTGCATATATTATTTCATGTTCATTAGCCCTAATAATATATTATTTTGGTTTTCTCTTCGGGGTGTATGCAGTTGTGTACAGATGCAATAATATAGTATTAATATGGAAACATTTCCTTCCTTAAGTGAAAAAAAGATGTGTTGCTGACGTACATGCTAGTGTTTATTATGAAGCACTGGACTACATATAATAGGCCAGCAAAATGTATTTATTGTAAACAGATTCCTTTACTATGATAAATATAAAAACACGGGTACACCATTTGCAGCTCTGAAGAATACAAATAAAATCGTCCTTGCGCGATTAAAGCAAGGATGGACTGACACTGACCAAAGCACGTCATTGTTTTAGTTCCAATTTTCGGAAAACAGACCAACCTTGGGCACCACGTATGTTAAACTACAATTTCCTTTCCACATAGAGACGCTGAAAGTTGAGTTTACAGCTCACCAACATCAATAGCGCAGAAATCGCACCACGGTTGTCGCAGAATACGCAAATTGCGCGGCTTTTACTAACTAGCGCGAGAGTATAGAAAGGCCACGTCACTTCTTCCCTATCCCTAAATTTCTTCTTCTTTTCAGCTGATGGAAGTTTAGGAAAGCAACTACAATAAATATAAATAAATATAATGCGCCTATTTACTAAACTTCTTGCTGGCCTGGAGCAATATGAGATTTAGATCTGTTGGGTGTGCAGACATTCTATTTATCACTTGTGTGGCTATTCTGATGGGAGAACAGGGGAAATGGGAGAACAATACATCGGGACAAAGCAGAAAACATGAGAAATAATTTATAATATTGACTGCATATTTATACTTTGAAAAATTAAAACGCTGTCCGCGCAGTGTAAAATAGATAAGAGTTTGTAGAGAATACGTTAATTTATATATTATGTACACTTACAAGCATTTACTTTCGTTCTTTACATGTATCAGTTAGCAACTATGCAGTAGATTTACCTCTATGTACTGTAGGTTCTTGAATTGCGCATAATTACCCCAGGCAGACAGGAAAGTGGAATGGCACCAGATTCTCTAGGGCGGCGCTACATTAACACTAAATAATACATAACGTGGGAACAGTGACACTTTAAGTGGAATTGTTCATAAAACTACCTTTAACCGTCTGAATAAACAATGTTGTATGGATGAACTGAACTGAATGGGAGATTGTGAGAACGTTCTTCTCCAATAATGGATCATGTTCTCAATGGCACATTTACACTTACAAATAACTTTAACAATATTAATATGTAATTATACATATATATATATATATATATATATATATTTTTTTTTTTTTTTATATTTATATATATTTATTTATACTTTTTTTTTTGTTGTCCAAAAAAATAAACACCCTGAAGGTGAAGATCCCAAAGACTATACGATCTAAACAGAGGTGAATAAAAGTGCAGGATATTTTTCAAAACGAATTGAGGTAGCAGACACCTTGTCAATATGGGTGTACCTCCCCCCGTGTCCTTCCATACTTGCAGAAATCCGAAATGGACAGAAAAAAAAGACTTTATTTTCAGTAGCTCTTTATCAAGCTTTCATCCATTTGGGATTTCTGCAGGTATGCAGAGGGTGAACATGACCATTTACTTGCTAATACTTGTCCCTGGGTACAAATGTACACAGCCCAACAAATATAAGGATGATACAGGAGACGAATATGTGTGTGTGTGTGTATATGTGCTGTGAGTAAAAAAAGTGTCACTTTCCTGTTTCAGCACTTTTGAGAAAGGGTTTATGGCTAATATACATCTGTCTTTCTCTGCTGACAATACAAACATCAGTCACTTATATTTGTGGTTTTTACTGAATGTGAATATAAACTTGGCATCCAGCATGCATGTCTGTAGTCTAACCCTCAACCCCTCATACATATATGGTCACAGTGTTGGACTGGGATGCCAGGGGCCCAGCAGAAAACCTTAGACCAGGGGCCCAACTGTCCAAACTATTATTCCTTCTCTCCTCACTTAACCTCTTTTATTTATAAATAACCTTCCCTCACACCCATTGTCTCCTGGACAATTGTATTTTGCAAAACTCAAGTCCTTTATAAATTTTCTGCCTACAAAATCTCAGTTCCCAATGTAATCGCTGTACCCCACACAGACAGCGGCACATTTAACCCCTGTAGTGCCAGACTCACTCCCCAATGCAATCCTGCCCTAGTACAGACCCACAGCTAAGGCCTCACCTGGCAGCCGGTGGCGGAGGATCCAGGGGCAGAAACTAAGAGGGTCTCGGTGCAATAAGCGGTGCTGAGGGAGCCCCAAGGTGGGCCCATAGGGAGGACCCGCTGGTTCCGGGAAAAGAAGGTCTGGGGCCCCCAAAAGTCGAATCCCAGGCCGGAGAGGGGTGGGGGTCAGCCCATGGCCAGGTTCAGGGTACTTGAGTGCAGTGGGCCTAAGGGGTTCATCGGGGATTCGATCTGGTCCAACCAAAGCTTCGATGGAGAAGCCCTTCCTAACTGGGGGTAGAAACATGGCGCTGCCCTGGGGCAGATCACTAGTGCAGGGCAATCCTCATCCCACCTTGGCAGGACAACGCTGTACAGAGTGGGCAGCGCCCTAGTCACGTCCGGCAGCTGTGGATGAGAGGGTGCTGTACCACCTTATTACGGGCCAGTAGTTGTAGGGGTGATTAGGTGACTAGCGGCAGGTGCTGTCCCGCCAGGTGATACGTATCCTACTAGTTCTATCCCAGTGCCAGTGTTTCGGATGACTTCAGTGCCAGGGAACGGGCTGTTCCAAGAGGCTCCGGGAGAGGGGTTGCAATTAGCGGCGCTTTGGGGCCGGCAGCAGGTGAAATACCTGTTTGTCTTTCACCAGGGAAAGTTCCGCTTCTCCCCAGATGTCGTGGAATTCTTTCCCTGTGCCAGTGCAGGGGGAACAAGTCTTTTCTTCTGTCCCCAGCCTGAGCGCTTCTCCTGCCAGGCACAGCTACTGTCAGCACTTTCAACTGGGCGCATGGATTCTGGACAGCGGGAGAGGGGGGTTGCAGGTATTGGCTTCTGGGGGTCACATTCTACTTTGCTGAGGTTTCTTCTCTAATCTTCGTCCCTACCGGCCTGTGTCATCATACCAGCTGCCAATAGCGTCGGAGGTGGGCGTGGCTATCTAGGCACTCCTAGGCGCTTGCAAGAGGATTTAAAGGGGAACTATCGCGAAATGATTAATTGGTAAAAAGAATCATTGAAGTTATTACAATGTCTAAGCAAGTGCTTGACCTGGCTCTCAGAGAAAGGAGCCTTACAGTCTGTAATAGTAAGACTTTTATTTTAATAGCATTTTAATATATTTAAGACTATTTTTATTTTCATCATATCAGTCCATCTGGACAATTTTATTTTCACGATAGTTCCCTTTTAATAAAGTGATCTGCCTGCTGCCCCTGCGCTTGTTCCCCTCTCTGCTTTCCTTTCCCTTTCCCAGCAACTCACCTGCACTGTCTGCACAAACACATGAGCACCCAGCCTCACCTAGTGCACGGATTACTTTGGGCAGGAGATGACCCCCCCCCCCATAGTTGCAGCTGGATTATAGGATAGTTGCAAAGAAAAAAACAACAATATTGTGTCCCTGAGCTTTCACTCATTTCTGATGTGCAACTGTTAGGAATAAGGTTGCAAGTAGAACCATGTCCTTGTATCGTTGCTTTCAGTTCTCAAGCTTCTAGCTTTTTCTGGCTGTGACAGAAGATGCCGGTAAATACATGAAATGAAAACTTTCGGGACAATTTACGTTTATTCTTCAGTATGGGGATCTGAGAGTTGTAGTACAACAACAGCAGGGGATCTAAGTGTATCCTTTCTATGTGTACGCGATGCAGCTTGTGTGCTGTCTCTCTCTCTCAATTTGACAAAATCAGACAAAACGAGACATCTCTGGGGAAACGTTTCTTCCTTTTCTGAAACTGTGAGACGTATATTGTCTTGAACAATTCGCTCTCCAGTGCAGAAAGTTAATTTCCCACTGAGGTAGGTAAACACTATGGATAAACGGTTGCACAGATCAACAAGGTCAGTGAGCAATTCGTTGCACTTCGTTTGAAAATGACTTCTGCTGCTACATTCCAGTACTAGTCCCAAGCACACACATTCTAATCTTACTGAACCTTATGTACTTAGGCGCATTGTTATGTAATTTATTGGCAGTTTGCAGTGTTGTGTGGCACTTGGCAAGGGTGGCACTGGCTGGTTGTAACAGACTGCAACTATGTGCTACTTACTACTAGTTCTGCTCTGCTAGTGCTAGACTTACGCCTACTCTTCTCCCAGCACTACTAGCCCCCCAATGTATAAAGGCTGCACCAATTTACAGCACCATGAGCTGCTTCATCATGTATTCGTATTCGTAATATCACTGCTTCTGCAACATTTCACGTCAACCTCTCGTTTTCCTGGAGAAAAAAAAAACTATCCCTCATTTAGTTTTTTTTAACTAATTATATTTTTTCTTTTATTACTGATTTGTATATGAAAACGCAAGTATTAATACACGGCTCCTGTGTTTGTTTAGTGCTGAATGTAAGATTATACCGCCAACGTTTCGGTTGTCACTTGAGACCTTCAGCGGCTTTGTACGGTATGAATGTAACTATTAATTAGCAGTGATTGTTTGTAATTGTTTGCGTGTGTAACAAGTGCCTCTTGAAACCGTATCTCTACATACTAAATATTTCTGACACAACGAAAGTATTAATGAGGTTAATAAGAAAACGAATGAAAGCACGAATCGAATTAAAAGATAATGCGATTATCACTTTTCGTTTTTTTTTTGTAAAGTGAGGCTTATTTTGTATCAAATAGAACACGTCCTGTGTTCTCAGTAAATCCATTTTTTATGAAGCACGAAAGATTGTAATATGATGTATAGTATTGCATACACAATCTCATGTAATTCATTAATACTTATTTAGTAAACCTTTATCATAATCGGCACAGCCAATATAGTCATAAAACAGATAGAGTAACAAACGCAGTTTAAGTGTTTAATAATATACTCTAGGGTGCAATTAGTAAAGGTTAGTTCATTTCAGTTATCCGACATTCTCCACCACAGAGCAAGAGAAAGTCAACTAAGCTAGTATATATATAAATATAAACCCAGCCCCACACAAATAAGTATTTATGCATGCATCTGTCTGTCTGTCTGTCTGTGCACACACAGTCCCTTGTATTCCATGTATCCCTATAGCAAGACGTTACTTTCATAGATTTGTATACCAGAGATATTAAACTACTTGCATTCAGGTTTTTAGCTTTCCTTGTTGTTGTTTTCAAATAGCCAGCTAGACATCTCTAGGATCAATATAAACAGATGACAACCGATCTGGAATTACATTGATTTGAGAATCAAAACTATATTATTTTATTAAAAAAGGAACAAGCTATTATGGCATAAACTTACATATATAGACAGACAGCTGTGTTTCTGTGCAGTGGCAGATGATTACTGTAAGTCCTTTTTTTTACATATAAGACGTGAGCATTTTCAATTGTCATTACCCATATGGAACGTATCTTTTAAAATGTTGACCTGATAATGCCTATAATAGATCTTAAATGCAATGATAGGATATAAGGATATAAGCTAAGAAAAACGACAATGTTTTCTTTGTGATGGTGAATTTTCCTCCATTTGAATGAAACATTAAAGGGGTGGTTCACCTTCAAGTTAACATTTAGTATATTGTACAAGGGCCAGTTCTAAGAAACTTTTCAATTGGTCTTCATTATTTATTTTTCATAGTTTTTTAATGATTTGCAATTTTCTTCTGTTTCTTTGCAGCTTTCAAATGGGGGTCACTGACACCATCTAAAAACAAATGCTCTGTAAGGCTACAAATGTATTGTTATTGCCTCTTTTTATTACTTATCATTCTATTCAGTCCATCTCCTATTCATATTCCAGTCTCTTATTCAAATCAATGCAGGGTTGCTAGGGTAATTTGTACCCTAGAAAACAAATTGCTGACACTGCAAAATAGAGAGCTCCTGAATGAAAAGCTAAATATCTATAAAACCACAAATAATAAAAAATGAAAACCAATTGCAAATTGTCTCAGAATATCACTCTCTACATTATACTAAACGTTAACTCAAAGGTGAACAACCCCTTTAAACTTACACCTTAAAATTAGGAAATATCAACTTTTGTGACGTGGGCCCTTATCCAGGAACCTGTTATCCAAAAAGCTCCAAATTACAGCAAAGTAATCTCTCTCTATAATAATCTCTCCATTATAAGCAAATAACTCTAAATTTTAAAACAAAATAACGGAAATATCCCTTTTCCAGAAAACCTCTGTTTCTGTGCTCTGGGGAATAGATCATTATACCCACATAGCAACTGATTCACCCCTGTAGCACACTCCTTATTGGAGTAGTTCACATTTTAGTTAACTAATTATTAGTTGTTTTTATTTGCCTTCTTCTGCCTCTTTAGAGGTTTTTGATGTGGGACACCGTCCCTAGCAGTTAAAAAACTACAGTTACAAGTTTATCATTGTTGTTACTTTTTATTACTTATTTTTCTACTGAGCCCCTCTCCTATTCATATTTCAGTCTCTAATCTAATTCAAGCCAGTCTGATTGCTAGGGTAAATTGGACCCAGCAGCCAGATAAATGGTGGATTATCAAACTGGAAAGCTGATGAACAAAAAAGATTAATAACTGAAAAATGATGAACTCCACAGTAAAATCTTTCAGTTATTCTTATGCAGTATAACCCATCCGTTTCTTTGCAACCAACAGCCCATACTGTACATGCTCTCATCCTATCCAGCCTAGACCAATGTAAGCTGCTATAAACTGGCCTCCCTAACTCTCATCTCTCCCCACAACAGTCAATATTAAATTGTGCTTCAAAAATCCTCTCTTCTAAAAAAGAACAAAAAAAGAATGTGCGGATTCATTGGTGTTGGTGGATTAGTATCGGTGGTACAGCTGTAGAGCCCCATTTGCCCTGCAAATCAGCAGGGCATGTGTTTGTGTGGCTTTTCAGCAAATAAAAAAAATTGGTCAAAAAGACCCATTGAGTTCTGTACTATGTTCACTTATTGGCACTCATTCTTAGGGTGTGCTCCTCTAACATTTAAAACAGGGGGGGGGGGGGCACTGATCTAGCAGCACCCTGACACTCATTGAAGAGAAGAAAACTAGATATACACTGAACCTAGGATGTGGATTAAGATATGGACAAATCCCAGCACTTGCAGAATTTGGATTCAGCTAAACCTTTGAAGACTTTATCTATCAAATTTTGAATTTAGATTTTGAGAGGTTTTTTCAAACTTAAAAATGTACTAAACTCAAAATGTATGCTTATTTAATAAAAGAAAAGAAAATATAAACAAATTAAACCATAACATGATACTGAAATGCCTTGCCTTCATATTCCACTCATCATTCTCAATGGGTCTAAAAACGCTCAAACTCGAACTGAAAAAAAAAAAAAAAGAAACACATACATTTTGCTAAGGACAACTTCCATTGACTTCTACATGAACTTGCAAGTTTTTAGATGCTGATGTTTTCTATTTGTTTTTTTTCATGGTTGTTTGCTTAATAACTATCAGATATTCAAGTTTTGGAAACCATAATCATGGAAAAAAATTTAAATTGGAATGTTGACAACTCACAAAATCCAAATCCCTAACACCATGGGGCAAATTTACTATTATTCCCCAAAATAAATTAGTTTTTACTTGATCTTTGATTAGCATTCGATTTTCGAAAGCTAATCGAATAGTTTTAGGCTACCCTTTTCGATCATCGAATAACGATCAAATAATGATCATTCGACTATTCGAATGAATTATTCGATCATTCGAATGATTCACACGATTCGAATGATCGAAGACTTCGATCATACAAATCCTATTCGATCAGCCTCAGAAGCCTATGGGAGTGCTCCTATATGCTTCTATTACAATTCGGTAGGTCCAATCTGGCGAAGTAGGCAATCGAATAATTCATCAATAATCCATTGCTGATAGAATGATCGAATATTCGATCATTTGAATCTATTCGATCGATGATCGAATATGCCTAATTTGCATATTCAACCAATCGAAGAGATCCTACGATCAAATATTCCATCGAATTTGATTTTATTCACATGAATACATGTGCATTTTGTAAATCGGCCCCCATATGTTCTTTAGTGAATAATTTCGCTGTTTTCTCCAAAAAAGTTACAAAGTTGATGCATCTACCACCAAAAAAACCTGATGGAAACTCTTTGCACTCCCCCTGGTCATTATAGGCTCTGGATTTTTAAGAAGCCCAAACAATTTCCACCAGCTCACTAAATAGTGACTGTCTATGGCAGTGATCACTAACCAGTAGCTTGTGAGCAATGTGTTGCTCTCCAAGACTCCAACCCCTTGAATGTTGCTCTCAGTGTCCTCAAGGCAGGTGCTTATTTTTGAATTCCAGGCTTGGAAGCAAGTTTTAATTGCATAAAAACGAAGTATAGTGCCAAGCAGAGCCTCCTGCAGGCTGCCAGTCTACATAGATGATACCAAATAACCAATTACAACCCTTATTTGGCACCCCAAGGGATTTTTCATGCTCGTGTTGCTCCCCAACTCTATTTATATTTGAATGTGGCTCACTGGAAAAAAAAGTTGGGGACCCCTTGTCTATGGCATCTTACAGCAGCATCACCAAAGCAGAGAGTGGGGCTTGAACTTCAGTTAGGATAAGACATGGGTTGAATGGTCCATTGCATTCAGCTGGAGAACACTGTGCTATCAGCTGTACAGATCCTTAAGCAATGAAAAAATGCAAGCAAGACATGTTTCTGGTATATTTCCAACAAGGTCTAATAGTCCTTTAATTGGGAAAAAAATTCAAAATCTACATTATACATTCCCTGTATTTATGACTGTCTGGACCCTATAGGAATATATTCTAAGCTTTTTTTATTGATTCAGTGACTCCCTATTACAGGTATCTGAATTGTCTCCTGAGGGTCCCCTTGAGGTGTTACCTATGGAGACTGTAGAAGTGCGTTCGATCCCTAATTCCCCAGATATTCAGGTGAAAGATAAACACAGTTTGTGGCTTTTTGTGCTAAGCAAGTGAAGCTTGTTGGACCGGAGATGCATCAACAGAGAGAGGATGAAAAAAGCAAACAGAGCATGAAATTGTTCTACACCAGCTCATTAAGGTATCCGGAGGAGGAAAGGGTTGCTCATGCATTCAGCTTCCATACAGGGATTTACAACTCCTTCAGGTGACAGCCTCAGGTCATTAGTGAGACAGGATGTAGTGACTTTATTGTGTGTGTAATTAACAAAGGTCCCATTCTAAGGATTATTGACTATTTAGTACAAAGTGTGTATGCTGTATTACAGTGCAGAGCAGAAGTTGCAGCAAGACAATCATATAAACATTTACAATCAGTTCATCTGCATTATTCCCTTACATAATTATAATGCAGTAGGTAAGAATTACGAGTAATGAGTTCCCTCCACTTGCTGGATTACTTTCTCCTCTGATCATAGAGTAACAAATACTGTAGTAGAAAAACGTTACGTTTTGGCCCAAATTGGAGCTTTGCAGATATATCTGTTAATGTATAAATTGCAATGCCCTTGGAGTAGGATTTCAACTGACTGCCAGATTTTTTTTACATTTAATGTTGAACTCATACATAGGGCTACACATGATGTCCATTTCCCAGATGCCCTCAGTCATGTGACTTGTGCTAGATAATCCGATTACAGCTCTCTGACACAAGATAGCTCCTTGTTAGATATAAGAACATCACTCTCCAACAAAAAGAAAAATAGTGGGAGCACTCACCAGATACAGGCTATGGCGTGCTTCATGCTGCAACCGCGGCCCCACATGGCAAGTCCAAACTGAATTGATATACAGAAGAACGGAGCACCATCAAGCCAGGAATCACAGTAAAAAACTTAAATTTTTTCGTTTTCGTCCTTTAAATATTTCAGCAGCATTTCTCCCTGGGCAGGCTGACTGCTTAACGCGTTTCATGGCTTCCTGCCACTTCAACAGACGCACATCACTCAAGAGTAAAAATCCAAATCTCACTGAAACACCTACTTTCACATTGAGATGGACAAACAATAGCCTGTCTGAAAGCAGTACATCATGAAGCACCGGCTCTTTCTGAAAGCACAGGATCAGGCACAATGACCTGAGATGACTGCCTACATAGCAACATTATAGCTAAATATATGCTTGTTGCTTCAGAAATACATTTTTAAATGGTAAAGTGAATTATAGTATTTGCAGTGTAAACAGTATAGTTTAGAAATAAAAACTACACCATGAAAATCATGACAGAATCCCTTTAATTATTTAGAATTGAAGTTTAAGTGTAAAGTTCAGGTCTCTGGTGTTTCAGTTTGGCAGCTCAGGCATCCAGGAGCAGAATCTGAACGGTTACAATTTGCTACATTTAGTTGATACATTTCTCAGCAACATTTCTGGATTATTAGCAACTATTGTATCAATTCTAACAGCTGCCTTTTATTGAAACTTGGGAATTCTGCTGAGCAGGGACAAACATAATAAATGTATCAACTAATGTATCAATTTTGAACAGTTACAGAGTTGGTGACCCCCCTCCTAGAGCTGCTTTAGAAAGACATAAGAAACTTTTTTCTTATAATATTCGGTGCATGTATGGCAGGAGATGAGCCGACTGATATCAGCAGAAAGCTTGGTTATCAGTTGGGTTGTCTATCGGCCCAGTTGGAAATTTTGGATCTGGTGCCTTTGAAGGCCACCTTAACATCATCCATTGTTAGTGCTGAATCGTCAGATACAGGTAGAATTCTATTGTTTCTACCTGGATATCTGAGGCTTCAGCTCTACACATGTGTATTGAAAGATCTTTTCCAAGAAAGATCGTAATTGTTACATATATGGCTACCTTAAGGCCTGACAGAGCCAATTTCAGCCCCTCACCACAAGCAGTATCTTCTTTTGCCTCTGGAAACCTTGTGTGGGTTCCAGTGTAAACACACTAGGCAGATATTGGTGCAAAATCAAAGTCTTGTGTTTCTACGGCGATTGTGTTCATGCTGACAAAAGGTTTCCGGATGCAAAAGAAGAATGAAACTACTGCTTGCAATTGGCCTGCAGCCCTAGATATAGGCATCAATAATAGAAACTTTATCACAAATGGAAAATGGAAGGTAATTGAAAAAATTCTTTATTTTTGGTGAACAAACAACCCCTTTATAGTACAGGCGTAGCCATGAACAAAAAAAAAAAAAAAAAACATCTTTATAGGGGTTGATAGTTATGTTATCAGAAAACATCACATTATTGATATAATTCGAATTCTGATCCTAAATCATCTACAGTTCTACGTATTTCAAATAGATATGGGTATATTTATTTCCTTGTAGTTCTTCTCTGTATTGATCATATTGATCAGACACTGGAAATGCAGTGCTATGGGGGGGACCTTGCAGGAACATTACGGTAGGCTTAGAAGTGATATTATATACACTATCTAAGAAACCCAAAAAACTACTGCAAGGTCCAGCTGCAGCATGATGCATATAATCCTTATATCTGTAACCATAATTTAAGGGGGTCAGGCCAAAGGATTACATCTGAATACAAAATGTCTGAAAAACTATTGCCATTGACTTTTTAGCCACTTATAAGGGCCCTTACACACGGGCGTTTTGGACCTGCGCTCCCCTGCGTTGCGTTTGGCTGCGTTCAGCCGCAGGGGAGCGCAGGTATAGACGCACCTCATTCTTTTCAACGGGCCTGTACTCACGAGACGCGTGTAAGCGCCGAACGCAGGTTCAGACGCAACATGCTGCATTTTTCCTGCGTTTGGCGCCTACATGCGTTTGTGTGAGTACAGCCCCATTGAAAATAATTGAGTGCGTCTATACCTGCGCTCCCCTGCGGCTGAGCGCAGCCAAACGCAACGCAGGGGAGCGCAGGTAAAAACGCCCGTGTGTAAGGGCCCTAACCCTGCAGAAGTTAAACAAGCATCTAAAGAGCAGGTAAGGAAAGTCATGCAGATCTCAGAGTTTTTAGGCATTAGGATGAATGGTCTCCCCCACCTTGACACCACCGCCGTGAACCAATTATTGTGAATTTCTGACATAAAGTTATTTGTATTTTTCAGATGGATTTTTTTTTCCATTAAAAGCAATACAAGGGAGAAATAGATTCTGCACTGATAAGTGAATACCATAGTGAGGGGGTTATAGGTAAGGTCAGGTTATATTGAGATTAACGTTTTGTTTAACCTTTGTCGGAGAGTTATTTTATTTGTTTCCCTCCTCTTCTGATTTGTTTTCCTTGATCTCCTAACCTTTTCTTTAGCACAAATAAGTGCAGGTAATTAACAACCTGTACCATTGTTACTGTCAGGCCTTAATTGAAGTTACAAATCAAAGCAACATACAGCCTCCACACACTTATTAGCATTTCCTTTCATTAGCTTTCAGCTCCACTTCTTTATGTGTGTGAGTGGGAGCTAAGGATTATGATACACTAGGAGGCAAATTTTTCAATACTGGGCATATTTGCACTTGGGCAGTAACCCATAGCAACCAGTCAAAAATCAGATCAGATTCATTTTAGCCAGCTGCTGGAAAAACCATGGAATAAAACATCTAACTGTTTGCCATGGGTTCATTCATGTGTGCAAATGTGTCCATTGTGCTAATAATATGTGTGATCCTAAAATCCTAAAAGCCTTTTCTGGCTCATGTGTAGTGATGCGAATCTATCCCGTTTCACTTTGCCGAAAAATTTGCGAATTTCCGCCAGAATTCCAGAAACAAGTTGCGTCACGTTTTTGACGAGCCTCGCTTTCGGCGCATCGCGTTTTTTTAACGCACATCTCGTATTTTTTTACGCCAGCAAACTTTCAGCAGGCGAATTTTCGCTGGTGTTTTGCAAATTTATTCGCCAGAGGTGTTCGCTGTGACAACGATAATAATACATTTAATAAAAATACTAATAGGACCTACATTTTTTTTAATAGGTCACATAAATGATCCATTTAGGGAATAGTCAGGTGGTGCTCCCTGGAAAACAGGCAGTTCTATACTAATTTTTAATAGAAAAGAAGCACTGATTTCTTAATTTAAGAAAGTGGTGATGTATGTGTTTGTCGATAAACTAAACTAAATAGGTTCAAGCATTATTCACTTTAGCACATTCTAATCACTATGATCTTAAATTAACAAGTTAATCAAAGTAGCAGGTTCCATTTTATGGTGAGTTTGAAAGACGTAGCTTGACAAATACACTGTGTCCCTCTGCTGGACAGAGTTCCCATTGCAGTCTTCTTAATCAATATGAATAGTAACAACATGCAATTATATTATCAGCACGTTAATCAAAAACAGAAGTCAAGTTATTTACAGTTGGGCTCATAAGTTTACATACCCTGGGAGAATTTATGATTTCTTAACCATTTTTCAGAGAATATAACGATAACACAAAAACGTTTCTTTCACTCATAGTTAGTGGTTGGCTGAAGCCATTTATTGTCAAACAACTGTTTACTCATTTTAAATCATAATCACTACACAAACTACCCAAATGACCCTGATCAATACCGTGTATTGCCCCCTTTAACATCAATGACAGCTTGAAGTCTTTTGTGGTAGTTGTGGATGAGGCTCTTTATCTTCTCAGATGGTAAAGTTGCCCATTCTTCCTGGCAAAAAGCCTCCAGTTCCTGTAAATTCTTGGGCTATCTTGCATGAACTCCATGTTTGAGGTCTCCCCAGAGTGACTCAATGATATTGAGGTCAGGAGACTGAGATGGCCACTCCAGAACCTTCACTTTATTTTGCTGTAGCCAATGACAGGTCGACTTGACCTTGTGTTTGGGATCATTGTCATGTTGGAATGTCCAAGTACATCCCATGTGCAGCTCACAGGCTGATATGTGCAAAGGTTTGAGGCTTGGTTCTGTGCTGTTTGGCATATTGTAAGTGGGATACTTTGTGGCATTTGTGTCAAAATGGCTTTCTTCTGGCATCTTGACCATGCAGCCCATCTTTCTTCAAGTGCCTCCTTATTGTGCATCTTGAAACAGCCATAACACATTTTTCAGAGTTCTGTATTTCACCTGTGGGTTTTTCCTTGCATCCTGAACAATTTTTCTTTCAGTTGTGCCTGAAATTTTAGTTTTATTAGGTTTGGGTTCAATAGAACCCCTAATTCTCCACTTTATTATTATTAACATGTATTTCTATAGTACCAACATATTTCGTAGCGCTGTTCTTAATTAGCATTTGAACACTGCTGATTGGCATTCTCAGTTCCTTTGATATTTTCTTATATCCCTTTCCTGTTTTATAGAGTTCAACTACCTTTTCCCTCAGATCCTTTGACAATTCTTTCCTCATGACTTAGAATAAAAAAAACATCAGTGCAGCACTGGATGGTGAAAAAAAATGGTGAAGAAATCATTAATTCTGCCAGGGTATGTAAACTTGTGAGCACAACTGTATGACAGCTATATCTGGCAGATTTCATTAGACATCAGATGGCAAACATTGTCCCGGCAATACACAGAACAAAATGGTAATATGGCGGATTTTCAAATACTGTTTTAAAGGAAAACTATACCCCATAAAACAGCTTATATGTAAAACCCTGCTTCATCTAAATAAACAATTGTCATAAAAACACACTTTTTTAGTAGTATGTGGCATTGGGTAATCATAAAATACAATGTTGCCATTTTAAGAACTATGGGGCACCACCGGGACCAAACAATTCACAGTGCACTGGAACCATGGGCACACATACGTTAGGTTACATGAGCCAAATAATGGACAAAGTTCTGACTTTACTACCACATGTCTTCCTGTTCCAAACAGCAGCAGTATTTTTGTTCAGATGATCTCTGAGGAAGCACACACAACATCATAAAATGGGGGCCCAAAGTAATATCTTACTTTTTTCTTACTGATCTCTTTCAGTTTGGGAAGATACTTTAATTTAAAAATAATATGATATAATCTGTTGATCAAGTATTCATTTTGGGGTTATAGCTTTCATAATCAGTCTGTATATGGGCTTCTCATGAAGCAGATACATTCTATATCAGCCCAAAAATGTATTTATTGCCTAATAAAAAGAAAAACACAATTCTAAGCAACTTTGTAGTATACATTTTTTTCTATGGTTTTTAAATTATTTGTATATGTAATACTATTAAAAGGCAGTGTTTGTCTGTATCTTTCTATTCTCTGCCCTGGTGGCTCAAACTGTTGATACAATGTAAGATAAGGCTGATTAACAGACCTGGGGAACACATTGTTCAAAAAGTAACAACCAGGAGTTAAGCAAATTATGCTTTCAATAGCAATTATTTTTACAAATAACTTTCAAAGTACTGAAAATTAAAAAAAAAAAATGTGTATTGGAAAGTTGCTTAGAATTATGTTTTATTGTATTAATGCTAATGTGTAGGATAGAGGCATAACAGTTGGCTATTGCAACCAACTGTAGCCAAATATGTTAGTTACAGATCTTTTGAATACTAGCCTGGGCAGTCACAGATGTGTTGAGTTCACCAGCAGATGTCTCTGAATACTTTCCTGTTTCTTTCCCCATAGGGGCATTCTGGTATTGCCTTTAAGAGGCTAAAAATCTAGTAATGCAGTTGAAGTCTTAGGGTAGGGACAGACAGGGAGATTCGGGGAGATTCTGTCGCCTGGCGTTTTTAGCAGGCAACAATCTCCCCGAATTTCCTTCTCCCTGTCTGCCGCTAGTATAACTGACAAAGCGCCAGCGCCTGTGCACACGCTGCGCGGCGATTTCCGGAATCGCCCGAAGATACCTCGTGAGGAAACTTCGGGCGATTCCGGGAATCACCGCGCAGCTTGTGCACAGGCGCTGGCGCTTTGTCAGTTATACTAGCGGCAGACAGGGAGAAGGAAATTCGGGGAGATTGTCGCCTGCTAAAAACGCCAGGTGACAGAATCTCCCCGAATCTCCCTGTCTGTCCCTACCCTTAGGCTGCATTCAAGCGCTACCTGAAATATTTATCTTTACTGGTGTTAATCTTACCTGAATAATTTCCACACTAAGAACACTCCAGTGATCTTTGCTTTTGTTTTCTAACTTGTAGGTAACTGTTGAAATCTAATTGCTGATTGGTTGCTATCAGCAACAACAGTAGAGATGTCTGTAATAAAATCTTTTTACCTAACAGAATGCCAAGGAAAGCTGTTTGTTGACATTAATTCCATAAATAAACTGCTTTCCTCCATTGTTGGATAACTGCACATCCATGTGGTAGGTCATTTGGTGTATAATCACAAATAAAATAGGAGCAGAATTTTGTGTTGTTTATTATATAAAAAAGTCTCAAGAGTTCATTATTGGCTAAAATTTCACACATTCAGTCAATGAATGAAAAACTTGCTAGGCAGCTGCTTTGAAGCCTTATCAGACTTGCTGTTTGGCCTCAGTTAAAGACACACCATGGCGTGTCCCCTAAGTCACATTCAAAGAGAACATTCAGTACTGTGCAAGGGGCTCCACTGATGGTGACCTCGGAGCGGGATTCCACACGATACTTGACACTGTGAAGACCTCCCTCACGATCCACTTTAAACTGCTCCTGTGGTACGTCACACAGAAAACAAGGAAAGGATCAGTGAAGCAGCAACTGAAGCAAATACAAAAACAAAGATACAAACCACAGAATACAATGGCTTGATAAACATGGTTAATACTCCCATGGCACATGGAATGCTATAAAGACATTAAACGAGAGCAGCTTTCCTAACAGTAACCAGGTATATCATTGTGACATCATGTATCAGCCATAAGCACAAACACAAATCTAATGCATAACACATTCAATCCCCATTCAAGGACAGCTAACACAGTAAGGCCCACATTTATTTAAAAAAGTATATAAAAGTTATTAATATTGTTTTGCATGTTTTTTTTACATGTTGCAAGTCTTCTGGAGAACCTTCTGCCTGTGCATTTTATGTCCTATATGCCAAAACCAGTGAGTCTGGGTTCTAACTCATGGACAAGTTTCACATACAACATTATATAAGTGTAATACACCCACAAAATCATTCAGTTTCCCCTAAGTAAAATGTTTAATTTAGCATTTTAAATAAACTCTCCTGTGCTTTACCTGCTTCTGAGAAGCAATCCTCTTCTGGTCTCTCTTCCTCCATGCAGGGTCGTGTATGTGCCGGAAAGTTTTGTATCCCGTGTTTATTCCTGTTGGACGAAAGAGCTGCAAAAAGATACGGCTGTCAGGGACCTTTTAATGAGTCTGAAGTCAACTTAAAAAGAAATAGGGAAAAATCTGATTGCTTTACTATAAGATGCAATCATAAATCATACAAAACCAAGATCACCTCTAGTCCAGCTCCTTTTATCCTCCTGTAAAACTCGTCATCTTCCCTACCCCAACCCCAGAATCGATTGGACATTCCATTGCACTAGAAAAAGAGTAAGAAGAAAAAGAACAATGTTTAACAACAATTAACAATAAAGTAGACTACTGGGTCTAGTACATGATCAGAATTAAATCAACAAGCAATGCATACATAGAAATGTGCCAAGAAGGCATATTTTGTTTTGTACTTCATGAGAAAATCAGGAGATGTTTTGGAGTTTTACATGGGTATAATATTTGTACAATAACTATAGGGTTATAACACTGATCCTATAAAAATCATAACAGTGTAACTACCAAACTGGCAATCTGCAGAGCAAAAAGTTATTTCCTAAAATTGCAAACAGTGAAAAATTAAGAGCAGATACAGTTTATATCATACTGAAAGGCAGCGCACTAGTTCAGTCACTGGAGCTTCTGACTTGCAGCACTAAGGTCTAGGAGTCTGATGCCAACATGGGAGCTATCTGCAACATTTGTATGTTCAGTGCAGGACTTTCCTCTGGATCCTCCCATACTCCAAAAGCATACAAGAAAGTTAAAGGGGTTGTTCACCTTTAAGTGAACTTTTAGGGTAAAACTCCACAGGCGACTTTCAATTCAATATCGTCCGTTCCGACTAATCGCAGGCCTCATGTAGGATGCAACAAATCTAATGTAAGTAACAGGAACGACGCATGTAGAAGCTGATTTCATCCAACACGACTTCGAACTCTGCAAATTGCGTCTTCATCCGACAGTCGTGCAACATTCCCAATACTTACACCAGATTAGTTGCATCTGACGTCCTGTTGCCTGCAATTAGTCAAAATGCATCAGAACAGATGGTATCACATTGAAAGTCGCCCGTTGTTTTCATTTATACAGATCAGCTTGCAATGATGTATTGAACTCACCATTTCATAATGCTGTTTGGTGAGCAGCAGAATCCCTCCCACATATGTCTTGTAATGATAAAGTGGGTGCAGCTCAGGGGAGGCCACGTGGAATGGTCCCTGCTCTGGGAAGCCATAATCCAAATCAAGATTAAGTGGCAACAGGTCCACATCATGCATAGCTATGTAATCTGTTTCATTCCCGCTCTCGAGGAAGCCCACATTAATCAGAGCAGCTCTATTAAACCTGCAAACAGAATAGGAAAACACAAAAACTTTTGTGTATATGATCACTATATTATTGCAGTAGCATTCAGGGCCTCATTTTGCAAAGGATTTAAAATGATACACAGGCAGGAACCGAGAACCCAGCACATGACACAAGTCATTAGCGTGTTGCATATTCACAAATGAGGGTATGGCACTCTGCTTTGAAACTGTGGGGAAACCCTCCACTATGTTTGACGAGTTTTCCTGGCAGAGTGAGGGAGGATATTACAGCTGCACGTTTCAGTCGCCCAGGCACTGCAATTATAAAAGTTCATATTCTGGCTAACAACATTGTTTCAGGAGTCAGGATGCAGAGTATATAAAGAGTCAAACAAACTATAAACTGCATTTTACAAATAATTAAAGGGCAAGGAAAGTCTAGAATAAGGCTAGAAATGCTGTATTTTGTATACTAAACATAAACATGAACTTACTGCACCACAAGCCTAATCAAACAAATGATTTATGCTTTCAAAGTTGGCCACAGGGGGCTGTCATCTTGTTAGACGTCTCTGCAATATCAAGACTTGCACATGCTCAGTGTGGTCTGGGCTTCTTAGGGGTCGTCATAAATGATCAAAAAACAAAGCTGCTTGAGTTCTGCATGGCTGTAAGTAAGGCAGGGGCTCCCCCTGCTGTTCATAAGTATGATTGTTTCCTTGCCAGAGGTTAGGGACTGTCTGACAATTTCTATCCACAGCAGTAAATGAAGGGAGAATTTCACTGCATACAATCAGGTTTCTTATAAAAACGGTACAAATTTTTTAATTAAAGTATATTATAATTATAATTTCTTTTTCATTAAAGAAAGTAAAAATGGGATTTTATTTCTTTGCCTTTCCTTGCCCTTTAATGTATATTGGAAAGTTGCTTAAAATTACGTTTTCTTTCACTATACAAAAAGTAATTGGAGGACTCCTTTAAAAAAAAATAATGAATAATACATTGTGCTGGTTTTACTTTGGGCTAAAAATAATATTTTAAAAAAATGTTCCCTGGAGCTCCATATAGATCTGTACATAACCTTATGGTCCCTGCCAAAACACAGAAGGAGGGAAATAGCCAATCACAGGCCTGCAGTCACAGAAGGAAAGATAATCTTCAGTTCCCCATCAGGTCAGCCCAGCTGCTGATTGGTTCCTATCCTACAGTGCAGTTTGCGGAGAGCTGCTCAACCTGGGAAAGATGGCAGTTAGACGTGGAACAGGTGGGCTGTACTAGATGGGTTTTTGCAGGAATTGTTTTTAAGCACATTCACTCTATATTTAAGAGTGTATTGCACTGGCACATGTTTTTTTTAACACAATAGGTCTCCTTTAGATTTGCAGCTCAAGCTGAAGTGACTTTGTGGGGAGAGTTGCAATGGTTGTTGTCAAAAGCTACTCTAAGAACCACTTTGCTTTTACAGTTGTTTTTATATTTATAATGGCCGTCTGATAACTCTGACAAGTTCACCAACATCTGCTGTATCAAGTATTATAAAATATATCCTGTACATACTACCCATGAGGAAAAAGACTGTTTCCATATCAACAAAAGAAAGTGACTGCCATTAAAACATAATGTTAACATATTATGTTTTTGAGGTTTAATTTAAGATAAACCATAGTATATGTGATTGTAATATGGACTTTCATGTGAATTCTGTACTCTCTCTGTTAAGCATGGAAGAATATTCTAGCCTTATATATATTACAATTAAAGGACCAGTAACATAAAATTAAAAAAACTATAAGATGTGGAAATCACAGGCTGACCGCAGAATAACTGCTAATAGTGCTTTATTGTGCATCCACACACTTGAAAAATTGCCCTTGCCGCCCGAAACATGTTGTGTGGATGCACAATAAAGCACTATTAGCAGTTATTATGCGGTCAGCCTGTGATTTCCACATCTTATAATTCTTGGAAACAGTATCAAGGGTGTCTGGACGGAACACCAGAGGAAATCGAGGCTTGGATACAGAGCATAGAGCTATATATGTGTGTAACCTAACGAATGAATAAAATTAAAAAAACAATTGTTTGTACTGAACGAAAAAAGAAACACCAAGACACATTAAGGTTTAAATTTGCAAAGTCTTTATTAAGAAATAACTTACCCATACTGAGCTTCCGCTCCTCTTCAGAAAAGGCGATCCGGCAACGATGCATCGTGAGGCGCTTGATTTCTCCTCCCTGGCTATCTCTTATAGAAGGCAGGGAGGAGAAATTGAGTTTCCGGATCGCCTCTTCTGAAGAGGAGCAGAAGCGCAGTATCAGTAAGTTATTTCTTAATAAAGACTTTATTTAACACTTAATATGCCAGTGTTTTTTTGTTACTGGTCCTTTAATATTATTAGTCCTTTTTGTATACAAATTATACTTTCAGTTAGGGCAGCGGAAGACATAGCTACTGGGGGAGATTTGTCGCCCAGCAACAAATCACCTCTTCTTCTCCCATTAATGCCTTCCTGTCTGCTGGAATCTCCCCCAGTAGCTACATCTGCCACCACCCTTACATGTATGACTGCGTCCTTATTTCTCTCCAAAAGCCAGCGTGCTTATATCCTTTATGGCTGAAGTTTCATTCTATATCATACTAAAAGTTACATACTTAAAAGTGAACTACCCCTTTACCTCACATTCTTTAGAAATTGCCCTGTGAGGTAGAAATATTCTTAGGACAATACCCCATACATAGTGAAACCTCAAACAAAATGTTGTAAGCCCTTTTTAGGGAGATACACGTTACATTCGCACTGCAGTGCTAGACAAATAACTACAGAGAAAGGTGATCATCTGGTTTTCATTCAGCTACAAGATTTCCTCTTTTCTAACTTCCTTTGTCTGCTCTTTATTTAGTTTACCTTCCAAATCAACTATGAAATAAACATTGTAAATGAAATTATGTCAGTCATCTAACAAAATCAAAACTACTATTACGTATACTGGAAAGTTGCTTACGATTAAAAAGATTGTTTGGGTTTTTTTTCATCCCCTTAGCTTTATTCATTTCAAGCAGATTACATGGATAATACAACAGCAGAAATCAATGAATGGCAGATGCCAAAAAAAGGCAGTTGTGTGTGTTTATTGTGACTGGCTGCTTTAGCAACTGCTAGCAACTAGTTGCATTGTTTGAACATATTATCTAAGGCTGGGGACAGACAGGGAGATTCGGGGAGATTCTGTCGCCTGGCGTTTAATCGCAGGCGACAATCTCCCTGAACTTCCTTCTCCCTGTCCGTCGCTAGTTTAAATGAAAAAGCGCCAGCGCTGTGCACACGCGGCGTGGCGATTTCCTTCGGGCGATCTCCCTGTCTGTCCCCAGCCTAATAGTCCCACAGTCCATACACCAGAATCAGCTAAATTAATTTTACTAGTGGGAGGCAAGAGGTGCCAAGCCAAACAGAAAAGCATGCTCATGTGTTTCACATTAACATTATCAGGGAGCGAGAGAGGTTTCAGAAGGAACTATGCAGATAATGGGCAACTGATCCTTCTCTGCATCTTGTACATACATACCGATAATGATCCACTTGATTGATGATAAAAACATGATGAAGAATTTTTTTCTGTATCAAATACTGATGCATATGGGGAACAAAGCTCATAAGTTCTTCAAATCTCTCCCGAAAAGGGACCAACAAAGCAAGCCGGTGAGGACCCCATGAGGGATCCTCATTCACAGTCCTATGTATCTGGGGGCAGGACTTCTGGGAAGAGGCTTCATCCTGAGCTCCTCTCTTGTTCACATCACCTCCTGTACAGCTGAGTTGCAGCCAGAGCATAGACAGAAAACCCAGGATCAAGCATGTCAGGAACAAATTAAAAATGCTGCATTTTCTAGGCAGAAATCCCAAAAACAAGCTTGATCTGAAAAAAAGGTAAATTTGTGAATTACAAGAGGATTCCAGCATCTTTGACAGAAATAGCATGTGCTCAAACAACTAACTACTGCTATGCCAGGTGCCATATTTGATGGTCTGGATATGTTCTATGTTCAAGAAGCAACAAAGAATATGCCATCAAATACTATGATACATGGGACCTTATTTAGTAAGGTTGGCATAAACTATGAATCGGTGCAATACCAATGACAACCAGTAAGCAGTGGTGGATTATTATCTGGTGCTTGCCCGCCCTTCTCGTATACAATTTGTCACTTTCCCAGTAACGTCTGTGTTCATGTACCAATGATTTAGGAAAAACAATGCCCCCTTGGGCCAGGTACATGATTTAAATGCAAGTGCCTGGTAGCAAGGTATTCAGATTTTTTTATTTAAAGGACAAGGAAAGCTAAACTAAAGAAGTAGCTAGCAATGTTGTACATTATGTTTTGGGTTTCTATACCAGCCCAAGGCAACTACAGCCCTGTAGCTGTAAAGATCTGTGTCTCCAAAGATGCCCCAGTAGCTCCCCATCTTCTTTCCTGCCATTGTCAGATATAGGGGTAGGCAGAGTAGGCACGTGCCTAGGGTGTAAAGCTGGGGGGGGGACACCAGGCACATACCTTTCTCTGTTTCCCTCCCCTTAGTCTGGTCCCCACTCTCCCCAACTGCCGCTGCTATTTTTACATTTATTGTGCTTCTGTGCATGCATCGCTTCATGCATGCGCACACAAGCTTGCTCCATGTTGCATGTGCGTGCAAGAGCGCAAATCCACGCATGCACATGTGTGCGCTCAGCTGGTGCCACAGCAGGCCAGGTCTAGACCCGCCTCTATTTTCTAGTGATTCACTGCAGATGCTCTGTGCTGAGCTTACTGAGCTTAGGGACACACTCAAAATATACAGTACACATAGAATAGAAATGTTGCATTATAAGGATGATTAGCAATTAATACAGATAATTACTACATGGCAGCACACAAACTGGTGCAACTAGCACCAGAATATACTACCGTAATCATCCCTGTAGCATCAGCTTATATGACAGGCCAACCTCATTTTCTGCTTGAAAATTTGCAGCGACCCCTAAGCTTAGGACACTTTCCAAGATGGTGATCCCCCTGTGACAAGTTTGACGTCCTGGATCATAGCTGCTATTGACAAGCTGAAACTTTAGGCCTATGTTGTAAGTTCAGTGTATAAAACATGGAAGTTTTAGCCATATTCATTTTTAGGGTTTAAGCATTCCGATAGCAACCCCATGGAAGTGCTGCACAGACCCTAAAAATATGGCCCTGTCAATTAGCACTTAGCTTTGGGTTATCTAGTTGCTCTTTGTTCACAAGTGAATTATTAAATCCAGCTTCGTTGGGGGACAAAATTAGATGGCTTGCATTTGCATGTCAGCCTTTCTGTATTGCAAGTATGTGTATCTATGATCCGTAACATGTGATGTTATAGACAGGAGCTTTTTTCCCCTTGA
>CM044435.1:39035473-39054939 GCA_024363595.1 Xenopus borealis | reverse complement strand
AGAGAATATTTTTTTTAATAAACCTTGGCATCAGAGCACCCCCTTACAAGTTAAAAAAATTTGGGGCCCCGGAGAATATTTTTCAAAAAACTGGTGGCAGGGGGTTAAAAAAAATAATAAAGAAAAACACACATTGGTGTTTAGTAGAATTAAACTTGTGGCTTCAGGACTTCAACTTCGCCTCCTTTGCTGACATTGGGTCTTTTCACCATTTCAGAACTTCAATTTCGTCTGTTTTCGTGACTTCAATTTTGGCTGTTTTTGTGGCTTTGTGTCTTTTCGGCGCTTCAGGACGGGGATTTTGGGTCATTTTGCTGCTTCGGGACTTCAGCTGTGCTCCTCATGTCATATTATTAATCCAGTGTGAGGTGCATTGTGTGGTCACACTTTTGCACCCTTTAGTGCTCTTACACTTCTTTCCTGGGTCTTTGTGAATAATATGTAGTCATATATATACGGAGTATAAACCCAAAGTGCAGTTGTATATGTTGTGCACTAGAGGTCAGTGTGTTACCACTTTCAATATCTTTTTCTCACGATCACTTCGTAAGTAGAAGTAAATCATAAATATCTGCAATGTACTTCTGAAGCAGGCTATAGTTATACAGTAGGACTCAATCACCAAAAAAAAACCATTATAACATGGTAACAATCATTATCCAAAAAGGTCTCTACCTGCAAGTGAGGGCACATTTTTATAGAAGAGGAGTGTGGGCCTGGGGTGAAGAGTAAAAATGTTATTTTCCAGCTGAATCAAACTTTCCTTGTCCTTTAAAATATTAATGATTTCTTCTCGCATTTTTCCAACTGAAATTCTGTATCATCCGATAGAAAATAACTGAGTTTTGCCAGGTCTGAACCAAGTGTTCATAAAGTTTCTGACATTGCCTGTGATTCCACCGTCTGGAATCATGTGTGTCCTGAAGAATTTTCTCTGCTCTGCCACCTGCAATATGACTTAACGTGGCTTCAGTTATGCCACTGTGTATGCAGTATAGTAAGAATCACCTCCAGTGATGACACATGTAATATACTAGGAACTGATTGATCTGTAGGATGAGCGGGTGGATAGTGTACAAAGGGCCAGCTAGAGGCATGGCCATCTGTGCATTGTTTTGTTCACATGAACAATCAGAACAGCAGGAAGTGAAAGTAGATGCAGAGACTAGGATGTAATAGGGTAAAATGCTGAGTGCTTAATATAAATGTTATAAAAGAGAAGGTTTCAGGAAGTGTGATCAGAGATACATCATGGGAAGAAAGCTGAGCAGTGGGCTTTGATGTAGCAGAGTCATCTCCTAGAAGAGGTTCTGAGCCTAGGTAGTGTGAGACTAAGTGGCATATTTACTATTATTCCCGGAACTTTGCCCGACCAAATTCACAATTCGATAAGCAATCGACCATCGAATGCTTATCTAATTGTTTTAGGCTATCATTTTGCTCGCAATATGATTTCTCGTTGAATTTGTACAATCGGATACAGATCGTTCGATTTCATGAAGAATTCGTGAAACTTAATTCGAGCGTCCAAAAATTTTGTATGGTTGGAACGATCGAACGATCTGATCGTACGAATGGTATTCGGGCAGGACTTAGTCTCTGAAGCCTATGGGGAGCTTCCCATCAAATGATCGAATGATCGAATATCCGATCATTCAATCTATTCGATATTCGATGATCGAATAGGCCAAAAAGTAACTATCATGGGCAGATATGGCTCCAACTAGGAGTTAGTGGGTATAGTGTTCCCAGTGGGAATCCCACCAGGCAGGGCATAAGAGGAAAGGCTAGGTCTGGAGAGTGAGCTGGCCAGGACCCACAAGCCTGTATCCCCCCTGACAGTGTGCAGTTATGGGAAATGTCATATTGAAAGCTGGGAGATTGAACCCTGTGAATGTGCTGCTGCTGCTTAACTAAAGGCTGTGACAATAAAGAGAACATGTTTGAATTTCAACTGTCTGCTAGGTGTGTTTCACTGAAGAGTTCCCCCACACAAAAGGGTGGTGATACATCAAGAGTTAGCAACTGGTAAGGCACAGAAGATATTTTCCCCCAGTACACAGATTCTCTTGACTTCCTGTTGGCTGACCAATGAAAATAATCTAATAGGGCCTGCAATCTTCAATCCTCCAGGATCATTATCATCCCAAAACGTCTAACAACTGGTCATACATGCCCATATGGTCATCAATATGGTTGAAATCTGGCAAATTGCCTGACCAAATGTGAGTGTATATGGCAAGAATAAAGGAAGATAAAATCACTTTTACGTTATCAGGCTGCCCTCCCTTTTGATTCTAGTCACTTATTTGCTCACAGGGCATCTTTTAACCATATTCATCATGCTTGGGAGACTACATGTGCAGTACAGACCATTTTGCAAGATTTCTGTATAGCGCATTAGTCCTACTAGAATTTCCACAGGGGACACCTCGGAAAACTGTAGAAAATGGTGGTGCAGCAATTAGCAAAAAATACTAGTAAAAATACTCCAAGCTGGTGATTTTTTCAAGGAAGATGAACACTAGAAACTGGAGGCGCATAACAACTTGAGCTAAAGGCATCTGGATATAGAAGCTCTTCAGGACTTCTGTACTATTGGAAGTGTAAATCAGGTCTATGCATGGGAAACATTACACAGTATTATATTATACCCTTCAAACGCAACCTGGATTGTCAGACCAATCTGTAAATAGATACCTGCATTCTTAAGGTAAACTACTGTTGCAGGGTAAGCCCCATATTTACTCAGTACTGTTATATTTAACAGTGAATTTTCTAATCTGTTCTGCTAAATCAAACAGTTTATACTAGATGCCACAGTTATGTGAGGTGAGAAAGACATGAAAGTGTCTTGTACGTTGATTCTGGGCACTGTTTTATTTAATGTGTAAATAGCACATCAAAGAAAATGAGTATGTTCTGCCAGAAGAGAAGTGCTTGGCCAGCTGGCAAGGAGCATTCATTTGTCTAAGGAAAAAGCGTAAATGTCAAGAAGAAATTGCCTTATCTCTGTTACATTATAGCGTGTTAGAAAACATGAGGGCGAAATAGGGGATCTAGTTAGCACCATCATCTCTTATAGGTTTTTTTTAACTAACCACCTTCTTATGCAATGTCCATCTCACTTTCAAGGGGAATATAGGGGTGTGCAAAGGCATCAAACCCTCACCCCCAAGAGTACTATTAACCCCTGGATGTTGTTAAGATGAAGGATTTGGCACAGCACTTTTACCTACACTAATCCTAAATAACTGGATGAACAGGAACCCTCTAGGAGTATTTCCTTCCAACCCCTCAGTAGGAAAACCCCAGTGGTTAGCACCACAGGATTGCCCTATTTAATTTAACTTAGTCTTTAGATTTTTACAGAAATTCAGAATGCTAACTGTCGTAGGGTACGTACAAGAAATGCTTATGTGGGATAGAATTATTCATAAAGGCAATTCCCTAGAGAGCCTTTGCAATGCAAACTGTGCAGTTTAAATTGCATAAAATAACACTTCATGTTTTGTACCACACAGGTCCCATCCTTGGGCAAATGTTATATATAGAAAATGCTGTATGATGGCTTTATACAGCCCACAATGCCCACATTACCCCATGTGACTGCATGTCCACATATTTGAAGACAGTCTATCGTCATAGAGACCCAAGAACACATATCAATAGTATTAGTAACATACAATATTTTATATAAATAGTATATATTCTTTCTCACCATTGTTGCCAATCAATAGTCCAAGTGTGCCTATACAGTCCAGACTTTTAAATATATAATTCATAAGATAAGTTTGCATAAAATGTAAAATAATCAGTACAGGTATTATTCAATTCTGTTCCAAAAACTGAAGGCTCCAAGCCTCATTCGTTCCTACTGGTTCCTCCATTTCCATTCAATTAGTCCTGTTGGATTCACATTTTTGTAACAATTATTTATGACTTTGTTGCAGTTGCTGCAGTTCAAACTCGAGAAAGTGCCATTCCTGGTTAGATTAGGATACATTGTTTTCATTGTATCCTGTTATATGGACTTCAACTCTGTAAAAAGTTTATGTAAAAAAGTCGGTTATTGTAGAACGATAACAGCAAATGTTCCATAAATCTAGGCCCATACATGTAAAAAGAATGCTAAAGGAAAAGTTTACCAGTCTTTAGAAGAATTCCTTACATGCAATAGTATATTTATAGACCCTGTTCACTGTGAACAATTTAAAAGGATTCAAGAATAGGAAAAGTTACAACATGCATTCAGCCAACTTTTCTTCCATGGAATTCTAAAGACACTTGGTGCTAGTGAAAAGTATTTTTTTTTATTCTTTAGAGTTTATAACAAAAGGTATGGAATCTCTTATACTGAATCCTGATATCCAGAAAGCTCCAAATTACAGGAAGACTGTTTTAGTAGCCGAGGATGAGCAGAGTATAACAGGACTTTATTAGCAGGTTCATGCAGCCATTACACAACAGCAGTAGCTGAACACTATCCCTCTCAAGCTGTAAAGAATTTACTGTGTATATGCATAGTACAAGTAATGTGCACACTGACACCCACAGGCCATTTGTATAAACACCACATCCCCCCTATAGTAGGAAAGCATTTGGACAATTACAATAAACAGTAACGATTAAACAGTATGTATCTTAACGCAATCATATACATTCTTCACATCACATAGTCCTTGGTCCATGCAGGTAGTTTTCTGATTCTTTCAGTATGCCTTATAGGTTCACTGGCATCAGGAGGAGGAAAATGTCCTTCATCAAATGGAACATCTCCAAAGTCATATCTAGCAGGAGCAAGACGACTTGCATTCCATATGTATGATATATGTATGGTCCTAGGTGGAGTCTCACTTTACGTGATGTAGTAAATTTAGATTGTCCTTGTTTCATTATTCCTGGTTTCTTAATTCTGACTAAAGATCCAGGCTAAAAGTGCACTTCTCTTGCACCACGTTTTCTGTCAGTATAAGCTTTGCATTTGACTTGTTGACGTTTGACAATGTCACCAGTAGATTATTTTGTAGGAACACTATTTAGTGGAAGTTTGATGTCTACAACATGTCCTGTCTACAACAGTATTTAGTGGAAGTTTGATGTAACTTAGTACGCATCTGTCTGCCATGTAATAATTCAGCTGGAGATGCTTGGGTTGTTGCATGGCACGTTGTTCTGTAGTTATGTAGTTCCTCTGAGACAGTCTCCATTATAGAGTAAGGCAATCACCTCAATTTCTGGTGTACTGGTTTTACATCTGGTCTCAACTTAACTTTCTGCACAACGTTCTTTGCACAGCCCAGTGAAGTGTTACTTTGTGGTGAAATTTTAGACACAGGCTGTTTGGCAGGCACTGGTGCTGTAGTAATAAGACCATACACTAATTATAGGTTTAATGCAGCAAAGAGATCCCTTAAAAGTATACCAGTAACCTTATTTACAATGTAAAAGTCACATTTTGCAGTATTTGATTCAATTTGTACAGTCCATGGCAAGCAACCAAGCACAGGGATTGGATCCTTTAAGTAACTAACCAGTCTCAGGGCAGATGCAACAAGCATATCTTTTGCAAAGTATTTTAAGAAAATATCCTTGGTAGAAACAGCTGAACCTGTATCAAGCATCAGGTTAATGGAGTGTCCCTTGTCAGCAGAAGCAGTATTGACATTGACAGTGCATATAAACTTGTCTGGAATAAACATACCAACTTTATACAGACTTAATACAGTAACATGTGTCATGTGGAGTAGTGACTTCATGAACATGTTTAGCAGAACTATGGCAGGTTTTAGCCAAATGACCTACCTGTGAGCATTTGTGACACTGTACTGCTTTTGCAGGACATGTAGCATAATTTGCAATGTGTTCTGTTGAACCACTGTGAAAGCAGAAATTTTTATTTGTATTTGCTGCACTGTATTTTGCCTGTGACTGTGCATTATTAGGCTGCAGTGCTGGATTCACAGTCTGTACATTCCCAGCAGTTCCCTGACTGAGAGTTTTAGCCTCTTTCAATGCTGTTTCAATTGGGATAGTAACTGTAATAGCCTTTGCAAGGGTTAAATCCTGCTCCAGGAGCAGTCTCTCTCTAATGCGATATGAGTTTGTTTTTTTCCATAATTTGGTCTCTTAGCATTTCATCTGTTAGATTCTCAAATTCACAGCTCTCTCAAAGCTGCTACAAAATGTTCTGTGGATTCTCCATTAAGCTGTCCACGTTGGCGGAATTTATATCTTTCAGCAACCACGTTTACTCTTGGCATGAAAAAGTTCTTTATAGCAGTTAGAGCAATTTCATAAGTCTCTTCAGGTAATGGTAATGTATAGAATATACGCTGTCCCTCTGCTCACATGCAGTGAATAAGCAAAGCACGCTTTCTAGCTGCAGAAATCTCCCCTTGGTCTGCAGCAATAATGTAATTATCAAACGTACTGATCCAAGCAGTAAAAGGTATGGTAGGGTCACCAGGGTTTGGAAGAAAAGCTGCAGGCTGCTGCAGAGGTTGAAGAGACATCCTGTCACCAATCTGTTGTGTTTTGGTAGCCAAGGATGAACAAAGTATAACAGGACTTTATTAGCAGGTTCATGCAGCCATGACACAACAGCAGTAATTTGAACTCTATCTCTCTCAAGCTGTACAGAAAGTACTGTGTATATGCATAGTACAAGTAATGTGCAGGCCATTTGTATAAACACCACAAAGGCCATCTCCAAAAGAGGCAATTTTAAGCAAATAATTCATAATTTTTTAATTATATCCTTTTAATCTGTAAAAACAAAACAGTACCTTGTATTTGATGGTAACTAAACTGTATAAATCTATACAGTGAAACCTTGATTTTAAGTCCCCTGATTTTAACGAACGTAAAGCAAAGTCTTTTGGGCAGAAGATCACAGTACAAAGTGTACACAGAAAGCATAGTCAAATCAGGCCGGGTCGGTGCAGGCAGAGTACAAGCAGAGTCAGACAGGAAAGGGTCTCAGTCAGAAGGGATACGGATACAGAAGAGTAGGTTACCAGGCAGGGTCAGGATTACAGAAGTCAGGATCATCAAAACTCAGGCAGGGGTCACAACAGGAATCAGATCTCAAAATACAGAAGCTTAACACCACAGAAGCACCAGGAAAAATATCCTATAACGGGCAATGAAAAAATCCAAAAGGTCTCTTTAAATTTCGGGCCATTGCACCCTGAATCACCCCAGCACGAATGCGCCTATAAATAAAGAAGATGCGTGCCGTGCGCGCCCTAAGTTACCGGCACAGGAGAAGAGGAGCGGTGTGGCAGGCACCCCCACCGCACCACTAGAACACCAGCGTGGGTTGTTACACAAGCATTCAAATTATTTTACAAAACATTAGGTAAACACAGCTAAATTTAAAAGGTTTATGTATACATTTTATGCAGATATATGGCAAGCATGCTATAAAACACAGCATTTTGTAAATTTAATGTGGCTAGAATAGCAAATTACAGTACCAGAGCAGTGCCAGACAAAACAAAAAGGTGAATTGATCCAAATAAATAATGTTCAAGATGATACGCCATCTTGAATTTCTAATTTTAAACATGATGGGGTAACCTCAGAGGACTCAGTAATTGTGATTATTGTTCACACTGCATCATACAATTGCCATGGTTTACAAATCTATTGTAGTTGTCCAAACTTTTGCATCAGTTACATGTATAGTAACATAGTTCATTTGAATTGAAACATGTTCAATGCTTCCACAAGATCCCATCAGAGAAACTTGCTTTGTACTTCTTTCTTTGTACTAACAAAATATATACATACATACACATGTATAGAGAACCTGAGAGTAAGCTGTATTTTTTTACTTTGGACACCTAAGGTGGTCCTTAGTAATTCCTGGGTTGTTCTATCACTTGGTAAAGCCATAGTGATATAATAACAATTATATCAAACACTGGCAGTCGCAGTGTTTAAAGGGGTTATTCACCTTCAGACAACTAGTTGTTTTCAGATAGATCACCAGAAATAAGGACATTTCCCAATGACTTTCTGTAATTTTTCTAATATTGAAGTGTAGTGTCATGGTTACTGATAATCAGTTGCAATATAACATATAATATTATTTTCTCATGACTTCTGATTTGTTCCACTTCATAGAAACAGTAAATATCCTGGTTATAGCCATCTTTGATCATGTATCACATTCCATGACTAACAAGGATTACCAATTTTAAAATGTTTTCACTTTGAAGAAGTTCTAACATTTCAAAATAATTTTCACGCTTTGCCCGATGACGCATTCATAATTAAGCACATGCTATGATTCCACACACCTGAAATTGTATAAATTGAGCAAAATTTGAAGGTTCCAAAGCAAATCATTTCCAAGTCCTCAAGCTCTCAGATAGACTGACCTGCTCAGCATCACAATGAGGGTTGCACTTGTACTCCTGTTGGGGGTTATTAGCTGGTGCTTTAGTAAGTAATTATATTATCATTCATTGCTTTAGAAACACCTCGAGACAGAACTTATGAGTGTTCTTTGTAAAATAATTCTTCTGTATATTTTATGCTTTTCTGGATTTTAGATAAGGCCAATCAGGGAAATTTGAATTGCAATAGCTAGAAATTGTTATTAATATTTATAATTCTTATACATTATTATTTTATTATTTTTTCCAGCTTCTGTCACTTCAAGCTGCATCAGGGATGACACAAATGAAGAGAAAGGAATGGAATGTGTGAAAAATGCTTTAGTGAGTATTTAAATATATTTCAGGGATATAAAGTAAAATCTGTTGGTTGAATTGTGAAATGTAAGAAGTTAATATGGAAGCAGAGTTCTCAGAAGCAGAATTTAAGACTGAATGGCTCAAGAAAAATGTGACTTTTTTGTTTTTTAGAAAGAAAATAAACAACAAACAGCAAGTGCTATCGCTGCATTCCTGTGTGCATTTATGGTAAGTGTTAGATTGTTTCTTTCATAAGAGGAGGTAATAATATTATTATGCTTAATTCATATGCTAGAACTTTACAGTAAATGTACATCATTTGGGGGCCTTGGAGCTTACAATCTAGCTTCCCTCTGTGTGGCACAGACACACTTGCAGAATACACAATCCCCATTAAGACAGTTCCATAACCAGAAATAAACCCAGAGGCCAGGTGCTGCAATGCAGCAATGCAAACCACTACATGCACAGTTGCTATTTTATATATATGATGCACATATGGAGAACATGGTAAATGCAATTTGCATTCTCTTAATAGGATTCAAAAGGCCAAGATGACTTGATCAAAACCTACAAAACTCTTCAGGTAAGTAAGTAATTGTGCTATATCTTGTTATATATATCACACTGGGATAGTGTAAGGTCTTCAATATCAAAGGGCACATTACACAGAATGCAAACAAAAATATTAGGACCAGCCCTTCCACTCACATTAAGGCCATATTAAGTGCAAAACGCAGAAGGTGTTCAAAAACAAGATCCAAAATTTCTCGTTGTGATAACTGCCACAATTGAAAGGTAAGGTATTAAGAATTTTTAAGCACCTGCAAAGGGTTAGCATGTATAGTGGTGTGTGTGTGAGTAACAGTAGAGTTGTCTGCAACAAAAGTTTCAAGAGGTAGTGAGAGGAATCTGTGAGCTCAGCTGAACACACACAGTGGCTAACAAACCTAGAAAGTTGCTTGTCCACATAGGGGCTACCAAATAGCCAATCACAGTCCTTATTTGGTACCCCCAGGAACTTTTTTCATGCTTGTGTTGCTCCCCAACTCGTTTTACAACTGGATGTGGCTAACCAATAAAAAAAAGTTGGGGACCCCTGTGTTAGAAGAAAGAAAGAGGACGTTTCTGATGTTGCTGCCTTTATTAAAGGCATAATAAACCTGAGATAATTATTCTCATGTCTTTCTTGAGCAAAGCAATGCCAGAACAGTTGTCTTTCTTCTGGCACCTTCTGCCAACTGGCTCACAGCAGCAGGTGTTGCTACAAAATTCATTGTATTAGCAATATACATTTTTCATAATATCTGAGAATCTTCAAAAAATAATAATTAATGGAAATTACAAAAGTGCTTAGAGTAAATTATACATTCATTTATTTTTTAAAGGTTTTTTTAAATGTCTGGGCTGGCATTTACCGCACATTATTAGCCATAAATAGTTCTGTGTTGCAGGCAATATTCACAGGGTACCATCTGGAACTGTACTGATTTATGAGAAAAGCTTCATGTCTTGTTGGCCAGTCTGCTGGGACTTCCTGCAACTCATACTCTGTAGGACATAACATGATTATGCTAATGCTAACATAATCCTTATATTTCCTGTTAGAGAAAAATGCAGTCGGAAACTGCAGTTTTTATACAGTTTATTTTCTCTTACAGAATGATATTGGCTGTACGTTTGCTGATTCATGGGCATCTGACAAATCTCCGGTAAAACGCAAGATATAATATATGTTATCTGCTGTCTATGCATGATTGTATAATATTTTTATAAAATTTACATGTAATTATCAGAAACTCTCCAGGTGATATTGGAAACACAAGACATTCTTCACCACCAAATGGAGAGCTACAGCTTGTTTATCCCTGGCATACATGGAAAAATCTATAGTATTTCACAAAGTAATGTATGATCTGGGTTTTTACCAAGGCTATATATTGGGTAAATGACCCATGCATAAACTAGAATCCCAGGACAATATCCAACTCTGCCCTTCCTAAAAAGTCCCATGTGTAATATTGTACATTAGAAGGTGCCTTTCATATTGGCTTTCACATTGGATGATACTACAACCGATATATAGATATAAGAATAAATATATATTTTATACATTAACATATCACTGTTCTTGTTTTTTAGGAAAATCAGTTAAATGCAGCTAATCACAGTTACCTGAGGAAAATCGTAAAGCTGATGGTAAAATAACTAAAATAAATATACAGAGAGTATATAGCCATGGTTTATTGCGGGTGCAGAATATCATGCTCTTGATAAAGGGGGAACAAATATTGTAGAAAAACATACACCAAAGGAACAGAGCACAGAGAATGTCTCAGCATTTTAAAATCATATACATTAGCCGCTTCCAGCTCACTACCCTGTATATTGTTGGAGACATTACACAGCATTACACATTCCAAAGCATTCCATAAGCTCCAGCTTGTACAATAGAAATAGATGGACAGCACCTCAGATCTTCAGTAAAAAAAGTGGATCTTTATTAGCTCTGCAAAAAAAGGTAGACAAGGCCAAATACTTCTGTTTCATAGTGTAAGACTTTAGGGGCATGTAATAAATACACCACTGATTATTATCTATGGGGTGCAAAATTGCTGACTTCCTGGGCTCTGGGTATCTTCTGGGGCTCCTTAGCGTGCATATCTGACATATGAATGACATAACAGTTAGGGAGATACTTACATGCCTCACCCATCCTGCATCCTCATTAACACAGTGCAGTCCAATGCAAGCAGTACTGTATTCTCCTGGAAGCTGCAAGTCTGTGATCTCCATTCTGGAGCATACAGTGAGGCAGGGTGTAAAGTGCAAAACATTGCAACCCACAACTTGCCCCACTGTGCATTTATGGCCCCTATTATCTTCATCTTAGCACTTTTGGTTAAATAAAATACCTCTCCTCTGCATTTGTGATATCCCCCAGCATTCATTCACCAGAATTTAACATTATTTTTTTTCCTGTTTTTCATTTTAGAGCACTTCTGATTCTCAGTCTGGAACTACCCCCAACTGTGGACAATGGGTAAAAGTAGTAAAATGAAATGAAGTTTCTGCTTTTAATGACAGCTGTCTCAGTAAACAGATTATTTTACTTCTCTGTGAGTTAATGATAAACTGCTTTTGAAATCACCATCATTATTGCAGCTGCTTCAAGGGACTTTTTAATAAGTCAGGAGTCTCCCACAAATGCATTAGGTGCAGGGCATGAGTTACATCATGGCAGTTGGCCATTGCATGACTTTATAATGAAAACCTTATAAGGAAAAAAAATGTCTATCAATTTCTGCACTCCTGGTGCAGCCAACACTCAAATCATGCGTGCTTCTTCACAAGTCTGTTGTCAACTGGCTTTTTCTATATTGTTTTAGTAGTCAGAATCACCAGTGTAGAGAACATCAAGGGAATGCAAATACTGCTGGAAATAGAAATTACATTTACAAAAAAAATAAAAAACAGTTTTTTGATGAATACATGACGAAATGTTGCTTGGAATTACATTTTATTTCACTGTGAAACAATATTGAGCATTTTGAAATAAAAGGTAGATACAATTATATCATCTGTTTACTGATAATAGGGTGCCATTTTCCTGGGATGGAAATATGTAGGAAGAAAAGTCTTTATCTAAATTCTGTTGTGTATATACCTTCTTGCATTCTAAATGTTTCATTACTTTTTGTGTCTTAGGACCTTCTTTTGTCCAGTGTTGAGGCAACACTAGTAAGTAAAACAGCCATTTAATATTTCATGTTCTGTATAGCACTTACTGTAGAAGCATATTCTTCAAAGGTTGAAAATTCAGTCCTCCATAAAATTGTTAAAAATGTGTGTACTAAGTGCTAATACCAAATGGAATAATGTATCTGTGAATTTGCAATGTTTCAAAATCAGACCAAACATACCCAAGGCTTTTTAAAGCATTTTTTCATATAATTCTGAAGAGGATTGTCGTGTCATCTTTTAGTAAGTATGCCCCATAGTATACCCATTAGTATGTATTTAGGGTCCTTAGCTTTCCTTCTAATTTAGACTCAGGGCTAAATAAATAGAGATGAGATAGAGATGGGGATGCTCTATGACAGGGGTTCTTGGGTGGTTTATAATAAGTACTGTTTTTGGCCATTTGGTAACCCCTATGTGATCTGATAGTATATAGAAAGCTCTGTTTGGCAATACACCTGTTTTTTACCAAACAAAACTTGCCTCCAAACCTGGAATTTACAAAAGGTCCTGTTTTGAGACCACTGAGAGCAACATCCAAGGGGCTGGTGAGCAACATGTTGCTCCTGAGCCACTGGTTGGGGATCATTGTGATTTGAGATGGTGAATGACTGGCCAGTGAGCCAAATAGATGGATATCTTATGAGTGTACAGGCACCTTTGCATTGTTTCATTCATTCGGAACAATGCACAAATGATCATATTTTACTCCAGATCCTAGTAAATTGAGGCTTTTTGGTCTGACCAGACCCCCTACTGGCCAGATAAGGCAGTATATTTGAAACTGGCCAAACAGGTGTGTGGCAAAATAGAAATTTAGCCAGAAAAAAAAGTACTGCAAAGTTAGTGTTTACCAAGCATTGAGCAATCATGGATTATTTTTGTCTGTAGTGGTCCTCATTTCTGGGACTGCTGCTACACCAATGCAACCCCACCCACCCACCTTGCCTTACTTTCGGGTTGAGGTGGGTCAAACCTTTAGTATAGAGAAACTGATTGGACAGGCATGCACAATATGGCAACACACATATGTAATTATCTGCAGCACACTCTGATGCTGTAGTACAGAACTCTCCATGATGGGTTAATTTATAAGTGTTGCCATTTTGCATGTGCACATGAATCAATTTTGACAAATGTAGAGATAGGACAGACCCTTTTTTTCACCACAACTGAATTCTTGCAATATAGGAATTACACAAGTCTCAGCATTCATATCATCCATGCATGTGAAAACATTCTTCTTTGTATTCAAATTATGTAACCAGAGCAATGCCTGAGAATTACGCAAGTCTCAGCATTCATATCATCCATGCATGTGAAAACATTCTTCTTTGAATTCAAATTATGTAATACTCTTAAATTGTGTTTCCTTCATTCTTTTAGAATCCACAGTTAGAGAACTGTATGTGCCATTTTGAGAACTGTATGTGCCATTTTGTGGAACAACAAAATTTGGCTCCCTGGATATACTTGCCATAAAGGGATTCATGATCAGTGAGTAGGCAAAACACCATGACATACTCAAGCATTTCTGCAAGAAAGGAAGTAAAGAATAAGTCATAGTGTAATGCCTCCTTCAGTTCTTGATTCCTTTCCACATAACAATTTTAAAGGAACAGTAATACCAAAAAATGAAAGTGTTTTACAGTAAAGAAAATATCATGTAGTGTTGCCCTGCAATGTTAAAACTAATCAGTTTGCTTCAGAAGCACTACTATAGTTCATATAAACAAGCTGCTAAGCAGCAATGGTGTAAATTGAAAAACGGCTATATGGCACAGTAAGTAATGGATAACAGATAACATTATGTTCTACTAGAGCTTATCTGCTTTCTGCTGTATAACTTGATCCTTTTCTCCTTTAAATGGCTGCCCCCATGGCTACACAACAGCTTATTTATATAAACAATAGTAGTGCTTCTGAAGCAAACACTGCAGTTTTACTAGTGCAGGGCAACACTGCATTATATTTTTATTACTTTAAAACAATTAAATTTTTTGATGTTACTGGTCCTTTAATGCCACTGATCTCATCTATTCAAACTGCTTATCTGGACATGTACAGTGCTGCAAAATATGTTGACGCTATATAAATATATGTCAATAATAATAATATCTCATTCTTTAATTGGACTCAAGTGTTACAGAATATTTTCCTATAGATGCATTTTTGTGTATACTGGAAATACTATAAAATAGGAAAGATTAGAACAACATTTTTACTAACACTAATAATAATGACATATATTTATAAATATATTTATAGTATTTATAACTTTTTTTAATGCAGAAATCCCTGCCTTCACCAGCAGCACCAGGACAACAGGAAAATAAAAGACATGCCCGAGCACTCGATTTTCTTTCAAGCATGGGAGGGGTTACAGGAGGCCTAGGAGGGGTTACAGGAGGCCTAGGAGGGGCTGCTGGAATTATGGGAGGAGCTACATCACCTTTGGGATCAATAACAGGAGGCATAGGAGCTGCAGGAGGGCTGGCAGGAAGCCTAGGAGGTGCTACAGGAGGCCTAGGGGGGCTTCCAGGAGGTCTAGGAGGGCTTACTGGATTTATGGGAGGAGCTACATCACCTTTTGGAAGCCTAGGAGGGGCTACAGGAATGCTAGGAAATGCATTTGGAGGATTGCCAGGCTTTTCAGGGGGTGCTCCAGACCCTCTTGCATCTCTGGGTACTCTGGGTGTAAGGCTTTCAAATGTTGTAGGTATGTTAGAGAAACTGGTTAGTAGCCTGGCCAACTTATTAGGAAACCTTGGAGGACTAGCAAATGGTATTGGAGGACTAGCAAATGGTCTTGGAGGAATGGCAAGTGGGATTGGAGGAGTAGCATCATTTGCAGGTGGACTACCACAAATGACATCATTGATGGGATGACTGGCGGGTGCTCTTGAATGTTTCTCTGGTTAACTGATGGTTAACTAAACAGGTAAATTGCATTTTGTTTCCAGAATAATTTATTTAAATTGTGTTTTGGACATTTTTGCCAAAAAAATATTGTAAGGCCTATGGAAGCAGCAGCCAAAGCATTCCTGTCTGTCTGCCTGACAGAAGCCTTTGTGGAGCACAAATAGCAGCAACAGAAGTCACCATTCAATGTGCATCAGTAGGGTACCCTTTAAAAATGATTTTTGATGCAAAAATAGGTGTAAAATGCTATGCAAAAGCTGTGGCAATAAAGAGCAGGTTTCACACAGCTGTTTTAAAGCTGACACTCTCTTCACACTTAAAACTTGCTACACATTTTTATACAGACATTTCACATCTTTATATATATGGTGGTGTCAAACACAAGATAATTTAGTAGATGGTGCTGAAATGATCTTTTACAGGAACAGAGAAATGCTAGTTGCATTTTAAGCTGATAAAGCCTTGGATTTCCATATTCCGGTAGTATCAGATCAGTGAGTTGCTTGTGTAAATATATTCTTGATACAACACCTTTATGTTTCCTAAGATTTTTAAAGATTCGTAGATGTAATTATGAAACCCAACATTCCCAAAAATGGCCCTGCCAGTAGTTGTTAGCCCTGATTATCTGTAAGGTTTCCATTGGAAAAGTGATGTACAATTAATTCCTGGCATTAGGTTTTAGTATCTGAACTCCTGTATAAAGTTTCTATATGTAAAGAATGTTCTTATCCTATAGGCACCCCCTCAATATTGATGTTTAACTACATTTTTTTTCTGCTTTTCAGGGCAATATTTTACTCTCTGATCGTAGAATGAAGAAAAATAATTAAAATCAACTGCAAATGAGACCATGTCATAACTACTTGTGATTTTTGTGTGTAGTATATTGAAAATTGAAACAAAAATTAAATTCATTGATTAATGCATAAAAATGTCTTGGTCCCTTGTGTGTATCATGTAATAATGATTATTCTTATTATGAGACAGCACGTGTAAAAACATTTGAAGTTAGAAGGGTACTTATACACTGACTGTCTTGCAGAGTCACTGACCCCCAGACACTGCATAATCAGTCAAAGTCAAGGACACTTTAGCTTTGAAAGAAAGTTCATTAGCCTGGTATAAGCAGTATCAAATTGCAAATAACCACTAAAATAGAATATGAACATAAATTGAAAAAGTCCTCAGAAATACTTTATTTTCCCAGTGTTGTATTAATTTTACATAAATGATTTTATGATTTTCATGAGTTCATGAGGTTTATATCAAGAACATATATATATTGTGACCTTTCACCACCATAACCGCCCATTACCAAAATGTAGGCATTTGTATGAGCAAAACCCTGAATACTTATCCAGACTAACTGTGCCTGCAGAAAAGCATTCTTCTACTTACAGTCCAAATCAGCAAAACCATGCAGAGTAATTTTATTTTATAGGATGTATTTTTTTTTTTTTTTTAAAACATCACACTAAAATATTTATATAGAAGGGAAAAAACAGAGTTATGAAAGAAAGGGGAATAAGGTTTTTTTCACACTGAAGCATGTTGTGAACTCTTGGCACAAGACAGTCTTTTGTCATACATACCATATACAAGTATGTGTGCACATACAGAGATGTAAATCCGTACTATTACCAGAGGACACAAAAATGTGGGCGTAGCTTAGTGATATCTGGTAAAATGACATAATCACACTTGTGCACAGACCCCTTCTGCCATCCTTGAATGCCCACTGCACATGCACATAAGATAGTGATAGGAGGCCAGAGGAGGAGACCCAAAACTGGAAAAGTCCTGGGAAACCTGAAGCAGTTAACAGCATTGCAGGCAGTCTGCCCCTCTTTGCTTGATCTGTGAGTGGTAAACCAGTGAAGCCCATTTAAGTCCTATTTGCCTATTGGTGAAATCAGGGCCTACTAATGTCCAGTTATGTTTATACCTCCTGCCCTCCATCTACTTGGTCACACCTTACCAACTGAATATAGGCAATATATTTGAATTTTGCAGTGGGTCTGCAAATTTTAGAGGTGTTAAAGGAATTGTTCAGCGTAGAAATAAAACCTGGGTAAATGGATAGGCTTTGCAAAATAAAAAATGTTTCTAATATAGTTAGTTAGGCAAAAATGTAATGTATAAAGGCTGGAGTGACTGGATGTCTAACATAACAGCCAGAACACTATTTCCTACTTTTCAGCTCTCTTGGGGGCAGATTTAATAAAGGGGGAATTGTTGCCAGTAACAGCTTTGCACACTCCACTCCACTTCACCAGGTGAAATTTTGTTACCACTACTAATTTACTAAAATGCAAAGTTGCATCCTGGGTGCCGAACACTGGCGACTTTTCTCTAGCATTACTTCGGCAGTGCGAGTGTTTCAAAGTGAAATTAAGATAGTGATCGCTTCTGCCAAGCAAAACTTCATTAGTCCTCTTGCGCTTAGGTCAATTTGAATAGTGCGGGGACGTCTTTATTGGAGATGTTGGTGCAAATGCTTGAAGTGGCCACAATTTAATGCATTTCCGGCAGACAGGATATGATGTCACTGACATCAGATTGAAGAAGATGTTGCTTCATTTTAGCACTTTGCCTGGTCTGAGGTGGTGAAGTCAACTCTGGCAAAAGAGGTAATGTTCAATAAAAATCCTACTTTACTGAATTTGTGGAGTAACAACTGCTCTCCAGAGTGAAAACTTGCCTGGCGACAGAGTGCGAATGAATGCTAGTGACAGACCCGTTCGCTATCGAATTGTCACCTACACCTGTTATAGTAAAAATACAATGGGACTTCACCCTTTAGTAAATCTGCTCCTCGGTATCCACTGATTGGGTACCAGGTAGTAACCAATAAGATATTTGAGGGGGGGGCATGTGATTCATAACGGTTTGCTTTTGAATCTGGGCTGTATGCTAAGGATCAATTGCAAACTCACTAAACATTTATGTCCCAAGTGGCCCCCCCTTAAAGTCGCTGACTAGAGTTAGAGAGCTGCAAAACAGGAAGTTGGGTTCTGTCTGTTACATTCTTTATTTTTCAATTATTTCCCCAGTTTTTATTTTTACACAGAACTGATTTAAGATGCAGGAAAGGAACTGTACAGGGATGCAGTGAAAATGAAAAGGTTGAACACATTACAGTACAATTTGTGTTATTTGTGGGAGTCTCACATGTTAGAGCTAGTATACCCTATTCATTTATCATATTTTTTATTTCAAAGATAGTATTATTATCCAGTTAAGTGACTATTACACAAGGTTGGACTGAGGGGGCCAGGGCCACCAAGACTGTTGTTTAGGACCCCCCTGCTGCCCCTAGTACGGCACCCGCGCTGGCCCCGCCGCACATGCGCTGATGTCATGGTGCACATGCCAAAAGCAGCAGAAGCCTATGTTATTTTATTTCTTAATAGGATTTGGGGTCTGACCCGGCAGGGGCTCATGAGGGTCGGGGGCCCAACCAAGTTTATTTCCCAATGTCCCACCATGCCAGTCTGACCTTGCTATTACAATAAGAGCAAACATATCATATGTATTTAGTAAAACAAAATATGGAAAAATCAGTTACAGAAATTGCAGATAAATGTGTGTAGATATGAATGTATAAAGGGAAGTATACACTCTTGTTTAACATGAGTTCAGTGAATAGGCCGCGTGCTGAACATACATTTTGCCATTTGCTTTAATCATGAAATATGTATTTTTAAGTGGGGATTGAAGCCAATGTTTGGTCTTCGTGAGTAGAACATTTAATTTCCTTGTACCGCTTTTTATTGACACTGGTGCAGGACATTGCTGCCCTGCTACATGACTTTATAAATGCACATGTATTCTGGAAACCTGTTATCTGGAAACCCGTTATACAGAAAGCTTCAGATTAAGGATTTCTCCCATAGACTCTATTTTATTGAAATAATCCAGATTTTTAAAAATGATTTCCTTTTTCTCTGAAACAATAAAACAGTACCTTGTACTTCATCCAAACTAAGACATAATTAGAAAAACCAGCCTAATACGTGGTGAGTTTGTTTTTTCCACTATTTGGTCTCTTAGCATTCATCTGTTAGATTCCCAAACTCACAGGTGACACAC
>CM044435.1:38978969-38997767 GCA_024363595.1 Xenopus borealis | reverse complement strand
TATGTACTGGTACAGACTGACACATTGGCCTCAATAGATGGGAGATAATTCTTAATCTTACCCCACTGCGATTAATCTCCCCGAATCTTCCTGTGTGCCCTGACCCTAAAGGGGTTGTTCATCCTTTGGATTAACTGTTGGTACAATATAGACAGTGCCATCTTGAGACAATTTCCAATTGGTTTTCATTTTTTATTAATCGTTATTACGCTTTTTATTCATCAACTCTTCAGTCTGCAGTTTCAGCAATCTTGTTGCTAGGGTCCAAACTACCCTAGCAACCATACATTTATTTGAATAAGAGACTGGAATATGAATAGGAGAGGGTCTGATTAGAAAGATGAGTTATAAAAAGTAGCAATAACAATTAATTTGTAGCCTACAGTGCATTTACCTTTTAGATGGGGCCAGGGACCCCCATTTGAAAGCTGGAAAGGGTCAGAAGAAAAAGGGAATTCATTAAACCACTATAAAAAATAAATCATGAAGACCAGTTGAAACATTGCTTTGAACTGATCACTCCATAATATAATTTAAAAGTGAACCATCCCTTTAACCTCTGCTGTACTCATACTTACGGATCCCTAGTGTAGAGGGCCATATTAATAAAAGAGTGAAATTGAGGCTTAATGCAGTCCCCCAGAGTGAAATTCCACATCTCGTATATCCTTCCACATCATTACTTGTTGGCTGTCTGCAATTGCCAATTTACTAACAGGTGTAGGCATCTGATCACACTCTATCACCAGGCGACTTTTCACTCTGGTGAACGTTCGTTACTCTGCAAATTCAGTGCAAATTTTACTGAACGTTCCCTCTTTTGCCAGAGTTGACTTCACCACCTCAGACCAGGCGAAGTGCTAAAATGAAGCAACATCTTCCTCCATCTTAATCCACTTGCGTTATATCCTGCCGGAAATTCATTAAAGTTGTAAAATCGCTGGCGACTTTTCCTTTTTTTTTTTTTAAGTGGGATTGCCTGCAAAAGTCCTAATGATTAAAATTTTTGGGTGAACATTTTTCCCTAGACATTTGAGGGGCATGGGACATTAGGGGGGACTCATCTGTAGGACATTAGGGGGTCTTTTTTGTCTTTATTCAGGTTCCTTGGACTTTTGTGATAAAAAGTGTCCACTTCAAGGATTTGCAACAACATCTCTAATAAAGACGTACATAGGACTTTAATGTACCTGCCCTATTCAAATTAACCTAAGCGTAAGAGGACTAATTAAATTTTGGAAGGCAGAAGCGATCACTATCATAATATCGATTTAAACTGCTCGAATTGCTGTAGTAACACAGGCAAAAAGTCGCCAGCGTTCAACACCCAGGACACAACTTCGCATTTTAGTGAGTAAGCATAGTGGTAACGAATTTTTGCCTGGCAAAGTGGCGTGAAGTGTGCAAAGCATTCTCTGGTGACAATGCGCCCTTTAGTGAATCTGCCCCTAAATATTCAGCATTCATCAGATTCTTCTTTTGTTCTAATCTAGAAGGTCACTCTTACCTTCTTGCAAAGTCATAAAACTACTGAACATCACCGGCAGCCCAACAACTCATAGGTCAAGAATTTACGGGAACTGGAGGCTTTTTGCCAGGAAGAATGGGCAGCTTTACCATCTGAGAAGATAAAGAGCCTCATCCACAACCACCACAAAATACTTCAACGTGTCATTGATGTTAAAGGAGGCAATATACGGTATTAAAAACTGGGGTATGTAAACTTTTGATCAGGGTCATTTGGGTAGTTTGTGTAGTGATTATGATTAAAAAGGGTAAACACAATTGTTTGACAATAAATGGCTTCAGCCAACCACTAACCATGAGTGAAAGAAAAGTTTTTGTGTTATCATTCATATTCTCTGAATAATGTTTAAGAAATCATAAATTCTGCCACTCCAAAACTCTGCTTCCTCCTCTTTAGAAAAAGTGACAGGGCAATGATCTATCACACGGCGCTCAATTTCTCCTCCCTGGCTATCTCCTATAAGGAAGGCAGGGAGTTGAAATTGAGCGCCGTATGATGGATCGCTCTTTCTGAAGAGGAGTTTCGGTAAGTTATTTCTTAATAAAGACTTAGCGATTTAAAAAAAAAAACAAAAAAAACTCTAATTCAGAACTTTGGCAAGTAAAAGCAGTCAAGGTCCTACAGAAGACAATGGGAGCTGCATTGAGAAACTTGAATTTTTAGAGGTATTCGTATTTTGTAGTGCATAGTTCAGCGTTTTTTTTTTTTTACATTCATACTAGAAAATGTTTTAATTGTAGTTTCAAAAAAGCTCTAATAGCACTAACATTCACCCTTTAATAAATGGCACCCAATGGGATTGTGTGTGACTAATTTCACATATATTTCCACATATAGAAATCCCTGGTATATGTTTTTTTTTATGTCAACACATCAGAGACGGTCATATTTACTCGATAATAAAGTGCAGAACTGCCAAATACTTTTCCTCAATTTTTTTTCACAATCTGGTCCAAAAGTCAAAAACGAATTTCAACAATCTGACTCTTTTATAAAAGTTGTATGGTGAATATTCCTGCAGCAGGAAAAACACAAACTATTGAAAATTCCTGCAACTTGGATTTATTTCCTTATCTTTCTCTCTGGAAAAAAATGCTTAAAACAAATGATAAATGGGGGTGGGGGAAATCGCTTTATTTCAACTGACAACTTTTTTCCCACTGTTGATAAAAAGGGAAATTAATTTCATTGGCTTTCTCCTTAGTATAGAGGAGAATATATTAGAAGACTCAATATGTCCCAGCAAATTCACCTGCCAGTTAATGGTTTTAAAGGTCTCAAGAAGTATAACTAGTGAAGTCAGACTTATTGGCGTTTTATTGATGTGACACAGAATAAACAGACAACATTGATCACTTAGTAGCACAGTGGGTTGTTTGCATTCCTATTACAACAAACTTTTGAAGAAATGGAATTCATATAATGCAGTAAAAAAAAATACAGATGATATATATATATATATATATATATATATATATATATACACACTAAATAGAATCCTTATGCAGCCACTGAATGCAAAAATCTGTTTTGTTTCCACTTTTGTGCAGTTTAGTAATAGGGTGCTTAATGAATGCTCACAGTTGCCATTGTACACAGAAGCACAAATACATTATTTCAGATGATCTTTTTTTTTTTGCCTTTAACCAGGCTGTATTTTTAAAGGACAAATTTGCTTGAACACCAGTAGCCACCACAGTTCCTAAAGCAAGGCAACAGATATTTAGAGCTTGCTGTAACAAGGATATTGTTATGATACGGATATGATTTAGCCAAATCGTTTACAAAAGCTCTACTTAGGTCTATACACTGTATAACAACAACAAATGGATTGGGATTCTGTTAATCCCATATAGTTTAAAAGCTATATTTTCTAAACTCCTGTGCATGTAGCACATACTGTATATCACCTGGGTATTAATGCATTAAAAGCGACTTAATGGGATCATTTTATGTGGTACTTTGATCTAGTGTTACAGTACTGAATTCCCATGATTAGTTTTTAAATATTTAATTTACCACTCGCTAGATCAATAAATTCCAAGTCACAGTGCCTATGTCCCGCACTTCTATATGCATAACAACATTTGTGGTCAGACACTCGTTCAATAGGGATAAGCCATCTTGCTATATTTATAGGACAGCACATACAATCTCACCACAAATCTACCCCTAATTAACTTTCAGGCTGGGTCCTCCACCCACTACTCTAGGCTTCCTATAGAGAGGCTCCACAGTTTAGAAACGTTAAGGCTTAATTATTCATATTACCAGATGTAAAAGTATTTGAGATGTGTTGCAGTGTCTGCCTGTTTTATTGTTTTGTTCCATGGAAAAGAATAAAATAATTACAACTATTCTACAGCAATAAACAATTCTATCACCAATCTTATCTTTATTTTTTAGAATGCGATGCCAAAACATAATAAAACCTTCCCACCCCCTGCCATTTAAAACACAACACTCAGTTTAATGATTAATACAAACAGAATATGTTTAGCCAACACTGTTGCAAAATGCCCCATTTGTAGAATCTTTTAAAATAATTAACAGTATCTATTTCTAAGTCTTTTATGATCAGCGTTTGAGCACCTAAATGTGAACATTGTATTTTATATATAGGCCTTATTATATGAGGCCTTATTATTACTGAACAGTTCATTGATGTGTGTGTATATATATATATATATATATATATATATATATATATATAGGTCCGGACTGAGAATTAAAATAGGCCCTGGCATTTCAGGTACACAAAGGCCCACATAGAGGCCCAAACAGCCACCACCAGCCCACTAAATACTGACTTTCTATGGGACTTTATAGCAGCCCCTCTGGCAAAATATATATATATATCTATATCTATCTATATATATATATATATATGTGAGCCTAGGGTGCTGATAAACACAGTAAAGATTTTAACAGTTATGGTTAACACCCAGTCACTTTCCAATCTGTGGGGAGGTTTAGAGTCTCCATTCTTCAATAATGATTGGAATGGTAGTTCCATAGTAATCTAAAGAATGTATACAGAGTGTCATCCAGCACATCAGTTGCTGGTGGAAAGATTAAGATATAATGGCAAATAATGAACCTGTGGTGCTGGGCAAAAGCTGAAGTTATGTGTACGTGCATAGATTTTCAAATCCTCTGCTATGACATGAACCATCTGTCGAGGCAATTTACACCTTATAAATTAGGTTCTTCTTCTTCCAGACAAGCCCTATTGTGCTATATACACCATTCAAAAAAGAAGCAACCTTTATTAGATACTCAAGGCAAAGGAAGGTTTATCATCCTTTAACCTAAGAATCCTATCTGACACATGCTCCTTTTGAACGGAAACAACCTAAAATAAGGACAACTCTTAGAAACTTTGACATTTTGGAACTAGTTTCTATTTCAGTAGACTTTTGCACTGTGGGAAAAAATAAAATGGCCTGCTCAACAGAGGGCATCATATGCTGTTACTTGCCCCAACCTTCAACGTATGGTTTCTTTGGTATCATGTAATGCAGGGGACTGAAGCGTAAAGTAAAGGCAAAGCTAGCGAGATAGAGGTGTTTGCTTTAAGGAGATTAAGACTGATCGTAGACGAGATACATCTTTTGACTGTTTGCTGCTCTTAGGATTGAAGTCACAAAGGCGGGCCACTCTCTCCCATTCTGTGCCAGTTTCCTCTTCCTTTGTATCCGATGCCATGGCTTCATCTGATGCTCTGTTTACAAAGAAATTGGAAGAAGGAGTCATCAAAACCATAATCATTGGGAAACGTGTTTGCGTTTTATGTTGTGTCTCAGAGTTGATTGTAAATGCACATGCCATTGTGTAAATAACCTTAAAGGGATCCTGTCATGGGAAAAATTTTTTTTTCAAAATGCATCAGTTAATAGTGCTGTTCCAGAAGAATTCTGCATTGAAATTCATTTCTCAAAAGAGCAAACAGATTTTTTTATATTTCATTTTGAAATCTGACATGGGGCTAGCCATTTTGTCAATTTCCCAGCTGCCCCAAGTCATGTGACTTGTGCTCTGATAAACTTCAATCACTTTTTACTGCTGTACTGCAGGTTGGAGTGACATCACCCCCTCCCTTTCCCCCACCCAGCAGCCTAACAACAGAACAATGAGAAGGTAACCAGATACCAGCTCCCTAATACAAGATAAAGCTTCCTGGTAGATCTAAGAACAGCACTCAATAGTAAAAACCCATGTCCCACTGCGTACTATTCAGTTACATTGAGAAGGAAAAACAACAGCCTGCCAGAAAGCAGTTCCCTCCTAAACTGCTGGTACAAGTCACATGACCGGGGCAGCTGGGAAATTGACAAAATGGCTATCCCCATATCAGATTTCAAAACTGAATATAAAAAAAATCTGTTTGCTCTTTTGAGAAATGGATTTCAGTTCAGAAGTCTACTGGAGCAGCACTATTAACTGAGGTTTTCCCATGACAGTTCCCCTTTAATGATTATAATCATTAACACAAACCGGGCACAAGGAAACAGGAACCAAATTCAAAATACAACAAAGCATGGCTTGTTATCCTGTGCAACAAGGCAGACAGGAAATGGCGTGGAAATTTGCCAACATAAGACATTTGCTGTAAGTTGTTATATAAAAAATAAACATATACCATAAAAGTTTTAAGGCTATATTTCCCCTTTAACCACCATGTAACAAATAATCAAATGAAAATAGTAACAGGTTAAAAATTTGTAAAAAAAAAAAGAACATACACGTAACCAATAACTTCAGCGTTAGGTTGCTGGTAAAATGCTTTGTCCACAATCCTTAGTAAGCAGCATGCAAAAAAAGACAAAAAGGAGAGAGAAAGAAGAAGATATTGGGTATGGGAGAATAGAGACAGATAGATATCAAGAAGTATATGTTAGCAACATGAAGACAGAGAAACAGTGCAAATTTACAAGGTGCTGTGTTCTAATAGCGACAGAGTGAGAGAAAGTAATAACAACAGAGTACAGGTTAGAGCAGGGGTGCCCAAAAGGTAGATTGGGATGTACCAGTAGACCTTTAGCTGGTGATCAGTAGATCTCAAGACATTGTCAACAAACAGCTTGTCTAAATCACCCTCCTGTTCATTCAGATATTTATGTTACATAAGTAATTATTGTTTGTTAATTGTAGCAATTTACACTTTCCAATCAAGTTCCCATGGAACAAAATGCTAACAATGCTTTTATGGATGTAGATCCTAATGGGACAGCATCACTAAAAGTAGACCTCCCATTAGAAATGTATGGTCCCTCCTGGGCTAGTGGATAACCATGCCCACCTTTCCTGAAACCCTGTTCCCGGTTACTGATGGTCTCCAGCTGAGATGTCACCCTTGTGGTACATTCTGAAGAAAAGCCAAGCCTAATTTGCCACTGGATTGCAGCTAGTAGTTAGCAAATTTGACAAAACAGATTTGCTGTGGGGACTTTATTTAGTTTCACATGCTGACCGACACTCACACAAGGAACTGCGTTACAATTACATTAGTTGTCATAGTACAGTTTGTTATAATAGTTCATCTCATAAATCATTGAGGGAGTGAAATAGTCACCCCTGCCCTGTTATTATGGTGTTGCATTGACAAGCTACTCTAGTGCCACCCCTTCTGCACCTCCGGGCAGTTTAGCCATTGCCTATGCTGGACTTATACATATATGTATAGAATAATAAATATACAGTTTACATTCAATATATACAGGCTGCTTACTGTTCTAGGCCAGGCTAAGAAACTACTTTCCAGCTATAATCACTCACATGAGCCATGGTGAAACGTTACCTGTTTGATACCTTGTTTTTCTCTATCTGTTCACTTTGTCTCTGATACCACTCATCTAAATCTTTCTTTGCCTTTTCTCTCCACTCCTGCTCCGTCACTTTTGAGGCTGCATCTGTAAGCAAGACAGGAGAGGTTATAATATTTCTCATGCTTCTTCAACAGTTTTCTTTGACAACTGTATTTCATTTTTATCATGTCTATCAAAGATTGATCTCTATAAATACGGTTATTGTGTTTTTCATTTTCAGAGGCATATTTGTATACTGGCGCCTGCTACTTCATATGTTTATTGTTATTAGTGGGAAATCACCCTCATCTTTGACAGTTGCTTGAAAGCATCAGTGCAAGTGCTTGTCAGCCAACATGCAAGAATTTGAGCCAGGTATTAAATAGGGATGCACCGAATCCACTATTTTGGATTCGGCCAAACCCCCGAATCCTTCCCGAAAGATTTGGCCGAATACCGAACCGAATCCGAACCCTAATTTGCATATGCAAATTATGGGTGGGAAGGGGAAAACATTTTTTACTTCCTTGTTTTGTGCCAAAAAGTCATGTGATTTAGCTCCCTGGCCCTAATTTGCATATGCAAATTAGGATTCGGATTCGGTTCGGCCAGGCAGAAGGATTTGGCCGAATCCGAATCCTGCTGATTAAGGCCGAATCCTGGCCGAATCCCGAACCGAATCCTGGATTCGGTGCATCCCTAGTATTAAATACACTTACCCAGCTCCTCCAAACGCTTTTTCTGCTCCTCCCTCCATATTCTTAGGCTTTCTGGTTCCTGGGTCAGTCTATCAGCATGTGCTATTGCTGCATATCCATCAGTATAATCTGAAGTTTCCTGGCAGTGGCAAGACATAAAAACATGTTAGAAACTGGGGCATAGAAGTGTAACTATAGGCCCGACAGGCCTGGGTGCAAAATCTGCATCAGTCTCCTCAGCAAAATTGGGGGCCATAAGGACCTCTGTACCAAACTTTACAAAGATGGGCCTCTAGCTACTATGCTTTATATAACCAACATTTGCTCTGTGTGTAGAATCTTCATCCAAGCACTGAGTTATTATTAGCGGATAAAAACAGTATGAAGAGAGAGAGAGTTAAAGATGTCTTTATTTAACACAAGAGGGGTCATTACTGAATAACGTTATTAAAGTTAGACTTGCTCAATGCAATCTCTTGCTAATTCCTGCTAGACCAGCATTCAATACCTCAGAAGGGCATTTATATATAGTTGGAAAACAACTATTACAACTAAAATTACAAACTATATTACCTGAAAATTTTCAAACCAAGTGATGCCGGGTGAATTACCCCATAATATCCCTCGCAATCCACTATCCTTGACCATCTTGTTTTGGAGGTAAACTCACCTGGTAGAGTTCTCCATTCATTGGAATTGCCCCAAAGTCATTGAAATCAACTGCAAGCACAAAAAATAGGATTTGGTAAATATTTTGGTACATTTTAACACAAAGTTTCTATATTTGAGGTTTCAGACAAAACACAGACCAGAAACATGACCCATTTGATTACATGACTAACGACTACTTATTGTGTTACTTACAGGCCCGGATTTGTGGAGAGGCCACCTAGGCCTGGGCCTATGGTGGCAGGATTTTAGAGGGCGGCATGCTGCCCAACCTCACCCACATTGGTTCAGAAATTTTATTTTCTTGTATGCCAATTCCCATTGCTCCATCCAGATGATGAGCAAATAAAAGGGAGTGGACGGGGCGACAAACATTCGTGAGCCTAGGGGCAGCTGCTATGTAAATCCGGGTTATTTACAGTTCTAATTTGCAGTATTGCACTTAATACAGGGGTTGCATACACTATCACAGTTGCATATTATTTATTTCTGGAAAACAATTCTGATTTTGTCTGTGTTCTTCCTGCCTGCTCTCTGCCATTACTGGCTCTAACCATATACTCATTTAGGCTAGGCCATAGCAATGACCATTGTGACCAATGACCATGCCTAAGCAATTCTTTAGCAAAAGGACTATTATCTCAGGTCAGTTACATAATTGACTATATGGGCGATACTTGTACTGCTGAAAAAGTATTTCTTGCAAACCCAGGCAACATCATTACCAAATGGCACATGTTTCTGCCATAGGCAGTGCATTCCCTGTTCAAGTGGATGAGAAGCAGCTGCAGGGGGAGAAGGGCATTTTGGTTTTGACTACAGTGATTAATACAACCCACATATCATGGACTTCAGGGGCGATCCTGACGATATCGCTGCCTGAGGTGGCCTTCAATATGCCGCCCCCACCCTTCCCCATGACGCCCACTTTTTTAGTACTGGACAGGGGTAGGTGAGTCCATGGCGCAGGTGCAGAACGCGCAAGTGCACACTCCGAACTAAAAGAGCCGAATTCCGGCTCATAGTTTCCAGGAGCGCCTTTTTTGCTGCCCCTGGTAACCAGGGGGGCACTGCCACCTGAGGCGAGTGTCTTAACTCGCCTCATTGGCGGAGCGCCCCAGATGGACTTAAAGGGGTTGTTCACCTTCCAAACACTTTTTTTTTAGTTCAGTTGTTTTCAGATTTTCCCCAGAAATAAAGTCTTTTTTTTCCAATTACTTTCCATTGTTTATTTTTTTACTGTTTTTCCAAAATCTAAGTTTAAAGTTGAATGTTGGTGTTTCTGGTGTTTGAGTCTGGCAGCTCAGTAATTCAGGCGCAGACTCTAAACCATTACAATTTTGCAACATGCAGTTGATACATTTCTCACTAGCATCTGGAGTATTATCAACTATTGTATCAATTCTAACAAGAAATTTATCCATTAAATGTATCAATTTAGAACTGTTTTAGGGAGAGACTCTCCCTCCCAGAGCTGATTTAGAAGGTGAAAAATTAAGTCTGTTGTTAAGTCTAGTGATCTATCTGAAAAAAAAACAGGTTGTTTGAAGGTGAACAACCCCTTTAAAACTGCCTGGGCGGTAGGAGATTTGTATTAAAAAAACAAAACTTTGGCTTAATCATTCAAGGGCAAGGTAACAAAATACAATTGACACAGCTACTGAAAGCCCTGCCACTGAATAGTATAGCCTCATTGAAATAAAGGGGTTAAGGTGCCTTTGTGATCTATGCAATCAAGGGCACATAAGGTATAAACATAGATATTTTCCTAGCATTTTATTAGCAACAACTGTCACTGTACCTCAAAATTATTTGCTGCTTTAGACAAATCATTAGACAAATGATACTATGCTTACATTTAACCGCTCTGTGCCAGGTCAGTAATGCATTGACACACAACGTGATGCTTGGTAATTATGTTATCTCTAACAAACCCACAACGTTTGGCTGTTGCCATGTACACATGATATCCATATACAGCATCACTGTCCCTGGGAGTCAGCACTATACAATTTATGGTCTACAACACTAAAAATATTACATTGTTATTATACAGTGCTGTGTAGTCAAAGCTAAAGTCATTTAACAAAGCTCTTTGGCAAAAGATATATCCCAACACGGTGTTTATGTTTAATACATAATGTATAATTGGATCTCTTTTAATTTCCCTATGTGCAAATAGCCAAACATGACTCACAAGCTTCTATATTTATAGTGTACTGCCTAGCCCTTACTGAGTTTAAAATGCTCAGTGAAGCTTTATAAAATATTGTCAGTCTAGACTCTCTCGAGTGCAATTATAACATCTAGGCTACATCAGCATTATAGGATCCACACTCATTTCTTTTCTGTTTTTTACGGCTACATAAAGTAAGGGACATATTTACCATCTCACCACAGTGCTGCAGAAGGTTGTACGTGATTCCTACTGTTATAGCATACTGATTCAGAATCATGAAAACCAGGTTAATGAACCATAGAATTCATTTAGGGTAAGGCCAGAAGGGGAGTTTTCTGGGAGATCTGTCGCGAGGCAATTTTGAGCGACTTTTAAAATCGCGCCGCTGCATGTGAATAATCGCTGGCGACTTTACGTGTAGCGGGTGCGCATCGCTACCAAGCTATTCGGGGAGATTCGTTGCGGCGATAAGTCGCCAGGCGACAGATCTCCCCGAAAACTCCCTGTGTGGCCTTACCCTTACAAGGGCACAGTACAGGTCACATGGATGCAAGAGAGCCCTAGAATTAGGTCCAGGACTTGGGGATTTCCTTTAGTGTGTTAAAGGAAAACTAAAGCTTAACTAATGAAGTAGCTAGAAATGTTGTACATTATGTTCTGGACTTCTGCACCAGCCCATGGCAACCACAGCTCTAATAGTAAAGACTGGTGTACCCTAAGCTCCCCATTCTGTTTTCTGCTGATTCCCTGCGCATGTTCTGTGCTGCTGTCACTTACTGAGCTTAGGGACCCACTCACAATATACACTACATATAGAATAGAAATGTCACAGTATAAGGCTGATTAGTAATTAATACAGTACTTCATGGAAACACGGAAACCAGTGCAACAATCATCATAATTTAATAATCAGCCTTGTATAATCAGCTTATATTACAGTGGAACCTCATTATATGCTTTATAATTTCTGAGGACCACAAAGCTTAGCTTCTCAACAGCTGCTCAGAGCCAACTGATCATGTGAGTGTCACCTATGCTTTCCAAGATGGTGACCCCCTGTGACAAGTTTGAAGTCCTGGATCATTGCTGCTATTGACAAGCTGAAACTTTAGACTGGTGCAATAAGTTCAGTATATAAAATATGGCATTTAAGCCATATTCATTTTTAGTTTTTAGTTGTCCTTTAACGCTACACACATGCTGTTTCCCAAACAACTTGCATGTTGTCACACCTATGCTAAAGAGAAATGGAGTTGCACCTTGCCAGATAGTATCCATATTGGTAAACTGTGTACTGTTAGTACTGAAATGCCACGGATAGTCAATGCTTGATGGTCCAATAATGCTCCTAGAATTCCTTAAAAGCCTCTTGTTGACATTTCCAATACAGTGGGAGAACCACATTTTTTTTTTTAAATACACGCAATTTACTCCAATCCTAGTTATTCATTAACCTACCTCTGTTTAAATATAAAGATCTTAGAAGGAAACTGAAATGTGAAATAATAGTGTTTGACAGCTCCTGCAGATCAAAGGGCATTACTGTTTCCAAGAGAATTCCCTTCAAGGTCCTTTCTACTCGGACACAGGTTAATCAGTGATTACGGGGGCCATATATATATATTTGTCAATGTGAAATAAATTCTTAAATATAAGCAGGGCGCTCCAGTCTGTTTTGTAAACATGTGGATGTCTATAGAAGCCAACCCCCTTGGTTACATATTACAGAGAGAATATATAGTATTAAGGATGGATGCTTGAGATATTAAAAACATTTTAAAGATCCAGGTTCAGCCTGAAACATCAGGAGAGTAACAAAAGGGGAAGCAGAGCCAGCAAATGTAACTGATGTTTAATGCCAATACATAAAAACAAGTAATATTCAAATATGAATCTGTGCCAATCATCATGAAACTATAGACATATTCTTGTTCAATCCTGTGTATTAGCTTACTGTTTCAAGGGTCAGTTAGGGGCCGACAATTTTTATGTTGAGAAAACGGGCATTTCGTTTCAAGCAGGGATAATATTGATTGCGTTCAGTCATTTTGGAATGAAAATCAACTGAGATGTGCATTTATCTTGAGCACCACAAAAAAATAAGCATTAACCAATTACTAATTTCCAGTTAAAATGGTATTGCCTATTGGAGGCCCATGAGCAAAGAATTGAGCTGTCAAGACATCTGAGTGATGTGCGACAGAAGAACACAAATGAATGGATAGCAACTGTCATGGACTTGTGTGCCTCTGGGCCAACTCTAATCTCATGGGATATGGGACCATATGGTACAATAAACCCCCATCCCCTAAGAAACAAAACACCAAGACTGTTTATGGTAATAGGAGTCGCAGGAACACACCATGGGATGCTGCTTTTAGTCAGAAAAAAACAATGCAGGCAGTGTGCTGTATTTATGGATAACAAAAGACAGTTTGTGCTATGAAGTACTGATACTTGTATCTGTTTTATCCCTTTTTAGGAGTGCACAAATGGACCAAGTTGAAGAGAAATAACATTGCCATAATTAGCTTATGCTATAGATTCCAAAAGCCTCATTGTAGTATTGCCATTTGGTGATGCAGTAAGAAAAACTCTGCTTTCCTCACTATTGACACACTGGGGTTCCTTATCTAAGAAAAGGAGATTACAGTGCAGGGTGTGCCATGAACCTGTAGTGTGGCTTATGGCAGCTTTACCCATAAAACATCTTTCCAAGAGCAGGAAGAAAATCTAGACTATAGAATGGCAGGAAGTGTTCAAGACGGAATCTATGGGTGATGGTTTTGCAGTACCTCCAATTTTGGGACTACATTTAAACTGTTTGGGGAACAAAACCATGCTGGATAATTACAAAACTGTGTGTTTGTGCAAATATTAGTACAGCACAATGTTGTTACTTGCACTTCATTGTTCCATGGAATCCGGTTCCTTTTTCAGGCCACTACATTGCAAACAACCAGGATGTCATGGCAAACAAGTCTCATACCTAAATGTGATGTCAAGTGAAAAATACAAGTTTGCCTAACAAAAAAAACATACTTTCAGGCAACTGCCCAATATGCATTTATTAAAAATGTTTGGACCCTAGCAACCAGATTATCGACATTGCAAACTGGATAGCTATTATTAAGGATTGAACAATTGAAGAAAGGACCCGATATTAAGATAAAAAAAAGACAGCTCATAAGTAGCCAGTGCTACATTTACTCCTAAACCCACATTGCAATATTGCCATTTGGCGATGGATTATGTAAGAAAAATCTGCATTCCTCATTCATGACTCACTGGGACTCATTATCTAAACAAAAGAAACAAAGCACCACAAATGAACCTCCTAATTATACAGGAGGCACAGCAGCATCTAATATTAAGTGCAGTAGCCTCTCAGGAGGGACTGTGTGAGATGGTGCTTATAGCAGTGGGATATTAGTCTCTGTGATGGTACTATGAGATAGCAGGTATAGTAGGGAGAGATGGTTTCTATAGTAGCAGTGGGGATAATAGTCGCTGGGAAGGGACTGTGACTGTGGTATAACAGGTATAGTAGTGAGAGATGGTGCCTATAGTAGCAATCGGGATAATAGTTGTGACTGTGGTATAACAGGTATAGTAGGGAGAGATGGTGCCTATAGTAACAGTGGGGATAATAATCTCTGGGAAGTGGGATAGCAGGTGCAGTAGGGAGAGGTGGTGCCTTCCAAACAGTCTCTGGGAAGGGCTGTGGAATAGGTGATATTGTAGTGCAGGATGGTTTCCGTGGCAGTGGATATAACATGTTGGCTGGAAAACATGTTTTAACCACTGAACACACTGATTATATTTTAAACTTGCCAAATAGCAGATTTTCTTGCCTCTTTCTAATTTCACGCACAATAAACGTTCTGCCACTTTCTGTATAGCAAGCTGCTGCAAAATCAGACACATTTTCTAACTGGATCTTTTTCTTAATTCTCCCCACTCCTCCTCTGCAGTGTTTGTCTTTAATGTTGCAGTATTCTATCGACTTCAGCATCACAGCAGGAAAAAAAAAGAGGAATGCTGCATACATTGCAACCCCTGCTTTTGTCCAATCATGTCCCCAATGTACCACTGTTTTTCCTCCCTGTGTAACTCTGTCAATATAGAAAATTTAGAACATTTTTGGCAACACGACACACAACCCCATAACTTCATTTACCAGGTCTGAATTTAAGTGTGCGGCTGAGCTAGGCCTATTTCATTGGTGATGCCCCTTCTTTTCTGGTACCAAACTGGCTCGTGCATTTTATAGCAACTGTATTGCACATGTATGGGTAGAAGAGATGTTTTGCATGGAACCTCCATCCACTATGGCTACACTGCCTGATTTTGCTGCAAGTCTGTGGTGGCAATACGGGTGAGCATTGAGTGGAGAAAACGTTCAGAGACCTAGAGCTTACAATTTACTCCAGGCGCAAATAATTCCTTACATTTTCTTCTATCTGTAAATGTTCCCAAAATATAACTGCAACTGTTGGGCAGTATTAAACCAATGTAAGTTTTAGTAAGGTTAGAAAGGTTTAGATCAGCATTGGAAAGGGCATAACAGTAGAACATTTTTTTTTGTCAGAGATAACCAAGAACTGAAAAGAAAGGTCAGTTAATCCAGGCTGGGTGTTGGCAGGTTATTTGGTTTTCTTTCATCAGCCGATAAATATTTCATGATTACGTGACTTTTCAGCAGTCAGCAGAAAGGACGAAGAACCACAAGTTAAAAGGGAGGAGTGTGATTAAATGTTGCAAGTGTTACAGTATTTAAAATTATGGCTTTGTGAATGTTAAGCATTGCTCTCAATCTAAAATCAGTTGCTGGCGAATATTATGTTTCGCATGAAATATTTTGTTGCAAAAAAAGGTTTAGCTATTGCAAAATTTTATTACATCCACTTCGAACATTTGCAAAAACTATTTGTTCACAAACTTTGCGATAAGTCATTGAGGTCTTTAATTAGTCAAAAAGGACACAAACACGGTCGGTAACGTTTGCAAGTGTCTTTCTACAGGTTTTTGCAGTAGCACAACATATTACATTCACCTCTGAGCCTTCTAATGCTGCCTATGTAGTTCAACACACTGTTACAATAAAAACAACTAAAATCCCCCATGCTCACTTGTGCCATTCCCTTGTTTCACCTGTACCTGCCTATGTAGCATATTGAGTAGTTTCCCAAGCCCTGCCCCCTTGATTTACTCATTAAAATCCTACTGTAGAACTCTGCACTGCACCCATATGTCTGTAGTTCTATTGACTAAAACAGTAAAGGTAACATAAACAGGTGTCTCTTGGGAAAATGGGCTACCATCTAGGTAAGGGTTGCTGTTCTGGTTTTAGTTTAGGTGCTCCCCCGTGGCAAAAAAATCCTGAAACTTTTCATCGGCTTGGGAAAAAAAGACGGGATTTCTTAATCCTGTGAGTAAGCACTGCGACCCAAGACTGAGTTTGTGGTACAGGATCTGTTATCCAGAAAGATCTGAACTATGGAAATGCTGTCTCCAATAGACTCCATTTTATCCAAATAATCCAATTTTTTTTACGATTTCCTTTTTCTTTGTAATAATTAAACAGTGCTGTCTACTTGATCCAAACTAAGATATAATGAATCTTTATTGGAAGCAAAACCAGCCTATTGGTTTTTTTTAATGTTTACATGATTTTCTAGTAGACTTAAAGGGGTTTTTCTCCTTCCAAACACTTTTTTTCAGTTCAGTTGTTTTCAGATTGTTCCCCAGAAATAAAGACTTTATTTCTGGTGATATTTATAAAAACAACCAGTTGTTTGAAGGTGAACAACCCCTATAAGGCATGAAGGTCCAAATTATGGAAAGATCCATTATCCGGAATACCCAGGCCTCGAGCATTCTGGATAACAGATGCCATTATTGTATTCATTCTTCACATTAATTTAACTATACTTATTATAGGGAGATATTTGACCATGTCAACACAAATTGAAGTGCTAACCCAAAGCTAACATTGTAAAGCAATCTATTTATGTTCAAAGCACGTAGCCGGCAGAGTGGTACTTTAGGAGTGTAAATTTATCAGACTATTCCGGCTCTGTAATACTTCCCACACAAAGTCCTACACTTAATTATATGCAAAGTAACATGTTGTGTGGCATTCCTGCCCACTGCCTCTCCCAATGTCACAAGCCAGCAGTACTTAGCCTTGTACATACAGCATTTATCTTCCCACTCACAAAAAAATTAGCATAAAATAATGATGCATTTCAAACAATGCAGGCATTCTGTATGTTGCGCTGTGCAACACTGGGCCAGGCACAGGGCAGGCTTCCAAACAAGGCTTGGCAAGTGTAAAGTCTGCCATTTTATCACAAATCCCAATCAGCTATTTTATAGAAGTCTCAGTGAACCTCTTAAAGGACAAGTTAAACTAAAGAAGTAGGTAGAAATGTTGTACATTATGTTATGGGCTTCTGTACCAGCCCAAGGCAACCACAGGCCTTTAGCAGTAAAGATCTGTGTCTCCAAAGATGCCCCAGTAGCTCCCCATCTTCTTTTCTGCTGATTCACTGATTCACATGCTCTGTGCTGCTGTCACTTACTGAGCTTAGGGACACACTCACAATATACTATACTGTATATACAGAATAGAAATGTCACAATATAAAGCTGATTTTTAATTAATACAAATAATTGTCCCTATATAAGGCTGATTAATATGGATAATTACTACACGGCAGCACAGAAACCAGTGCAACTAGCATCAGAATTTAATAATCAGCCCTGTAGCATCAGTTTATACTACAGGCCAACCTTGTTTTCTGCTGGATAATTTGTGACGACCCCTAAGCTTAACTTCTCAACAGCTGCTCAGTCAGAGCCCACTGAGAATGTGAGTGTCACAGACACTTTCCAAGATGGTGACCCCCTGTGACAAGTCCTGGATCATTGCTGCTATTGAGAAGCTGGTGCAATTAGTTCAGTATATAAAAAGTGGCATTTTTAGCCCTTTTATTTTTTAGGGTTTAGTTCTCCTTTAAGAAGCCATCATTTAACTAGTAAAGGGGAAGTACACCTAAATAAGAGAAGCTCCTGCTATAATTTCTTTTATATTGTTTTTTTTATACACTGTGTTTATATCCACATAATAAGTAACCAAAAGTAATGAGTGAATCTGATTTTTAGTCTGTGGAAAATTTGCTACACGATTGCTGTATGCATATACAATACAAAAACATTTTCTATCCATATTTCTACTGTTGGCACCTCACTTTATATCCACAAAAATATTACAAACCTAAAATGGGGATTTTATTGTATTATCATATATACAGTGCAACCATCTCCCACAGTGTTTATAGAATAAAGGGATACAAATGCAAGACATAACATATACACACATTTCACCAGAATAGATGCACGGTTACGATTGCATATTGTGAGGAGAGCACTGTAGGAGGGCCCTGCACACAAGAGCTTTCAATCTAAGTAGAGTAACTAAGTAGAGAAATCTAAAATGAAGAACACGCAGTTGCTCATTTCAAGCAATTAGATACATTATATAATTATAGAAATCAATGTTAAAACATTAGCTCATTTCATACCACAAGACAATGTCTTCCCCCGTCTGCCTACCTCATTTTGCGCTTCAATAGAAACCAACCATGTAGTTGGTTGCACGCATACTAAAGAGAGGGTTTTGCAGGGCCAGTGTTTACGCACAAGGTACTGTTTTATTATTACAGAGAAAAAGGAAATCATTTTAGAAATTCAGATTATTAGATAAAATGGAGTCTATAATTCTCAGCTTTCTGGGTGGCTTTCAGATAACGGAATCCATATCTGTATATGTATGACATTACACTGCTTAGAAGTATGTATACAAATTAATTGCTAATTAGCTATCCTGCAAGTTGATTATATATGCATAAA
>CM044435.1:38930481-38948054 GCA_024363595.1 Xenopus borealis | reverse complement strand
TTTGCAGGATCTCCTCACACATCCAGGTTCTTGTGCACATAACTTGTACACTGTGTTCTATAAAAATTCTGTACTTCTATGAGTAAGGCTTTTATCCTGTTGGCAGGCTTTGAATGATGCTAAACAGGAGCTGCGCTTCTTGTTAGTTTATCTGCATGGGGAAGATCACCAGGACTCTGACAATTTCTGCAGGTAAGTGTCTTTCATGTCTTGGGAGCTACTGTTTTTTTTTTTTTTTTTGGTACATTGGATCAGTAGATTGTACTCCTTTTTCTTTAGAAACACCCTCTGCACCTCCGAGGTCAACCATTTCATTAACAGCAGAATGTTGTTTTGGGCCTGTTCTACCAACAAGCCAGAAGGATTCAGGGGTGAGTCAACTAGCCATGCTTCTATCCTACCTGTTTTATCTGTTCTATTACCTGCTTTTTATAAGTTGTGTCTCTTGTGTTAGTTTCCCAGGCCCTGCATGAGAACACCTACCCCTTTTTGGCTATGATCATGCTCAAGGATCGCCGGATGACTGTCGTGGGGAGACTGGAGGGCCTGATTCAGCCGCAGGACCTTATTAACCAGCTGACATTTATCATTGAAGCCAACCAGACCTATTTAGTATCAGAGAGACTAGAGAGGTAAGTGCTTTCAGTATAAGCACTGCAATCCCAATTAAGTAGTGGTAGCATGAATAGATCTCCAGTGTAAGGGCTACTTTTACTTTTAGGGCTCCTACACACGGGCGTTTTGGACCTGCGCTCCCCTGCGTTGCGTTTGGCTGCGTTCAGCCGCAGGGGAGCGCAGGTCTAGACGCACCTCATTTTGTTCAATGAGGTTGTACCCACGAGACGCGTGTAAGCGCCAAATGCAGATTCAGACGCAACATGCTGCATTTTTCCTGCGTTCGGCGCTTACATGCGTTCGTGTGAGTACAGCCCCATTGGAAATAATTGAGTGCGTCTATACCTGCGCTCCCCTGCGGCTGAACGCAGGGGAGCGCAGGTAAAAACGCCCGTGTGTAGGAGCCCTTAATATGAATGCAGAAGTACTTAAACTGGGGCTGGATTTAAAGCTCATTTGCTCCTCTCTAAGTAGCTGCTTTCATTGCAGAGTTCTCACTTCAAATATGACATTTGCTGCACACATAAGGGAACAAATTGCAAGTTGCAGCCCTGCCAAGATCTACATTTTTCTTGGTGCCTGCCCCACACAGATATGTCACTGTTCTGAATCCTAATAATGTGCATGTTCCCCCAAATTTCATATTGAAGTGGAGAAATCTGCAATTCTGATCATTAGAGGGGGCAGGTGTTAAGTGAGGCACATAATGATGCAGCAGCTTGCTTGCTTAATTAGGAAGGTCAATTACATATGTAATGGAATAAATATCTGCACTTAGTTTGTGAAGTCATATCAAGATATTCTACCAGGGGCTACATGGGAAACTGTTTGGTCTTCAGCTTTTGACTGGGATTTACTTAATATGTAACTAATAGCGAAGTACATTTGCTACAGTTTCCCCCCTGCTAAATCATTGATGTTTAATCATTGCTCTTACTCTCAGCAATTTGGTTAAAACTATAGAAATTTTGTGTGTGTTTAAAAGAAGAAATACAGTGAATGCGTTCTTTTTGCAGAGAGGAGCGAAACCAGACTCAGGTGCTGAGGCAGCAGCAAGATGAGGCTTATCTGGTTTCCCTGCGTGCTGACCAAGAAAAAGAACGCAAGAAGAGAGAGAAGCAGGAGCAGAAAAGAAGAGAAGCGGAAGAGGCACAACACAAACTGATGTTAGAAGAGAGGAAGAAAAGGGTAATGAATTTTACTTAGAGATGCTAACACTTAACTGCACACACAATGGCACTGCTTCCAGTATTCCTTCAGATGTTTTGCCATATTTTATTTCTGGATTACAATGTAGGCTTTATGTACTGTTCTCTGTTAACTGCCACTATTTTATCTCCTTTAATAGAATCTAGAGGAAGAAAAAGAGCGCAAGTCTGAGTGTCTCCCTGCCGAGCCAGTTCCAGATCATCCAGATAACGTCAAAATAATTTTTAAGATGCCAAATGGTACCAGGGTAGAGCGGAGATTTCTCTTCACCCAGTCCCTGTCAGTAAGTGTCCACTTCTAAGTCTGTACAACTGTGGGTTACCAGCTGCTCTATGGCTGGACAGGTGCAGTGTCAGACAAGTTTAGAATTAAGGCAGGATATTCTAGTAAAACTTCTGTCAAACCCGAGTACTTTGGAGTGGTAGGTACCGGATTACTGGGATTTTCTATAAATGTTTTCAGTCTGCTGCAATCCTCTCAGTGATGCTCATTTTACTTTGAGAGACAAACCTGGAAGAACAACAATGGGCTTCTGCCGAAGTTCACTATTAACTACCAGTGGGTCATTGATGGTCCTATTTTAAAGCTGTTCGGGTCTTCATTGTTTTTATGTTTGCAATTGTAATTCAGCCTGCAACTGAAAAAGTTGTATTAGTTTGTTTCATTTCTTATTTGGCATCTTTAAGCCCCTCTCCTATTCATCTGCCATTCAAACTCCTGTATGGTTCCTAAGGTTAGATCTGGCAACTAGGCTTGATAGTTTAGAACAAAAAAATGCAAGTACTCCAAAAACAGTTCATTTTAGTAAGTTTAAATGTGAACCACCCCTTGTAAAATGTGCTATAGAAAAGCCTCTGTCATTGGGACTGTCCTGCTTGGGGGTCTCTGGGCATCTTTTTGTATCATTTTTTAGTTAACGTTTGTATGTGTCTATCATTTTATTGGCTATCGCTGGTCTGTATATTAAGTGAACCAAAAGGTGCACATAAGCATTAAGCCTGCTTGATACCTCAGGATTTGGTGTGACAATTGGCTTATTTCTGTCCAATCATGTGAGTAGTTATTAGAGATGCACTGAATCCAGGATTCAGCCTTTTTCAGCAGGATTTGGCGGAATCCTTCTTCCCGGCCGAATACCGAACCAAATCTGCATATGCAAATTAGGCGTGGGAAGGGGAAAACATTTTTCCAAAATTGTGGATTCGGTGCATCCCTAGTAGTTATTGGGGTGGGGAGGGGGCAGGTGTGCTGGCATGGTATTGACAGCTAAAACTGCAATCCTTGTGGATTGGTGCTACTGTACTTTCAAAAAATGTCTTTACAGTTCTCTTGCTGTTCTGAACATTTAGTTGTTGGCCTGAATGAGCAGTACTATAGAATAGAGCAGTGATCCTCAACCAGTAGCTTGTGAACAACATGTTGCTCTCCAGTCCCTTGGATGTTGCTCTGTGTCATCAAAGCACATGGTTATTTTTGAATTCCTGGTTTGGAAGCAAGGTTTAATAACAGAAAAAAAACTAGTATAGTGCCAAGTAGAGCCTCCAGTAGGCTGCCTGTCTACATAGATGATACCAAATAGCCAATTACAGCCCTTATTTGGCACCCCAAGTGGATCTTTCATGCTTGTGTTGCTCCCCAACTCTTTTTACATTTTAATGTGGCTCATGGGTAAAAAAAAAAAAGGTTGGGGACCCCTGGAATAGAGTATTGTTCATCTCATGGGAAGATCATTAAGCTATGAAAAAAAAAGGTGGCCATACAGCACACTAATTCTATATTATTTAACACCCCCCCCCCCTCCAATTGCAGGTCATCCATGACTTCTTGTTCTCTCTGAAAGAGACTCCTGAAAAGTTCCAGATTGTAACAAGTTTTCCACGACGGGTGCTGCCGTGCCTACCCAGTGAGGAAATCCCTGTGCCTCCAACTCTGCAGGAGGCTGGACTGAGCCAATCACAACTGCTTTTTGTACAGGATCTGACAGACGATTGAGGGAAAAAAAAGTGTATATATATATATTTTTCTCCCCTAAGGAATCAGGGGAACAAGAAAAAAAAAAAAAAAATTAAACTAGAAAAGCAAGTAGGGAGGAATGAGAGATGACCTATTCTCATAACATTTTTTTTTTTAATAACTGCTGCTACGGACTATGGATCAGAGCGTCCTTGCTCAGGCAAGGAGGGGGAGGCAGCGCTTAGCAGTGAAATGGTTTTCCCCATTGGAGGGGGACAAAGGCCAAGAGACCATGAACGTGTTCTAGGAGAATTTACAGAGCTTACATTTGGTATTTTTTTTAAAGTAACAGGAGTAATTAATCTGTGGGAGGTTCCTGCAGAGCATCATCACCTTGCATTCCCTTGACCTGGGAGAAGGAATAACCATCTCCATGGAGGAAATACTCACACTAAGCATCTCTAACAGTTGTTAGGGAGGAACGTTGTAAGTGTATTTTTTTTTTGTTGAGGAACAAGAGGAAATGGCTTTCCTTACTCTGTATAAAGCATTTTTTTTTTTTAATTTACATTTTTTTTTTCATGCTTTATAAAAAAAAGAAAAGACCAAAGGAGAGAGATTGAGAGCGGCCATTGCGCTGGCTTGAGTGGCATTTAAACAGATTGTTTTTGTAGAGTGTTGCGTGTGAGGTAGATCTTGCTTTTGATTGGGGCGTGAGTAAAGGCTCCACTGTGTAATAAAGGCAATATCTAGTAACTGATCTCCCTGCTTTAGATGCCTTCTCTGGTCACTAGTTTTCTTTACGTCCAGACTGACATATTCCAGATAATTTATTCCAAATATAAATTAAAAACATTTTAGAATTTTGCTGTGTGTTAAATGTCAATATTGGATGCCTGTGATAGTAGGGATGACCACACGTTACTGTGAAAAAACGTTTTCTCCTGCACATGTTGCAGTTCAGTCAAAAGAATTTCCCCAAATGTTTTTTTATTTAATGATGCAAAAAAAAAAAAAAAAAAAAAAAAAAAAAAAGAATAGTTTACCTGCTAGTTTATAATGGCTTTTCTTTGCGGGTAATGTGTCGGCTGTAAGCAGTACTTACAACTCTTTAGTATTACTGAGTGCTTCCATGGAATTTCATAGGACTGTGTTGGACTCCCAAGACATCCTATGAAGCCCATTTGAACAGCCCGTACTATTTAGTGTATGCCTATTGCAATAACTGGTAAGTAGAGCCCCTTCAGTCCCACCCAAGCTTCTAGTCATGGACATGTTTGAGTTATGTGGGTGTCATGCTGTTGCTGAACTATTAAAGGAGAAACAAATGTTACAATTAATGAAGCTTTATCAGAAAAGTCTGTATAAATACACCTGTAAACCCTCAAAGTAATGCAGCTCAGAATCCTCTGTTAAAAGAAACACTGCAATTCCTTCCTTCTATTGTGTATACATGGGCTTCTGTACTTCATGTTTTCAGCATAACCCAACAGGACTAGGGCTTGAACACACTTGGTTTGTGCCTCATTCCCCTCCCTGCTGTAATCTGAGCTCAGAGCTATGAGTGAGCAGGAAGTGATGTCACGCCAAGCTAATATGGAAGCTGCTATCCTAAACAAACAGAGCTTCTAGGGCTGTTTACGCAGGTATGGTAAACCATTCTACAGAATAAATATAGTGTTACAGCTTGCACTATTGAGGCTAATCTATTGGTAATAAACTTCCTGGTAGTTTTCCTTAACCTTTACAGTAAAACAATGCCATGTTTTATATAATTAACTGATTGAACCAGCCTAAAGTGTTGGCTTGTCAATAGCAGCAATGATCCAGGTCACAGGGGGTCACCATCTTGGAAAGTGCCTGCAACACTCACATGCTCAGTGGGGCCTGAGAAGCTAAGCTTAAGGGCTGTCACTAATTATCAAGCAGAAAATGAAGTTGGCCTGTAATATAAACTGATGGTTATTAAATTCTGATGCCAATTGTGCTGCCATGTAGTAATTATCTGTATATAGTACTAATCAGCCTTATAGTGTGACATTTCTATTCTATGTGTACTGTATATTGTGAGTGGGTCCCTAAGCTCAGTAAGTGACAGCAGCACAGAGCAGTGAATCAGTGAAGCAGCAGAAAAGAAGATGGGGAGCTACTGGGGAAACTACTGGGGAGACACAGATCTTTACTGCTAAAGGGCTGTGGTTGCCTTGGGCTGGTACACAAGCAGTTGTAGTTGGAAACGGTAAAGGCAAAAATAAAATCCAATGTCCCTGCTGTTCATGAATTGGTTTGTTTCTCTGCAGAGCAGTTAGAGACCATCTGGCAATTCCTATTCACAGCAGTAAATGAGGGGGGACTTTCACTGCATACAGTCAGGTTTATTATAAAAACTGTACATTTTTTTAATTTAAGTATATTGGAGATAGGTTTCTTTCATTAAAGAAAGTAAAAAAAAAATGGGATTTTATTTTTTTGAATTTCCTTGTACTTTAAAGGGACAGTAACACCAAAATATGAAAGTGCCTTTAAGTAATTAATATATAATTCACTGCTGGCCTGCACTGATCAGTTTGCTTCAGAAAGGCTACTACAGTTTATATGAAGAGAACAGATATGCGCTGTGGAATATAATTGTGCTCTACAGACCTTATATGCTTTGTAACCTGAGCCCTTTTTCCTTTGAATGGTTGCCTCCGTGGATAAACAGCAGCTTATTTATATACTACAATAAAACTATAGTAGTTTATTATAGTAGTATTTTTATGTTAGGGGTTTTTCACATTCAGGTAGTATGATGTAGAGAGTGAAATTCTGAGACACTTTGCAGTTGGTTTTCATGTTTTATTATTTGTGTTATTGTTATTTAGCCATCTATTCGGCAGCTCTCCAGTTTGCAGTTTCAGCAAGCAGGTTGCTAGGATCAAAATGACACTAGCAACCATGCACTGATTTGAAGAATAAGATCATTTCAATAGTTTTTATCCTGCTACTGCTTTGGGGACAAAATCCTCCTAATTGCCCTGTGCATCATTATTATATGGAGACAAAAAAAAATACTATTGAAAAATTGCTTCGAACTGACAAATCTATAACATACTAAAAGGTGAAGCACTCTTGCCACTCAGGGCCTTAGTACTGCACTATTAATACAATACACAGGTGTTCCTATATTTTCCTTTGACTATGGGTAGGTCATGGTAGGCTTTGTTGTTCCCAGTGACTTTTTCATGCTTGAGTTGCTCCTAAACGCTTTTTATATTTGAATGTGGCTCAGGGATAAAAAGGTTGGAACCCCTGTTATAGGACATTCATTAACATAAAAACCTATAGCCATATTCCAGGCACGTGCAGTGAATACACTAATGTACACTTAAGGGAACATAGTTTCAAAATGTTAGCATGTAGTACTATAGGTAGCACTTTGACAAAAACAGGAATGCAGTATATTTCTGCAATATGGAGAGCCACACCTGATCACTTAAGAGCAGAATCTCCATTTTCTTCCAACCTTAAAGGGATCCTGTCCCTTTTTTTCTTCAAAATACATCAGTTAATAGTGCTGCTCCAGAAGAATTCTGCACTGAAATCCATTTCTCAAAAGAGCAAACAGATTTTTTTTATATTTCATTTTGAAGTCTGACATGGGGATAGACATTTTGTCAGTTTCCAAGCTGCCCCAAGTCATGTGACTTGTATTCTGATAAACTTCTATCACTCTTTACTGCAAGTTGGAGTGATATCACCCCCTCCCTCCACCCACCCAGCAGCCTAACAAAAGAATAATGGGATGGTCCCATGTCCCACTGCATACTATTCAGTTACATTGAGAAGGAAAAACAACAGCCTGCCAGAAAGCAGTTCCCTCCTAAAGTGCTGGCACAAGTCACATGACATGGGGCAGCTGGGAAATTGACAAAATGGCTAGCCGGGTAACAGATTTCAAAACTGAATATAAAAAAATCTGTTTGCTCTTTTGAGAAATGGATTTCAGTGCATTAGTCTACTGGAGCAGCACTAACTGATGCATTCCTTGTTCTTGTCCTTATTCTAACAACTGACCAGACTCACCTGTTCTTTATAACACATTTACAATGAATGATTTTGTCCTACAGTTAAAAGGGAGTGAGTTATCTAACCTGCAGTGGTTGTATATTAATATATCTGCCTCACACTTCCTATGTCCCCCAACAGTTGTTTGTATACTCAATAACTGGAGCTCCTCAGCCTTTGTTTCCTAGCTACCAACCAGATCATGCTGTGAGTCACCTCCTGTTCTGACTGCTGCCTCCTGTTACTAGTCAGTTTGTAATGCACTATTGAGATTTTATGTAGAGGAAAAAATGCTACAGAGGCAGTATAACAAGGCAACTGATTCAACTAGGGATGCACTGAATCCTACATTTGGTTCGAAATTCAACCTCGAAATTCAGTTGGAATTGACCAAATCCTTGTGTCTGGCTGAACCAAATCCTAATTTGCATATGTAAATTAGGGGTGGAGGCAAATCACATTGTTATCACAAAAAAATGTTCACACTTTCTTTCCCAGATTCTGTTCGGTATGCGGCCAAATCTTTCACAAAGGATCCAGGGATTCAGCTGAATCCCAAATAGTGGATTTGGTGCATCCCTACATTCAACTAACACAATTTGGAGGGCTGATTTTAGTTGACCAACTGGCACAGTAGCCTTTAGGGTGATGGCACACAGAGCAATTCCATTTGTTTTTAAAAGTTTCCCAAGTAATAAGTAGCCCTGCGGCAGGACAACAAAACACTCCAAACCTTCCCCATTCAATTTAAAGGCAATTGCCAGCAATAGTGGACGTATTTATCATTAGGGATGCACAGAATCCAGGATTTGGTTTGGGATTCGGCGGCCTGGCCGAACCAAATCCTAATTTGCATATGCGTATTGTGGGCATGGCAGGATTTCATGCGACTTTTTGTCACAAAACAACAAAGTAAACACTTTTTCACCCCCACTTTTTCCTTTCCCGCCCCTAATTTTCATATGTAAATTAGGATTTGGTTTGGTATTCAGCCGAGTCTTCTGCGAAGGATTCGTCCAAATCAAAATTGTGGATTCAGTGCATCCCTCATACAGCTGTTGATCGGAAACATTTGGCAAGAACATGTAACTGTGCTTTAGAGCCGTTTCCATAAAAGGGAATGGTGTATAATCTCAAGATTTTGTTTCCTGCTACTTGCGTAATTGCCCTGTGTATCAGAATTCTTTTTATATAGAGGTGGAACCACCACTCTTCTAGAATCCTGTGTGAGGGCTTGCAGGGCCCCACTCCCATAGTTCATTAAACACGTGACTGCAAGTGCTATTCCCTTTTCTGCTGGAAATGTAAGTGTGCCAAGTCCGTTTCCAGATAATACATACTGATGAGCACAAAATGCAGTTTAATTGGCCAATGGTGGTGCCTTTGCCTAATGACAGCGTGTGGAAGAGGAGGGCTGGGAAAACCTGGAGCAGGACAATTCATTAATGAAGGAATCATAACAGAAGTGGCAAATGCTAGGTTTCACAAAAAAAATAAATAAGGTTTTATGTGGTCTTAGGTGCAACTTAACTTTAAGATTATTTCCAGTTACACGCTGGCAAATGGAGAGGGTATATTGAGTACAAATGATGTGGCTTGGGTGGGGAAGATATGCCCAATTTTTATACATGAGAGGAAAATGTAGGCTTTACATGTCCTTTAAGTGCCAAGCCAAATCATTTAGGAGGTTCCTCCTTCAAGGTTCCCTGCTGCATTTCTAAAGGTTCCCAGAGGGCTGTACAGTTATTTTCTTGTTCCTGTGCCCTTCTATAAAAGGAACAGTAAAAAATGAAAGTGTTTTCAGCTATGCAAACAGATATAAATCACTGCTGCTATAGGAAACGGTTGCAGATTCCTTACTATACTGTGATACAAACTGCACCGTACAGCTAAACAAATTCACCAGGAAATGTTGGATTTAGCCCAATCCAATAACAGCCTGAGTGAACAGCAGGTTATTCAGATTCCTAGTGAAGCTTATTAACATACAAGGTTTTTGTTTGTGGGGTACCTGCACGCCTATGAGAATACTCTTCTAACTCTGCAACTTCAAGCCATCCAGATGTCCAGCCCTTGAGAAAGAAAGCCAGGAGAAAAAGCATGGTTATTTTCCTTGTACATTTATTAGTGAAGAACCCTCTCAATTCAGCCACAACATTAAAAAAAATAAATGATTGCACTACCAGGTCAAGCAAAACTAGCAACTTTCATTTTAAAAAAAGTACAAATCTGTTAAAAATTTCAATCAGTATACACATATATATATAATACAATATTACTAGTTATGTTAAATGCTACAAACCAATATGATTCCAATGGAATGAAGGGGGGGGGGTAACACACTTTGATAGCTTCAAGAACCATTTTCTATATATTAGCATTTTTTTTTTTCAAATACATACATGGGAAATGAGGTAACCAGTAAATGTGCAAGTACCAAAAGCCAAAAATAAAAAAAAAGTTTATATAGAGAGAGATATATCTATATATGTATACACACACATATATAGATATACAGTTCTAACACAGAAGACACCTCCGGGACCCTGAGTAAGGGAAGCCACAACTCTGGGGAGGGGAGCAGGAATATTAGTGGGAGGGAGCAGTAACTGAGAGAAAACAGCCCAGTGTGAGTAAGGGGTCCAGGAGGTTAGGATGATACAGTAAACAATCCACTAGATCCCACCATAGGGGTAAAGAAAAAATTGCTTTAAAAAAAAAAAAAAGTGGCATCTATGCAGCAATCACAGACATCCTAAACCAAAGGCTTGTACTTGGATTGATAATGAGGTTAGAAGCTCTTCTCTAAAGAGCAGCACTCGAGCTACGGTGTTCGGGTTCCCACTAATCAGAACCTTATGTTGGACTTTATACAACGGAGCTGAGGGTGGAAGGAGGGGCAAGTCCTTTTTTAGCTGGAGGAGACTTTCATTGGGGTGGTGGATGCCTCCAGCAGTCCAGGAATTGCTAACGGATAGGCAGCAGATACTGCTGTTGTCGGACCTGTGATAGAATTGTTGAAATATATATATATATCTATATATATATACAGTAAGACCTTTGGTAACTTGTGTGCTGTAAAACAAGTGCTGTTTCTCTGCTGCAGTCCGTCAGTCGCCCCCCCTCCTCTGGCATTTCCAAGCTGGAGACTTTAGACTGGGCACGGAGTATTAGGATGTGAGCTGTGGGGCGAGGGAAACATCTCAGCGCTTTTCATTGAACTGGAGAAGGTATATTAATTACTGCAATAATATGGCTTCAAACAGCAGGCCTGACATTCTATGGAGAGGACATTGCCATGTTAAAAACCCACAGCGATATGGCAAAGGAACCATAGAAATCACAGTTTGTACGTATGATCTTAAAGGAACACCAACATCAAAAAAATAAAAGTGTTTTAAAGTATTGAAAATATTATGTAGTGTTGCCCTGCACTGGTAAAACAGATGCCAAGTGCTTCAGAAACACTACTATAGTTCATATAAACAAGCTACCGTGTGGCAGATTTAAAAAAGGCACAGGTTAAATAGTGGATAACAGATCACACCATTATGTTCTACAGAGCTGTGTAACCGGAGCCTTTTCTCCTTTGAATGGCTGCACAGCAGCTTAAGTATATAAACAATAGTAGTGTTTCTGAAGCAAACACAGCAGCTTTACCAGTGCAGGGCAACACTACATTATATTTTTATTACTTTAAAACTCTTATTTTTGAGGATACTGTTCCTTTAACAAGTGGCTCACTAAGGATCAGATGTGGAGGGGGACTGGGGTTACCATGCTGTGTATGGGTTACTATGGACATTTTTTTCTGAATGTAGACTATAGTGACAGTTAGGATTCCAGTGCATGACAATAAAGAAACATACTAATTTGCAATAATCTGCAATACATTTGCAGGGCTCTTTCACAGTGTGGCAGCAGCAGAGATGTCAGTGGAAAAGGAAGACACCTTAAAGCTGGAAAAGCAGTCAACTCTCCGATGCCAATATAAAGCCAAGAGTGTGCGTGGCCAGAATATTTCCGTTCTATTGAGGGGCATCCATAATGGAACCTAAACAGCTGAACTTCTACTTCCCTGTTTCTGGCGGTTAAAGCAAAGAACTGAATATTGAACTGTTGCTGGTCAGCTAGAGATGTTTAAGTGTGAGCCAGTGTTATTAGAATGATATCAAGCTCTTACTTCCATGGTTCCAGCTTTTGTGCATGGATAGCTGCATGAATGAGCCTTCTTGCCAAAGGGATTGACAAGATCAACACGCTCAGTGTTATCTGGTCCAGCATTCATTTCTCTGCAATGTGCCTCTTTTTATCGTGAAAGTAAACTTTTGGTCTGAAAGCACCCCCGTCAAGCACAATCCCTGCCCGAGTGTGACCTTTATAAGCTTTAAACAAAATAAACAAAAAAAACAAAAAAACCCCCCCCCAAAAACATTCATATCCCTACAAACAGTTCAGGTGCCTTCTGCTTGGAGAACAAGTGCAGAGCAGGAATGAGCGCAGCAAGATACATACCCCTATATAATGCTTATCCCAATCCCACCCCCCTTCACTTCACTCCACAGACGGCCAAGGGTTAGCGGATCCCATATTCCAAGCTGCTCACACATGCATATTGTGAAACATTAAGACAGACTTTCTGCCCGACCATTAAACATGTACATAGATCGGAAATGGTTGGCTGGCTCTTGCTGTTTCTTGCTGTTCTATCATGCAAATTCAAACTAAAACAGATACAAATCGATAAATAAGGCAGCCGCTTGCCCAGGTATCCCCCGTGGTCCTGACTTACACGGGAGCTGTGGTGGGAAAATGCAGGTACATTTAGTGCAACACACCCATGAAAACACCGCTTGGCGTGCAACAGTGTGCCCTGCCATTGTGTAACCTGCTGCCAAACAAAACACAGTAAGGAGGCATTACCAGGGCTCTTATTAGCAGAAAATGAGATTACAGGTTTATATTCCCAGTACCACTGATCTGGTAGCAGAGTGCACGGTCCGGGGCTCAAACCTAAAGCCAATGTCGGGACAATAAAGATAACATTGGTCCTGTAAGGGAGCCAAAACAAGAGTCATTCAGCTATAAAAGAGATTCCTGCAACTTAGGTAGTAGATGAAAACATTAAACTGTCACGTTACTTAAGAACATAACACTGAATGCACCTTTTACTTTCTGAACTGTCCCTTGCAAAGAGGCCATGTATCCGGACAGACTAGAAAGGACAGTGCTAGAGAAGGAATATCGATATTGGTGAAGCATTGGATTCTTTCCCAGAATGCCCCTATTCCAAATTTCATTTTCTATGCAAATCAATTTCTTTTCACAAAAAAGCCACCAAAAGTAACTGATCCATGGTAAGCAATAGTCGTCATCAAAAACACAACAAAAAACCCTACCTCTGCAGTAAATGGGCTAATGGAATGCTGCTATTCAATAAGAATTAGAAGAGAATAAAAAGCCCAGCAAGGGCTCAGTGCAAACATGTTTAAAGAAGCAGCGGTGACTAGCCTCTCACAAGGACAGCTTGCCAGCAGAATGATTTAAAAATAGGGTTGTCCCTGGTAATGCCTCGGGATTCCCATAAGGAGCTAGCACAGGCCGCCACAAGCCAGTCTTTTCTTGTTGGCCTCAGCTACCCTCACTGGGAGGCGGAGAAGGAAACTCTTGCCCTTTCAGGCCCAACAGATCTCCAGCACATCTCAGATTTCTCCCCCCGTGCCCACAAATGAGACAAAGCAGGAGCGCTGCTGCTGGAAAGTATTGGGGTGTAGAGGTAATAGGGTGGAGACAGTGGAATGTGCGACTTGACACCACCTCCAGATCCAAAGCTGCTATATGTCCTGGCCAAATGACAGACACAGAAGAAAAGGGCAGCTGAAGCATCCGAGTCAGGCAAGGAGGCTGGTAGATTTTGTGTTCATCCCTCTGGGTTTGTGCACCAGCTGGAGGAAAGAGGGCAATATCCTTTCCTCACTCCCCATCTCTGTGAGCCTCAGAGGCATCAGCCCGACAGATGGGACATGTGCGATTGGACTAGAGGAAAACAGAATAAGATGTTAGTTATAACCTTCAGCTGTGCATGGCTTCACAACAAGATTATACCAATTCAACACTCCAGATCACTACTAATTTCCCCCTTAAAATGAAGGAAGGCAGGCCAAGGAATATAAATACATAGACAGCTTTAAATCTGAAAAAGGGAGCCCTTTAAAGCATTGGGGAACAAAAGCAGTACTATTTTTTAAATGTCAGTACTGTAAAATGCCACTATCCTGCTTTAATGCATCTTACTTCATGTAATCTTATTAAGGCTGCTCTCTGTACTCTCAGTTTCTATTTTTAGTGGTTATTATTAGTGGAGATATTACCAATTTTAGACTGCTTATACCAACCAGGCTTTTGGCTCAATAACGCTCTGTTAAAGTCAGAGGGTCAGGAAGTACACAGACAGTTAGGGTCTCTGATACTATAACCTGTAATGAGAATGGTTGAGCCAAAAGCCTGATATCAGTCTAATACTGCTAATATCTAAGACACCACTTGGAATAGAATACTATACACTGAAAGTGGACCTCTGAATACATTTATACTAAATTTACTTTTTTTATAGGTTAGATTCCCTGTGTAAATCACTACTTCATCAGGTTAAGATGTATGAACAGGAACTTTACTATGAAGGTCTCCTGCTACCTGAATATCGCTGCAGCCCCAAACTGTGCTGGAAAACCCAGTGTTTCCTATGCACAGGACACCAACACACTTATTAGGCACAGCCTACTGACAGAGAGGAATGTGGTATTCTTTTTTTTTTAAAGGTTGTAGCATATAGTAACAAGTTGTATTACAATGTTAGAAGCTATGATTACATTTCATGTTTATTGTACATACAGTAGTTATATAGAAAAAATAAGAATTTTAATAAAATTTTTTTGTAAAAGCATATACTGAACCACACGATCAATTTCTGATTGTACAATAAATATTTTCAAGAAACCTACCTTGAGCCACTTGTCAACACACTTTGCGTGAAACTCATGGTTGCAAGGTAACACTCGGAGGAGCTGCCGGCTTTCAAAGTCACTAAAGCAAACCACGCACCTAACAGGAAAGATCAGAAGTGGTTGCAAATAAAGAACGACCATGTGCAATTGTAACAATTGGGGAAAGTATTTAAAATAATTCACGTTCATTGTTATTTATTGTCTTCCTTTTTAAAGACAACACACAAAAATTGGCAAGAGTTGCTAATGTACTACGCACCCCAAATAATTCTAATGGTTAGCAAGAGTTCCCTGACTAATGTTCCTCTTCTTTAAGGCAACATCTAACCCCCACTTTCCTTTCAAATGAATTTAGGAAATCTAACACTAGCACAACATCATCAGACAGAGCATTAGACAGTTTTTTCTCCCTCACAGATTTGCCCTGCCACAGATCAAATATTTTTATAAAGGTCTCCCACATCTGTGTATATTGCCCTCTGGCATTACTGTACAGGGTTATGTCCCCTTGAAAGGGATCTTATCCAGAGAAAACAAACTTTGGAGTCATTCTCCGATTCCTTTAAGGCTTACGCAACACAACCCAAATACCAAGTCCACTACTCACAGGGTCTGCTCAGACTGGTGGCTTTCAGCATTGAAGCGGTAAGAGGGAAGCTGCTCAATATTGGCTTTGGTGAGTCCTCGTGGCTTTGCCTCCCCTAAACGTTCAGCCAAGTTCAGCAATGCCTGGAAGAAAAGACACAAAAATATAAATTCACAAAGCGGTTGTTTACCTCCCAAACACTTTTTACAGTTTTCTTCACTGGAAATAAAAACTTTTTTCAGTTGCTTTCCATGTTTTATTTTTTGACCATTTTTACAAAATTAATATAATGTTCCCATCTCTGGCATTTCAGACTGGAAACTCAGTAATCCAGGTGCAGATTCTGAATGGTTACAATTGTTGCATTAGTTGATACATTTCTCAACAGCATCCTGTGGAATATCAGCAACTATTGTATCAATTCCAACAGCTGCCTTTAAAGGGCACCTATCACTTAAAAAAAAAGTTACCCCCAACCAAAGGTGTGGGCTGAGAGCCCGCATTCCGGTTGGGGGTACGAGTACTTTTTTTTTTTTTTTTTAAATGCGCTTTAATGAAACTCAGGGATTCTGCTCAGCAGGGACAAAGACAAATCATCTATTATATAAATTTAGAACAGTTTATAGAATCGGAGACCCTTTCCCCCTTCCAGAGTGGCTTTAGAAAGGCAGAGTAATTAAACTTTAGACTTCAATATTAGAAAAAAGGTCACAAATAGAAAGTAGAAGGTTATAGAAAAAGGTCTTTATTTTTGGCGACTATCTGAAACAAACTGAACGGAAAAAAGTGTTCATCCTTTAAACTAATGTTTTGTCTGAACAAAGGACAAATCTACCTCATAATTCTCCATTTCCACATCATCCACATCCAGATCAAGACTGATGGCTGGGCCAACTGAGGCAGGAGAGACCGGAAGCATGGAACTGGAAAAAAGGAAAATTATAAAAAATATAATATATAGAACTAAAAAGTCTCTTTGCATTAGTATTCTAGATGAAAGTAACTTCAATATGGTAGAACTAATGAATGGTAGAGTAACTAAACATTTCCAGTGATACTTACAGGAAGTAGGGTAGGAAACTTGGGTAATATGATGGGGGCAGTGGAGGTGGCGGCAGTGGTTGCTGTAGGCGATAACGCTGGGAATTTAGTCGCCGTGGCATCAGATGAGCATATGGCTGCAAGTTAAAAAACACAATTTATATGCCAATATTTTAACAAGATCGTTCATTCATTTCCTGAAGGTAATTATCTGGCCTAGTATGGAAAGAGAAGGTTAAACGATTTGCCATTCCTCAGCCTGACACAGGTGCCTTCAAAAAGGAAGATTCAATGGGCTGTCATGAAACATTTGACAGTGTGGCAAATTTTAGTCATCCAGTACATCAGGATTTCAGCACAATAACAACAGAGGTAAAATTAGGCAAGAAAGATCACTGAATGGGCAAAGAAACTACAGCAAGTAAATATCACTTCTGACTCACCACTGGAAAGGATAGTTCCTGGTGTAGTGCATCATGGGAGAGGTAATGCATGGGCATTGAAGGAGGCAGTGCAGGCATAGGGTGGGAGTGGTGGAATGGGAAGTTGCCCAAATGATGTTGGTCCCCCCGAACATCCAGCTCATTGTCTATTCTCTGTAGGGGCTTCACAGTGAAAAAAAAAAAAGAATGGGGGAAAATATTTATCACTGAAACATGAGATAATGTGACAAGTTTGTCCAAGCTTAGTAACCTACTGAAAGTGAAAAGATAACCAGTAAATGCTACCTGCTGATGGTAACTACAGTACATCTGTCACAAATTTTGAGACAGAGAGCGAGAGACAGAGAGCGAGAGACAGAGAGCGAGAGACAGAGAGCGAGAGGGAACAGAGATTCTGGGAGCAGTAGTTAAAAACAGCTAGAGGGTCACCAGTTGGAAACCACTATGTTACATGTGGAGTATTTTCCAAAGGCAAAGAAGTGCCTGATTGTGGATGTTCAACATGTCATTTACTTAAAGGTATTCAGCATTGAAACTCCAAAATATGGCAGCAGAGAATACGTCCTGTGTTTTAATAAGATGTTGGAAGCTGTAGCTTGGAGATATGCAGCAAATCCTAACTATACTCTCAAATACATTGTATTTTTTATTCTGTGTATATGTATATATATATAT
>CM044435.1:38862363-38927324 GCA_024363595.1 Xenopus borealis | reverse complement strand
GTAGGGAGCTGGCTTCTGATGACCACTAGGTTAGAAGGCGGTACCTTTTCTAGAGCCCCGCAGCTCCTACCTTCGTCTGAGGTGTGCAGGGGTGCTGCAGGGCCCCAAGAACCTCCGCTGGTTAATGGGGGCTGAGGGAGGCCACCTATTCACTGCCAGCTCCCATGGTCGCATTTGTGACGTCGGGAAGGCGGAGTGGCGAGAGGGGCTTCCACAACACGCCGTATCTTCACGCCTGCCGTCTGCACTCTGCCAAAAAGCAGATAACCATGAGACCATTTATGTAGGTTGTGCCTCAGTGGTCGCTCGCTTCCATACGAACAGGGGCTAATGTGTAATAAACAGGCACAAATATATAAGCAAAGAAATTGCAAATAAACTATATGTCTGGAGATCACAAATATACAAAGATAAGGTAAAATGTTCCTATAGCATACAATTTTACCGCTTCAGTCTTAAAATAAATCCTTTTGCCTAATGGACTTAGCCTTTTCACCTAAGACAGAGCACACACACATTGCAAGTGCTTTACAGATTTAAATCACCCTAACAAAAACATTATGATGAAATCTTACTACTTGTGTTGCAAAAAAAAAAAAAAAACCCCTAGGTGAATGAGTTGTGTACAAAACACCAGTTTAGTAAACAAGAAGACAAAGCAGTTAGTAAATGACAACAGTGACTATCACACTGCTGGGTGGGATGGGGCGCAGTTTAATGTTACAAATGTTGGCAATGTGATACCATACAATCCATGATCAACACTTATGTACAATACAATAAAAAAAACTGTATATTTCATAAAAGATGTGCTTTTACTAGAATAAAACAAGACTTCAGTGGTTAATAAGCAATATTTATGAGATATTCCGAGTAGGTTATTGTAATAGTTAAAATCATTCGAAAATTTGAATTGGAATGCTTTTGAAAATTCAATCGAACTCCAAATCCTTCATGTGAATTTTGTAGATCTGCCCCATAGTATATGGTGTATATGTTAAACTGACTCAGTACACACAGGCTACTACTGGACAAATAACCACAAAATGAAAAGATTCAATAATAACCACATGTATAAGCTTACAGTTTAATAAATACACAGATACTGGAGTAATATTGAACAGTTATCCATCAGGAGTGTTCCTCTTCTGAAAGCCTGCATAGGCACCCATTGTGATTTGATCATTGGCCCTATTAGCCCCATGTGACCGTAGCCTTGGTGACACAGCCATTTTATTATATCTTCAGGTGTATGGCAACCTTTAGTCCCATTTGTGGTAAATACTTTTGGGTTCCCTCACTGTACACTTCCCTCAGCCTCTGTCTTTTCTGATTTTAAAGGCTCTTTCTTCTCTGGGTCTTATTACTTCTCTCCCAAATGCCACTCTTGTTCATTACAGGCTCAGAACTGCCTCACAATGGGCATAAACAGCTACTCTTCTGCTGCACCCACCTTTTATCCTAAACACCTCTGTTCCTATTTCCTTTGTAAAAACTTTATTTTACTTTTGATGCAGAAATGAACATGGTGACCCCTCCAGCACACTCTACATTCCTAAGGACACAAACCAGTCATACTGACAACACAGCAATATGCTCCTCCCACACCTATACTGACCATCTTCCCCTTTGCAGCACATAACCCTAAGTTAGTGATTATTAACGAAGAAATGTCCATCAGTGCATTTCCAGATGATGATATAAAGTGCAAAGCTACAATTTCTTACTGAGGTCATGGAGTCAAATAATATTTCACATACAGTGACTTAAAGCTTCTAATATACAGTGACAAAATATAAAGTTTACCATCTCAAAATTATTAAACTGTAGCTAAGTGATATGCATACCTAGTACATTTTGGAACCTGGGCTGCATAAATTGAATCAGAGGACTGGGGGTGAATGTTTAATTGCTGAACTCATTAAAACTATAATTAGGTGAAATTTTACATCTTTTATACTCTTGTTAAGAATTAAGGAGGTCTGAGCTCAAACAGTTTCAATATTCTGAATGCTGCACACCAATCTATTAAAAAATAAATCTGAAGGAAATAGCATTATGGAATAATCCCAACAATGTTTGTGCAAGATTCCTAACTGGTATATTAAATAGCAGCAATTTTTTTGAATGCACATCAGAAGCTTTTTTGCCATGACATTTTAGTGAACCATTAACGTAAATATACTGTATACCAAGCTTGGAGAGCAGCAAAAACACCAATAAATATTGTGACAAAACTTATAAGTCTACCCACAGAAAAAAAAGTTCATGTTAAAGGGGTTGTTCACTTTCCAAACACTTTTTCAGTTGAGTTATTTTCGGATTATTCTCCAGTAAAGATTTGTATTCAGTTGCTTCCCATTTTTTACCTTTTTTTTTTTTTTTCTTCAAAATCTACATTTAAAGTTGAATGTTGGTGTCTCTGGTGTTGGAGTCTGGCAGCTCAGCAATTCAGGTGCAGACTATAAACAGTTACAATTTTGCAATATTTAGTTGATACACTTCACAGCAACATCTCTGGATCATTAGCAACTATTGTATCAATTCTAACAGCTGAAGATTCTGCTCAGCAGGAACAAAGATAAGAAATGTACCAACTAAATGTATCCATTTAAAACAGTTTACAGGGTCGGAGACCCCCCCCCCCCCCCCCCTCCCAGAGCTGCTTCAGAAGGTGAAAAGTGACACTTTACACTTCAATATTAGAAAAATGGTCACAAATAGAAGATTGAAAGTCACTGGAAAAAGTTGTTACTTCTGGTGATCTATCTGAAAACAATTAGTTATTTGAAGGTGAAAACCCCTTTAAAATTAGCTTCCCATTACTATTTCAGGTCTTCTTTTCAGAAAGAAAATATTAATGCAGTAACAATACCAGACTGGTGAACAAATCCTGAAACACCTTAAAAGTTCAATTTAGTTTGACCTGCCAATCCAATTATGCGAGAACTGGTGCAAGTGTAATCAGTCAGATAATTATGCCCCTATATCACTTAACCCAGTGATCCCCAACCAGTAGCTCGCGAGCAACATGTTGCTCTCCAACCCCTTGGATGTTGCTTCCAGTGGCCTCAAAGCAGGGGCTTATTTTTGAATTACTGGCTTAGAGGCAGGTTTTGGTTGCATAAAAAACAGATGTCCTGCCAAACATTCTCTCCTGTAGGCTGCCAGTCCATATAGGGGCTGCCAAAAAGCCAATCAGAGCTCTTATTTGACACCCCCATGGACCTTTTCATGCTTGTGTTGCTCTCCAACTCTTTTTTAAATTTAAATGTGGCTCATGAGCAAAAAAGGTTGGGGACCCCTGACAACCAATAATATTAATTTAGCTATTTCTATCCATATTTATTAATAGAGCTTCCTCCACATCATATAAAATACATGTTCGCCCTTATGTGGTTAATTCCTATGCCAGGTCAAAATCCTAAAGGTAGCTACTATTATGAAGAGTTCATAAAGCAAAATAAATGCAGAGCACAAACGAATAGCTCATTTATATAGACATCAATGACCGCCTTTCATAGTCTGAACCTACTTGTCTTATATAGGCCTGCCTTCAAAACTGAAATTCACTCACAGTAAAAGACAGAACAACTGACAGGCAGCCCTACTTAACACATGAAAATAAAAAAGGGTGCATTGCTAAAGTCTTGTGGTAAGGGTCAAGGCAATTAATGCCAGAAAGAACATGGAGAGGAGGAGGATGGAGCTAGTGTGGGCTATACACCTAAGAAAGGGCCATTTCACAGCACGGATATACCTTTGACACAATCACAAGTAATAAAGGAATTGCTGCTGATGCTGCAACATGTGCAACCATTGCTTTACTGATCTGCTGTTACTTACACACTCCTTCCTACAGATGCAAGTAGACATCTCCCCCCAAGTAATGACAGTTTAGATCCAAAGAGAGCCCTGTATTTCACCTTACCTGCCCCTGGCTGCTGGGGACACGTTCAGGTGATGAAGCAGACTAGGTGGGTACAATTCTGTCTGTCTGCATTGATCCTGTAGCTTTAAGAGCAGCTCAGACCCAGACCATGTGCTCAGCAGGAAACACAAAGCAACAACAAAGGGAACGGCCCAATCGCTGGCCTCTGCCCAAAACACAGAAGGTAAGGGGCAGATCAGCCGCTAGGTACTTACCCCTGCTCAGCCGTGGCCCCCGAGCGCACACAGCAAGAACGGAGAGCCAGCACCGAGACACAAAGACAGGGAAGGGGGGCGGAGGGAAGGAAGCGGGTGCGGAACAATAACAAGCAGCGCACTGACCAACACGTGTGGGCATCCGGCCGGCCACTGACGATCGCAGGCATCGCACAAAGGCAACAACTGCTGCAGCACACACGTGTCTACTGCCAAGAATCGGCCGCTGCTGCTGCACACAAACGCCTCATTCCCCGCCGCACTACAAACCAGGGAGCCAGCCTTCCCAATACGCATCTGCCAGCATCCCTAACAATACGGGCTGGCCTTTGCTCAGGGATACCCTGATATACACTGTACAAAACGTCTGGAACGTGTGCTGCTGCCTCTTACTAAACAGCAGCTACATATTCTGGCTGGGAGGAGCTGCTGCTGGAGGACAGAAGGGTCAGCGCTTCCCTGACCGCTAATTTCAGCATGGGGAGCAAAATAGAGCAGACTCACACACACTATTGAATTGTCCCAGGTGACGGCACGGAGTAAGCGAATGTATACACACACACACACACACACACACACACACAACAAAGCAAATGACAGGAACTGCAGGCAGACCATTGCTGCTGTGTTTGGGTCACGTGTCCCTCGCTAGGTGTGAATATTTGGGACTGTAGCTGTTCCGATTGCCCTTCAGGTACTCTGGACATAGGCGGCTGCAGGGAGTTGAAGTCTCGCACTAGAGAGCTACAGGTCGCAGCTGCCTACAGCCCAAGCTTACTGGGGACATGACACAGGGCACAACACAAGACAGAATTACATGCAAGGCCAGTTAGCTGCAAACAAAACACAACGAGCTCACGCTTGTTACATTCTACAATGTCTCTCCTTAAACACACCTATCACCTGCTCAGCTCAGACCTCTCTTCTTTCCGATCCCCTTTGCAAATGGATAAGCATGAAGACACCACTTCCTGTTCTGTCCGTAGCCCACGCACGACTGGGTTAAGTGCAATGCGACCACTAGCACGGCCCGCGCGCTTCCTAAAACCGGTGTCTGTCACTTTAAGATCCCGGGCGCGACCCCGATAAGGCAACAACCGAATCCCAGCCCCAGAACGTGAGGCGCGCACGCGACGTGCATTAACCGCGGAGGCGCGCACGGAATCTCTCTTTAAATCGGGTCTACGTTCTAAGTGACTCCGCCCCCAGGCCAATCAGAAACGAGAGTTCCTTAAGCGCAGCCGGATACACAAAAACGGTAGATGACATAAGGCCTACGCCCACAACAACAGCCTCGCCGCCAGCAGCAGAGAGATCTTATAGCTGCAGCGGCTGCATTTTCTATGGAGGCCAGCGGCTATTCTCCTGTACGATACTATGTTTTGTTACACACACGTTCTGCTAGTAACAACTTCGGTAGATAGGAGCTGGCAAGGAAGCGCATTTTGTAACAAATATTCCTGTGACTACATTGTGTCACTTTGTCATGGTATCACCAATATACTATTCGGCTTGTCACCCCTTTAAAACCGAACACATATGGAATCCACAGCCTGCATGGCTAATTAGCAATTCATTTAGATGCATGCCACAGACTGAACTGATTTTAGGGCAGCATTCAGAGCCGGAACTAGGGATAGGCACGTGTCTAGGGCAAAAGCTTGGGGGGGTGCCAGGCACGTACCTTTTACTGCTGCCTACCCCTAGTCCAACTGAATTCTGCTCCCGCCTATTTGTGAGGGGAGGGGGGAGAGTGTGCAGGAAGGAGTTGACATGGCTGGTGGATGGGGCGACATGGCTGACCGAGTTACCTGGGGTGCCGGCTGCCCTGGCCCGGCCCTGTCCACATTGTAAAAATTCAGTGTGTCTACTCCTGCGCTCCCCTGGGGCTGAACGAATGAAACCGGAATGCAGGGGGGTACAGGTATAAACAGCCGGTGTAAGGGCCCTTATGTGCAACCATGTGGCTGTGGATTCAAAATGTGATCAGTTTTAAAGGGGTGAGGCCGCAACCCTAAAATACATTCTTATAACTGGAACCAGTCTATGTACTTTTACTTTCATTGTAATAGGCAAGGGTTTTGTTAAGGGCCCTTACACACGGGCGTTTGTTACCTGCGCAGGTCTAGACACACTCCATGCTTGTCAATGACGTTGTACCCACGAGACACGTGTAAGCGCCGAACGCAGGTTCAGATGCAGCTGCATGGAGTTCTTCTAGACCTGCGCTCCCCTGCGGCTGAACGCAGCCAAACAGAACTCAGGGCAGCGCAGGTAACAAACGCCCATGTGTAAGGGCCCTAAGAGCCAGTAATGCAATTCAGCCCAGATGACCAGACCTCTCATGGAGGACAATTCGTTTTGGTGAACCAAGCTGTATTTTCAGAGCCCAAAAACACAGCACCAACACTTAGAGCACGAGATGTCCACAAGACTGATACATTCTCATAGCCTTTGCAAAATGGTTCTAAATTGATACATTTAGTTGAAAGATTTGTTATCTTTGGCCCTGGTGAACAGAATGCCATTAAAGAGCTGTTTGACTTGATACAATAGTTAATATTCCACAGATGCTGCTGAGGAATTATCAATTTAATGTAGCAAATTGAATCTGCACCTGGTTTACGAAGTTGCCAGAGGGAGACACATGAGAACAAAGTATTTCTGGCAAATAATCTGAAAATAACAGATTTATTCTGTAGAATGTTTTAACATACATGAGTAAAAAGCTCTAGAAGCTCTGTATGTTTAGAATAGCAGCTGCAGTATTAGCTTGGTTTGACATCACTTCCTGCCTGAGCCTCAGATTACAGCAGAGAAGGGGGGGAGGAGCAAACTGAGCATGCTCACGCCAGGGGCAAGCAGGTTTAAGCTGAAGGCAGGAAGTCTGATACAGAAGCCCACATTTACACAATAGAAGGAAAGAAATGCTGTGTTTCTTTTAACAAAGGACTCAGAGCAGCATTACTTTGAGGGTTTAGTGGTGTTTTTATATAGACCTTTTTGATAAAGCTTACTTAGTTTTAGCCTTTCCTTCTCCTTTAAAGTGATACTGACAAGTTCCTATAAAAATCAGGAATAGGAATGTGTCAGTATAAAGTAAATGCTGCACAAGGAATCATTTCGCTGAAAGCCCCCTGCAAACCTATGTGTTGCTGACCCTCTGACACAGCTAATAGTACTTCTGAGCCATTTCAATGATCCTTCCATAGGCTGTTATGATTGAAATCAGGAATTCAGCCTACAGAAGGATCGCTCTGCCCCCAGCCCAGTGTCACTGAAGCAACCCGGAAGATCAGATAGCTGTGTCAGTGCGTTGGCAGCACACAGATTTGCAGGGGGCCATTCAGTGAAACAATTCCTTGTGCAGTATTTACTTCATACGGACACATTCCTGTGATTTTTATAGGAACGTGTCAGATTCGCTTTAAGAATTACCACTATATGGCCCAAATTATTTAGACACTGCCCGTCCAACATCTCTAAACCAAAAATATATTTACAAAGTCTGTCACATGTATTTCCTACTATAACTGCCTCTACATTATTTGGAAAACTCTAAATGTTGGAAATGGGCAGGGATTTACTTCCATTCAGCCACATGAGCAGTGATCAGGCCTGATCCCAGGCAGTCACTTTATCCCACAGGTGGCTTAAGGTCAGTCCAGTTCATCCATTCCAATCTAAGCAAACCAGTTCTACATAGACATCACCCTTTGCATAGGGGTATTCTTATTACAAAGCATTAAGGTTTTCTTTCATTGAAACCGGGGGTCCTAGCGTACCCCTTAAAAAACAGATATAGATACCCCAATCACTAAACAATAGTTTGGATTTCGCATTCGGGCAGGCATCAGATGAGAGGATTTGTCCAAAAATGTATTGTGATTTTTTTTTAACCATATAGTGCAAGTTATACATATAATAAAACTATCATCATGCTGAAGCGTTGTGGACCATGGCAACCAGACCACTGCAAGTTAGAGTGTAGTAGAACAGATATTTTGTTAATTTTTTCATGCCATTTATGCAATTACTTTCCCCCAGTTGATATTTTTAATTCATGGAAAGATTCTACGTCATAGGTTTGTTAACAGAGACAGCTCACTGCTAAAATCCCTTAAAAATGGCACTGCTCCAAATTCTGCAGACAACAATGAAACCAGCATTCTCAGCATTCATTTCACTCCACTCTGTACAAGCAACAATGCCATGGTGAAGATTGCCTGCACAAAGTTCTTATAAGATCACAGCGTGACCTGAAGGAGTCTATGGCTGGAGAAGGCAGATAAAGACATAGCTGCCATGTTTACAGAAATGTACGCTACTGCTTAGGTAAACATACCCCCTTCCAAGCCATAAATACAGAGCTAGTTATTCAAAATAAACTTTTTTATTAAACGGTTTTTGCATATGCTACTGGTAAAACATACATTACATATAAACAAAGTGGCAGTCACCCTTTATTTCCAAGATGAACTTCCACTCCCAATACAAGGTATTTTGCCCAATATATTAGATTAGCGCCTTTCATCCCCTAGCGTTTCTGTCTTGTTTTATAAAGACCCAAGACCTGCATTAAAAACCCCACAGGAAAAAATACGAGGATTTTGAAGTGCCATTCAATAAATAAACATACTTTAGATTGCTAATGGACAATTTATGCAATAAATAAATAAGCAGATATCTCTCTAAAATCAAAGCTTCACAGAAGAACCTATTACAAACAAACAAACAAACAAACCCTTTTTTGCCAAATATTGCATTTTTTACGCCACAAAAGCAACATAAAAATCAAATAAACAGCACTTGGGTGTAAAGAAAAAAATACAACTTTTTACAAAAAAAAAATGAAAATCCACTCAATTCAGATATTATACAGTTGTGTTCACAAGTTTACATAACCTAGCAGAATGTATGATTTCTTAACCATTTTTAAGAGAATATGAATGATGTTTTGGGGATGTGTGAGCTACAAAGACACAGGAAATTTGGTCAGAATTGATGGCAAAATGAATGCAGTGAAGTTGTCAAAAAATACTGGAGGAAAATTTGCACTCATCAGCCTGGAAGCTGCTCATGGGACGTACTTGGACATTCCAACATGACAATGATCCCAAACACAAGGCCAAGTTGACCTGTCATTGGCTACAGCAAAATAAAGTGAAGGTTCTGGAGTGGCCATCTCAGTCTCCTGACCTCAATATCATTGAGCCACTCTGGGGAGACCTCAAACGTGCAGTTCATGCAAGACAACCCAAGAATTTATGGCAACTGGGGGCTTTTTGCCAGGAAAAATGGGCAGCTTTACAGTCTGAGAAGATAAAGAGCCTCATCCGCAACTACCACAAAAGACTTCAAGCGGTCATTGATGTTAAAGGAGGTAATACACTGTATTAAGAACTGGGGTATGCACATTTGTGAGCAGGGTCATTTGGGTAGTTTATTTAGTGATTATGATTTAAAAAGAGAGTAAAGACAGTTGTCTGACAATAAATGGCTTCAGCCAACCACTAACATGAGTGAAAGAAAAGTTTGTTTATCATTCATAATCTCTGCCAGGGTATGTAAACTTATGAGCACAACTGTATAGCTTCTTATAAAACCAACAAAACCATATCTTTTTAGAAGTTATGGTTTCTAAAGAACGTAAAAATGACTAAATATGGCAGCAGGCGCTCCCCCCTCATATATGGAATAGAATGAGCATCTATTGAGCATGTGTTTCATAGAAGGGCCCAGCTCTATGACAACTGTAGTAAATACAATCAGTGCCCCAAGAACCACAAATCAACTCACAATCAAAGGGCCAGTGAAACAGAACAAAATGAATAATCTGTGAATTACCTCCCCATCTCTAAAGGAGTGACGTATATATAGAACATTGCTGCAGATTTAAGAGGACATCCACGTATGAAGTGGTTAATCATTAGAACACCTATAATTCTAATGACAACCATTGCATGATTTCTGAAATGCCAAGTGGCACTTCCAATGCAGACTTATGCCATTAAATACGGTTCACAATGGGAATAAAAATCAAGGGGATGCAAGATGTACCACAGTGATTAGAGTAGGAAAATACTAATACAAGTATGGTCTTGGCAGTTCCTTGCTATTATCACCCCAGTGCACTGCATTTATCTCACAGTCTTGCAGCCGTGATTGATACTCTATTCTAAAGCTACTTCAAAACATCTATAATTTCAATGTCCACCTTAGTTTTAAGTACTATAAAAACAGTGCCGTGTTTAACAGCCTGATACAAACAACATGCTAGATAACAAGGCAAGGAAATCTAAGTGATCTCGAAGAGATTATGGAGAACAAAACCCATAAAAATAAAACCAGTCGCTGAAAACTACCTTTTAATGTTGTACTGAAGACATTTTTGTTATTTCAGCCTTATGATCATTATGCCTTATCACCATGGTGACTATCTTTATACAATTTCTAGGCATTCTGAAAGTGCAGCAACTCTTTGTCTAAAATCATAATCTAGACCAGGGGTCCCCAACCTTTTTTGCTTGTGAGCCACATTTAAACAAAAATTGGAGAGCAACACAAGCATGAAAAAGTCCATGTGGATGTCAAATAAGAGCTCTGATTGGCTTTCTGGTTGCCCCTATATGGACTGGCAGCCTACAGGAGAGAATGTTTGGCAGGACATCTGGTTTTTAAGCAACCAAAACTTGTCTCTAAGCCAGTAATTAAAAAATAAGCACCTGCTTTGAGGCCACTGGGAGCAACATACAAGGGGTTGGAGAGCAACATGTTGCTCGCGAGCTACTGGTTGGGGATCACTGATCTAGACAGATGGTGTTTTGCGGTCAGTATATCACAGTTTTGTAGCTTGCAACCATTGGAAGTTAAATCAATAATGAGTGCTCACCATTACATTACATACCTCTTAAGGAAAATGGGATGATTCTGAGCATTCTGTTACCAATGTGATTCACTAAAAAGTGTGTGATGTGTTTTGCTTTACCAGTTTTTTTTTGTTTGTTTTTTAAGGTGAGCTAGAAATCTGGATCTGTATAAGGGAAAGTTACATTTGACTAGCAGACACTCAAAAAACCTACAGGCAGGGCTTCTAATAAAATTCAGTGAAATGAATTTGATAGGAAGCTCAGATTGCAGAGTCCAATGGGGTTTCATGTGATTGACGCATATTCTCAGTAGAACGCCATGTAAACGTAGCAGCACTATATAAATAACTATAAATAATTGTTTAGCACCATCAATTAACCAATTGAAGCAAACATGAAAAGGTTCATTAGACAAGGTCTACAGAATCCCATTTTAGTTATAACCACAAAGGTGGCATGATGCATTTTTTAAAACTTTGATGGTGCCAGTTTTTCAATGCCTGCCAAATAATTCATTTTATAATATTTTTTTTTTTTTTTAGTTTTAATAATGGTGTGTGGACGCCATCTTAACTCTCTATGCATGATCTCATGTCTCCAGAAACAACCAGTTCTCTCAGATTCTGCTTCTGCCAGGCAATTCTTATCTCCTTATAGTGTATGACAGTTATTTCCTCTATTTCTCTTGCTCTGTGTGGATGGTGCAGATGGAGAATATTTCCAAGCTAATTCTGACCTCTAGAAAACCAAAAGCCTTCAGACATGCTGTTTTTTTTTTTGAAGGGTGAAAAAAATGTCTGGTGTGTCTAGCCCCATTACCTTTCACTGTTTATTAAAGAAGGATATGGGTAGCCAATAGCTCATAGCTCTGCCTTTACTCTGTCTAGCAAACACCTACAAAATCCAGCTAGAAGGACGGCAGCCTCTGCAATTTAATTTGACTGCAATTTAAATAGATGCAACCCTGCAACATGCATTTATCACAGAAATGTCCTTGAACTTTCAAGTGAACCTTATTAGCAGCTGTGTATCCAAGCACAAGGTATTGACTGATATTCTACAATGCAAAAGCTCCAGCCTCCTGAACAGCCTGGGCTAGCAATGATTATATATCTTTGGATGGCACTTTGATATTAAAGGATTCTTTTACCAAACCATGGATTGTGATGCACAAGTATCAGAATTCAAACTTGAGAATTTTAGAGATTTTCATTTGAATAAACTTGAAAACTTAGCAAATTGGAATGCTTTTTTTTTTTAATTAAAAAAAATTTAATTAAACAAAAACATGAAAAATTGGAACACCACAAATTTGTATTCTACTCATCAATGGGTCTGCAAACACCTCAAAGAAAAAAAATACTTACATTTCGCTAGGACAGCTCCTGTTGGCTTTTTATATGAATTATGTATCTTTTAGATGCCACATTTTTACCTTTGATTTTTTGGGGATTTTTTTTAACTTAATAAATATCAAATATCGCAGCTTTGGAAACAACCATTCAAATGCGTGGGTTTAAGTGCAAGAAAAACTTAAAATGTGGCTAAATCAGTCCCTATTGCGTATATATTGGGTGCAAATAGAGAATCATGGAGAGCAGCTGTTAGCAGTTCCAGGGGTTTGACTGCTGTGGGTTCTTACAGCAATCTAGACACCAAGTGTGACATTACGGAATATAATTAAGAAGCAGTACATGAGCAATAAGAAGAGTAAACAGTAGCAAGCAAGCCCACAGTAGAACTAAAAGCACAATAAATCAATTCCATGCCTCAGATTGCATTTACAAACAGTGCTAGGACTGCTGTAACATGGATTTTTTAAGTAATGACGACATCTGGCTTGTTTCAGATTCATTTACCTGCAGAAACACAAGTATAGCTTTTATATATTGCAGATGGATCTTTGCAGTACTGTTTCTACAGACCAATTGTTCATTGATTGTTCATTGATGACTTTTAGTATGATATAGAGCAGGGGTGCCCAAAAGGTAGTTCAAGATCTACTAGGACCTTTAGCTGAGGATCAGTAGATCTCAAGACAAACAACTTGTCTAAATCACCCTCCTATTTCATGCTTTTCATTCAGATATTTATTGTGTTATGGTTACATAAGAAATCATTGTTTGTTAAATCTAGCGGTATACCTTTTCTCATAAATCAATATTTAAGTAATATTTTCCATGGAACAGAATAACTATGGTTTTATGGATATAGATCATAATGGGACATCTTCACTAAAAGTAGACCTCGCATTACTAAAGTATGGCTACTCCTGATATAGAGATACTTGTTCTTTTCTTAGTTAACTTTTTATTCAGCAGCTCTCCACTTGGTAGTTTCAAAAATCTGCTTTGCTTGGATCCAAATTACAGTAGCAATCATACACTAATTTGAATAAGAGGCTGTAATATGAACAGGGGAAGTGCTGAATAGAAATAGAAGTAATAAAGCAGCTATAACAAATTTGTAGCTTTACAGAGCATTTATTTTAGATGGGGTCAGTTTTGAAAGTTGGAAAGAGTAAGAAGAAAACACATAATAAAAATTTAAATAAATAATGAAGACCAATTGAAAAGTCGGCCATCCTATAAGATACGAAAAGTTAGCATAAAAGTGAACCACCCCTTCAAAATTAAATTTTCAAGTGGAGTAATATTTTGAATTACACAACTGTTTTAGGTCTATGTATGCAAAACAAAAAAAAAAGCCCTGGAGTTGTCTTGCTGCAGTGCTACATTCTAGTACACACAGTCCCTGGTATTAGAGCTCCTGCTGTTACATTCCTGGCTTCCCCCCAAACTACTGGTTTTCACTGAGCAGCAATCCCTAGTAGTTATAACATTATTCCAATAAGCTCTATTCACCTAGGAATAAACACTTGTGTATTTGCAATGTAAATGTGTTCTAAAAACAGGCTGCACAGATGCTGCAAGCTGTATCGGTGTCTTGTAGCAACATTCTCCTCCTTTCGCCTCTGGCTGAACTCTGTTTTTAAATTATAAATGCAATGCATGGCTTGCACTCTGTGCTGAGAAATACGTGTAGAGCATGCATTAAGAAAGCTATGTGATAAAACCCAAGGAGATCTTACATAAGCCACTAGGTTCTCTGTAAGCAAAAATAGATGTGGGAGCAAAGTAGGCTAAATATACACACAGTGTAGCCAGAGTTTAGACCGATTTAAAGGAAGAAGATGTAGTTCCAATGCTCCAAAGGAATCATAATAAAAAAAAATGGCAGTAGTCAAACACTCACTTGCAAGTGTTGGCATTATCCAGTGAAGAGAAGGAAAAAATATATATCTATAGTGTAACACTAGTGTATGAATCTCTACCACTATATATACACCGATGTGTTTATAAGTGCCACACATTGTACCCAAAACTCACCTTTCTAGTGCCAATTGCACAACACAAAATGTGACTTTAAAGGAGAACTAAAGCCTTAAAATGAATAGAAATTACATATTTTAGCTAGATCTATATAGTAGTAATGATCCAGGACTTTCTCACAGGAGTTTCACATGTTGGATTGATCGGGACAGTGGGCTTTGAGCAACTGTTGAGAAGCTAAGCTTAGGGGCCATTAAAAATCATCAAGCAGAAAGTGAGGCTTGTCTGTCATATAAGTCGATGCTACAGGGCTGATTATTAAATTATAATGCTGATTTTACTGGCTTCTGAGCAGCCTTGTACAAATAATCAAAATTATTTATTAAACAGCCATGGTAACATTTATATTACATATAGTCAGTATATTGTGAGTGGGTCCCTAAGCTCAGTAAGTGACAGCAGCACAGAGCATGTGAATCAGTGAATCAGCAGAAAAGAAAATGGGGAGCTACTGGGACATCTTTGGAGACACAGATCCCTGTTAAAGGGCTGTAGTTCCCTTTGGCTGGTATAATAGCCCAAAATATACTGTACAACATGTTTGCCTTATGTCTTTAGTTAAGTTTTAGTTCTCCTTTAATTTGGTTTGTATTTGATGCAAGACCAACTTTAATATGTTGTAAAGTTGTTTTCCAACAACAGTGTAACAATTATATGAAAGAATTACAAATGTTTATCACAACTTGTGTCTTACAACCTCTACTCCTTTAGCATTGTAAGTTCTAATCAAGAGGGCCCTCTTACCTCCTATATTAAGTTTAAAAAATGATGCTGTGGTAAGTCATTGTTACAAGAACTATCACTAGTCCAGGGTAGAAGGTGAGACATTAGATCACTTAGGGGTGCCTAACAAGTTGACGACTCACAGCGATTTTAGATTTTAGATTTTATTCTCGTTCAATAATAACAATACACAATGGTGGGACCATATTTGTCTCTGTTAAGACATTCTGCTTAGACAGTGATGGCAAACACATACGACTGCTAGAGACACTGTTAATATTGAGAATGATAAAGGTAAACAACATAGGATAGTTCACTATTAGAAAACGTAAAAAAAACACAGCAAGGGGATGGACACAACTATGCCAAGTAGTCAAACAAATCACAAAATCCAGCATATTGTAAATGTCAGTATGCATTTTGAAAAACTTTCCTAAGAGCTAATGGTCTGGAAGTCCATTAAAATATTCCTAGTTTCTGAAAGCAGAAACCGGTGTATCCTCTGGCCCTTTGGACAGAGCTATTGAATGAACAGACATCATGCCTGCAACTGCACTCAAAACTAGGTCATTTCTGATACAGGGATTATTATAGGAAGAGTCGCCATGCTTTGTTTTTCCAATCCCATCTCTGGTGCATCACAAGGCTCTCACCTCAACTAAACACATTTATCTCTATAGTAGCTGAGGCAATGCAACCTTATCAAAGTCCCTTTTGTACTGAAATATAAGAAAAAATAGCAAGGCAAACAAAAAGGAGGCATTATTAGACAATTTAGTCACAAGAGGGTAATATTTTATCTATTACTAATCCCAGTAAAGCATTAAGATTTCACTTTCAGTCATTAACCTTAGATACAAGGCCCCAAGGACCAAAACCAGGTTGGTATATTGTGTAATTTATTTTGCCACATGTAATGGAAGAGTCTCCCCTCTCTTCTCATTAAGTTTTAGTCATTAGGATAGGGTTTTTAAAATTTGAAGTCAATAAATGTGATAGTATTTGCAGTATCTGCACACTGATCTAGTTCGTGCAATAGTCACTTATAGGCCCCTCGGAGGCCCATTTCTTGTATTCCTCAGATCAGGTACATCCATACTTATCTACAACACAATCAGTCAGTGTTCAGAGCTCAACCAAAACAAGTCTATCCTGCAATGAGAATACAGGCTGATTTTATCCAGTCTTAACCAAGGGCATTCAGTAACATTTGCAGTTATCAGTGGTGAAACTATAGAGGAAGCAGAACCTGTGGCCGTGGATGAGGGAGGGTTTCGGGTTTGTTTCCACTATACAGGTGGGCGAATATTAGAGTGATGTGAGTGGCAACCTATTTCATGGGGCCCTAAAAAAAATTATGAGACACCTGGGACTCACAAAGGTATGCTCCTTACAACTATCCCATGTTAAAAAGCAATCAGGTGACTGATATAGTGGTGGTAGGAAAGATTCTCTAGCATCTGTAAGGGGAAATGTTGCAATTTAATATCAACTGTATTTAAAAATACAATCAAGCAATCTTTGCACATAAGCATTACAGTGAAATGGCAAACTAATAAAAAAAAGCAGGCCTTTTCACTCTAGTCTAATGCACATGAGTTGGTCCAGGGCCACTGAAGAACAAAGAAGCACAAGATTGCTCTGTGGTGCTGGGTGGAAAGTACCACAGGCTGGTGCAGTGTTCTACTAACAGGAGCACAGGAGAGGGGTATCAGGTAAATTATTATAATCCAAATAATATAATGTTAGGCACACGCCAGTTATTTAACCTTTCCTTGTCCTCACACATTCTGTACATCACAAAAACAATATGAAGCTGGAATTTATGTATGAGAAATCACATCCACATTGTGCAGAGAGATAAATCAAGTACCATTCACCTGTGTAACAATCTGTACACTGAAAAGTCAAGGGATTAAGTCAAGCTAATTATCGACAGGCAAATATACAGGGAACCCTATCATTAGGCTGCTCTTCCCAAGTTGCTAGGGAGATGGAAGGAAGGTGCATTTTCATTAGCTTGTCCTGATCTTGTCATATAGATTGTGGCCTGGAATAGTACTGAACCCATGAAGCCCAATTGTGTTAAAAAATTAATATGTAGTATGCCACATTCTATGTTACCTTACAGTTTACATGTTGCACGCCATTTCCCCACATATCATTTCATTCATCAGGGCCTAATGACAACAGTGTTTTAGACAAAGGCCTCCCAAAAAGAAGAGTAAATGGTGCGGTGTAAAGTAATATTATGCTGAAGCATTATCCACAAGGATGTATTTTTTTTTTTTTTTTAGATTGGGCTATTAGTATGCAAAATAAAACCACAATATCGGATTCCTGAAAAATCTGTGTTCTTGAAAACCGCAAGCCACCACAAGACTATTAAAAGTAGATATGCTTATAAAAGGTATGATCATAATTTCAGTAATTTCATTTCACTTTGTGTTAAACAGATTAGATGCCACAGTATAGCATTTTTAAAGGAAGGAACTGTTGTCAGCACCATGCTCACAAGAACAAGGGAGCGAGCAGGAAAAGCTGAAGTTGAGCTTAGTGTGGTTGCTTGCTTGCAGAAGGAAAGTCTGAGGTTGTAAGTCAAAGTCACATTGTAGAAAAACTGGTGGTGTTGCCCATAGCAATCAATCAGATATTTGGTTTTGTTTTTGAACTTGTAGAGGACTATTGAAACTGAACTGCTGATTGGTTGCTATGGGCAACATCACTGGTGATGTTTTGCTCCGTTGTTATGGTAAATAGGCCCCTAAGTGTTGTACAACCTGCATGGGCCATGCAAATAGTTATTTGAAATAAACCTCTACCCTAAAGAAATGTCTCTTGTTGTTCACCACAAATTTGCTGGTTGCTGGACTACGGCTTTCAGCTTATGTAATACTATAATGGGTTAATCTATTCTGTGATGTATTCTGTGAACTGTAGTCCATTGAAAGAATACAAATCAAATGGTTGTTTTAAGAATTTATCCTATGAAAGCAGTAGTTGTGTGTTTAAATTATTTTTCCAACAATTTAATTATTATTAAACGGGTTGTTCACCCTGCAACACTTTTTTTTAAAAATTACTTTCTATTTGTGCTATTTTTTCTAATATTGAAGTTAAAAGTTACATTTTTCATCTTCTTAAGGGCTGGTGCAGACAGGGAGATTCATAGAGATTCTGTCGCCTGGCGATTAATCGCTGGCAACAATCTCCCCGAACTGCCTTCTCCCTGTCCGCCGCCTCTTTAAATAAAAAAGCGCCAGCACCAATACACACGCGGTGTGGCGATTTCCGTAATCGCCCGAAGTTTCCTCACAAAGCCACTTTGTGCGATTCCGGAAATCGCTGCACCGTGTGTGCATTGGCGCTGGCGCTTTTTGATTTAAAGAAGCGGCGGACAGGGAGAAGGCAGTTCGGGGAGATTGTCGCCAGGCGACAGAATCTCCCCGAATCTCCCTGTCTGCACCAGCCCTAAGCTTTTCTGAAGCACCTCTGGGGGTGTCACTCTGTAAACTGATACATTAGTTGATACAGTTCTTGTCTTTGAGCAGAATTCCTGAGTTTCATTGATGGCAGCAGTTAAAATTGATACAATAGTTGCTAATGTTACACAGATGCTGCTGAGAAATGTATCAACTAATGTAGCAAACTTTAAAAGTTCAAAATCTGCACCTGAATTACTGAGCTGCCAGACAAACACCAGAGACAGGAACATTAAACTTCAATTTCGGGAAAAACTAAAAAAAAACTATTGCAAAAAATCTTTATTTCTGGTGAGCAATCTGAAAACAACTGAAAAAGATGTTTGGAAAGTAAATACATCCTCCAAGACATGTAACTCCATCTGTTATGCATGTAATCTACAATGGACGTAAACAAAAACTGCTTCTAAAGCAACCTAAATAGCACTATTTCCACTTTTATTATGTTGATCTATTGTAATATTGGCAAACTACAACTGTGCAGTAATCCACCTATGTACGATAATGAAATAACTGAGAAGCCAAGCAAGGCAGCATTCTTAATGAAGAATTATTTTACAGATGTAATTAAATTAGGAGTAACTACTTTAAAAAGCAATGAATGCAACAGGTGAGATACAGCATTTCAACCCCTCTAACAGTAAGATTTACAAAACAGCACTGTAAATAAAATGCATAGATGCAAATAATATTCAGTTTTATTCTTCATACAATTCTATGTAGGCACCAGACCTTTGCAAAGAACCTTAAATCCCCAGTAAATGGAAATTTCATAAAGCAGGGCTTTAGAAGATTATTATTATTACATCCTTTAATGACAGTTATCTTTAGAAGCATGTTCTTCTACAGCAAGAGTAATGTAAAAATCTGACCTTTCAGAAAGAAACTTTGGACTGGGTCAAGTAATAATTTGAGGTCTACAAAGCTAAGGTTTCTGAGTGACATTTGTCAGATATAATAATATTCCTTATACACTTGAAAGGCCACCCAAACACTCCTCAGTGAGAACAAGAGGTCCCCACTGAGGTCTGCTACTGTACATAAGAATTGGTCATTGCCCAACATATACACATGCCGGCCCATATGTAACCTTGGCCACTAACAGCCATATTACAAAAAGAAACAATAATATGTGGAAGAGCAATGTCCTTTTAAATACATACATTTAATGTTTTTTTTTTTTAAAGAGACAGTGTTTCAACAAGAGTCCAGTTAATAGAGCTTGGACTGAAAATATAATTTGCCAACTGCTTTATTCAGAAAATAAAATCTCTAGATTTCTCTATTCTATGAGGTAAACATGGCAAACAGGCAAATTAAAGCTACTCCATGTTTGGTACTTACAAGGAAGTCCAGTGCCGGGCCAAATGGATCGGGCGCCCTAGGCGACCCGGGCCACCACAGCACTAACTATCCGCCCCCACCATGCACATGCGCTGTACTCGTTGTGAGTGTGTGTCATCAGAGCACCATGCGCACACGCGCAGATCGCCGGAAGGGATAGAGGGTGAATGAGTGACGGAGGGGAGAGAGCTCCGTCTGGGGGGGTCAAGGAGGAGACAGCGCTGGGAGGGGAGGAAGGGGAAAGCAGTGAAGAGGGATCATGGGGTAGGCAGAAGACAGGTAGCTTCCCAGCGCCCCCCTTTGGTTGCACCCTAGGCAGGTGCCTCTTCTGCCTACCCCTAGTTCCGGCCCTGAGGAAGTCTATTAAGTGGGAAAGTGTTCTGGTAATCTAATTATATCCTTGGCCACAAAGATTAAACATGGAGCAGCTTCAGTTTCCCTGTTCAGTGGGGGGAGAAAAAAAAATAACAAAAAAACATACTTTTTTTGTGATTGAAACAATAAGTCAAAAATGTGTTTAGCACAAGCCCTAATCATTGTACTTGCGAGACACAGGCCAGCGCTAGAGATTGGCTACAATCATCATGCACCCAGTGATAGGCTGTTATATAAGATCACCATGCAGCATATTGTATAGAATCCAGCAGGAGTCATCCTTGATATCCCATGGGCTTGACTCTTATACAACTCAGCCCTGCCTTCGCTATTTTGCAAAGCCTGCTCATTGATAAAGCTGACTATACAAAATAGACCCATGGCCAGCTTCTATAGGCCAGGGCCAAATTATATTACAGACACAACAATACTGAGGCTAAACATTAGTGCTTCCTATAAGCTGTAAAGGATGCAATTTGTACTTGTTTTTGTGCCTAGCACTTCACCCACTGTTAGTAAACAAAGCCTGTTTTTTTTTATTTTAGTTATATAAAAAAGCTTTCTTTTCCATTTACAAGAACAACACTATTGATGAATCAGACAGCCTGCTGCCACTGGCACTATTAAACAAATAAACATAGAAATATTAGTTGTACAGTTGTGATGTTACACATGGAAGCACTGCACAAAATCAGTAATGCAACACTATTAGTTGCATTACAAGTGGATATACAGCATTAATCCATTTTATAGAGCTGTGTGAAAGATACAAGGCATTACTACAAGACCTTCAACTGGTGAGAATGTCAAAAAGTCCCCAAAAAACTACTTTTAAATATAAGCCAAAGAGAAAATAATTTAAAGCAACAGGAACTTTGTGTTACATAATAAAGGAACACAAAGTTTGCCTAGGTGTAGTAACCCACAGCAACCAGACAGCCAGTAGCTTTTACTGAAATCAATAGGAATTATCTTATTCATTGCTATGAGGTACTGTAATAATGCCATTTATTACTTAAAGGGGAAGTCAACCCCTCAAGCACTTACCCCAAAGTCCAGGTCCCTCCAGGCAGGATCACGGGCGCCATCTTGTCCCGCACCATCTTCTCCCTTGATCTGGTGGTGCATGCACAGTAGGACACATTTGTCGGTTGGTACTACTGAGTATAAGCCCGAACGTCACAAAGTTTTCCGATTTCCTTTTTCGGAAACTATGTGAAGTTCCGGAGCATGCGCAGTAGTACCAACCGGCAAATTCGTCCTACTGCGCATGTGCCACCAAACACTGCCGGATCAAGGAAAAAGTCGGGACAAGATGGCGCCCATGAACTTGCCTGCAGGGGACCTGGAATTGGGGTAATTAACAGGTTAGGGGCAATAGCCCGGGGGGGGGGGGGGGGTTTGCACCGGGAGTGTTTACTTCACCTTCAATGTACAAATCTTATAAAACCACTAACCATGCATCTCATGAACACATATGCAATCCACAGCTGCATGGCTAATTAGTCATTGCTTTATATGCATGCTGCAGACTAAACTGATTTATGTGCAGTCATGCATTGTGCATCCAAACGAACTGCTAATTAGCCATGCAGGCTGCGGATTCCATATGTGTTTGGTTTTAAAAGGATGAGGTGGCAACCCTAAGTAACAGGCAGAGCAGTGTGACAAGCGCAGGTAGGTTTAACATTTAAGTGCATTCAGTGCAAGCTGTTTTTTGAACATTTTTTGCTCTCTTCCTTTAGAGGCATTGTTTAGGAAAAGAATACCCTTTTTTCAGGAGAACCTGACTGAGCTCTAAATACCAAAAAACAGAAACATTTCTATTTTTCATGATATAGGGATTTATACAAGTAAAATATTTTACTTTGTGCACAAAAATTCAACTCCTTTAGAAAGCCTCAAGTGCATACAAATAGTCCAGGAAGCTAAATAACTCAAAAACCACAAATAATAAAAAATGAAAACCAATTGCAAATTGTCTCATAATGTCACTCTCTGCATTATACTAAAAGTTAACTCAAAGGTGAACAACCCCTTTAAGTGTAATGCATAAAAGTAATGTCTTAGTGACATATATATATATATATATATATATCCACACAACATGCTGATGCACTAGTGCTGCCAGACTGCCTGTACTACAAGATTAAATTTGCTTTTCTGGAACTCCAGCTTCCAATCCAAAATTTGATAACACATAACACAGAAACCCCTAATATACCCATCACAGTTACCCATTTCTTCAAAAAGTATGAATAAATGTCATTTTCTATGCTGAAATCCAGCTGTTTAACAGTTCTTCTCTTTCTGCATCATTTGAAATCCTGGCAGGGAAGGAGGGACTATACACTGATGTTACAAAGTGTAACATCTTCTCCACAGCTTACAGACAGCATGCAGGAACTACATAACCCACAATGCATTGCACTGTGATGTTCCATTCCTTATTGAAATCACGTGTGCAGGGTATTGTGGGATTTGGAGGATGCAGGCTGAGCACAGCTGGCTGTTGATACAAAGTAACAGTAGTCAGACAGATCAGCAGGAGAACAGGGGGGCTGGGCTTAGGGAACTGTCAGAAACCATTAAAATCACAAAAACATTCTGCATATTTTCTAATTCATGTATATTGCAAAGGTGCTTGAAATTATGTTTACTTTTCAAAAAGCTTAAGATATGTGTTTGTGGCATTCCTCTTTAACCATTAATGCAGAAACAAAGTCAGTTATCGAGTGTAATCTGCCCTGCTCTACAAAGTCATCTTTAAATTCCCATGCAAGACATTAATTTTACCTCATTACCTGCAGGATGTGTGCATCTAACCTGTGCAAGGGCAAACTCACTGGACATATGTGATTAACACTGGTTATTATGTGGTATGCAACACATCTATATTCTTTGCCATTTACATGCATGGCTGCTTCTGCTATGTACTCATCAGGTCAGGTCTGAGAGTTGAGCAGCAATATAAACCTAGTGAAACTTTCAGCACTAATGCCTTATGTAAACATTGCTGAACTGACATAATTGAAGCACCTCCAGAAAACTTTATAGAAAACAGGTCCACTCTAGAAACATATTTTTCTCCTTTCCTCACAACTTATTTATTCTGTTTACATACAATTGTCTATTCTTCCCACAGTTTCTGCTCTTTGCTCACATGCAGATATGGGGAATGACCAGGGCTCTGATACACAAGGCCAAACGTTTGGGTGGACAGGAGGGTGCAACTAGTAGTGACATGCCTGACACATCCTGTGGTGCATTCACTCAGGGCAGCCTCTAGCTCTTAAGCCGTTTCTGAACTACAAGTCCCAGCATTCCGTCTCAAGTTTATTTTGCTTTGCAATATTAGTCCTGTTAGAGCGGCGTGGGGAATGGATAGACTGGCGAGTCTGCACTCTCTAGTTTATAGTGTGTAGCTCTAACTGGACTAAAACTTCTGTGACAAAATGAGCAGCACAGACAGATGTATATGGGAAAAAACATGCAGGCACTACAGCTGCCGCCCAGTCTGCAGCTCACAGACAGCAAGATCCGGCTATTGTATACTGCCCAACAACCCAGCTTTTTCCAACACAACCCGCAGCCCCAAATAGCTACTTACACCTCCGGCAGAGCTGTTAGCTGCAAGCTTCTTGCCTGCTGTCTTGCAGAAAATCCCGACGCCGCAAGTCTCATCCCGCGAGACTGTGGCATTACGACTACACGTAAACGCAATGACGCGTCACGTAACCGTTTTGTAGGCGTGCCAAGCAGAGTCGGCCTAACTTGGCTGTCTGCCTGCTTATTGTTTGCTTTCCTCGCACCCACTACTTTTGTTAGAGAAATAAAGCAACACAGGCTTTTATTTCGTGTTGGTTGGCTGCCAATGTGCCATGCCCTATCTCATGTACCCCATCATTTTCCCTCATCTCAACGATTTATAGTTGTACTCACAGTCGTGGTGGGTGTGACATGGAATGTAAAAAAGACTTTCTAATTGTCATCAGTAGCCATAGGAGCCTTTTCTTATTTGACCATAACGGAGAGGGATTTTGTGCAAACTGTGGCTGGATAAAACTACTCAATTTCTTACTTTGTTTTTGTGCAAAGGGCAGAACCTAATTTAGGAGAAGGCAACTGGTGAAATTAAGCAAAAAGAGCCTAAAATGCCAACTCTGATTTAGGGATGCACCAAATCCACTATTTTGGATTTGGCCAAACCCTCGAATCCATACCGAACCAAATCCAAACCCCTGCAAATTAGTGAGAGGAAGGTGTGCGTGGCTTCCTTGTTTTGTGATGAAAAGTCACATGATTTTAAGGATTCGGTTCGGCCGCCAGGCACAAGGATTCGGCCGAATCCTTCTGAAAATGGCAGAATACCGAATTGAATCCTGGATTCGGTGCATCCCTACTCTGATGTGTACAGGTTCTCTTGTAAGTTTCACAGCAGTAAGTTATGGGGTCCCAAAAGGCAGGGCCGCCATTAGAAATCATGAGGCCCAGTGTACATGTTCTCTTGTAAGTTTCACAGCAGTAAGTTATGGGGTCCCAAAAGGCAGGGCCGCCATTAGAAATCATGAGGCCCAGTATAAGAAAATTTTTGGGACCCACCCCAGCCCCCCAAGCACCACCTCAGATTCTAGTAGGGTTGCCACCTGGCCGGTATTTTGATGGTTGATCCCAATGTTATTAATAGGAAAAAAAGATAAATATATAGGAAGGCCGGTATTTTTTTCCAGAAAAGGTGGCAACCCTAGATCCTACCTACTCCACAACACAGACAGTGCTTAAAAAAAAAGGACCCACCACACACACACATATAAAAAGCTATTGAAGGTCAGGGTCCCCTTATAATTATATAATTAAAAAATAAAACTGTGGTGCCAGGTTCCCCCATAAAATGTTTTTTTTTTTTTTTTTTTAAATGGTGGTCAGGGCCCCTCCTACAAGTTACAAAAAGAATTGACTACCGGGGTCAGCAGGAGCCTATACAGTATCAAAATAATACATTGGTGGCCAGGGATCAGGATTTCAACTTCGCCTCCTTTTATGATTTTGGGTCTTTTTGCCAATTTCGGCTGTTTCTGTGACTTCGGGGCTTTCTGCCACTTCAGAACTTCAATTTCTGTTGTTTTCGTGACTTTGGGTCTTTCTGCCGCCTCAGGACTTCTATTTCGACTATTTACGTGACTTCAGGTCTTTATCCCACTTCAGGATTACAATTTTAGCTGTTTTAGTGTGACTGATTTAGCGTGATTTTGGATCTTGCTGCCGCTTCAGGACTTCAAATTCAGCTGTTTCTGCGACATCTGCACATGTAGCTGCCAGTAGCTGTGCATTAATAAATGGCATCAAGGTTTCTGGACAAAAAGTTTAGCAAAGTTGCTAACCAAGGACCTATTAGCAACAATTTATAGACCCCACATCCATCAAACAAATGATGAAATTGCATACTTCCCAAGAGGCCTGGTTATTCCAGGTTAACCACACATAATGACACAACAGAATGCAAAAATGCTTTGCTGCGATTCTGGGAACCAGTGGGGTAATGATCTTTAGCTGCTGAGCAGGTAGGAATATCAACAAATTAGTGGGGAATGCACAGTGCCTCTACTCCTGCGTTATATACATTGGCTTTTTTTAATTAAGTGAATTATACATTTACTAAGGATAATGGCACACGCGGGACTTTGAAAGCCTTTTGTATTGTAACCTTTTGTCACAAATGCAAAACTAATTAGTGAGCAAAAATAATCTTTTACTTAAAGGGGTTGTTCACCTTTGAGATAGCTTTTAGTATGATGTAGAGAGTGATATTCTGAGACAATTTGCAATTGGTTTTAATTTTTTATTGTTTGTGGTTTTATAGTTATTTAGCTTATTATTCAGCAACTCTATAGTTTGCAGTGTCAGCAATTTGGTTTCTAGGGTGCAAATTACCCTTGCAACCCTGCATTGATTTGAATAAGAGACTGGAATATGAATAGGAGATGGACTGAATAGAATGATAAGTAATAAAAAGTGGCAATAACAATACATTTGTAGCCTTACAGAGCATTTGTTTTAAGAAGGTGTCCGTGACCCCCATTTGAAAGCTGCAAAGAAACAGAAGAAATTTGCAAATCATTAAAAAAACTATGAAAAATAAATAATGAAGACCAATTGAAAACCTTATTAGAATTGGCCCTTCTACAATATACTAGAAGTTAACTTGAAGGTGAACCACCCCTTTAATGTTATAATTGCACCTGGCATCATAGAGGAACAGGCATAGTTCATGCCACTTACGTTTATAATGATCACAATAGTAATAAAGCCACGCAAGACCAAAGTTTGCCCATATTTTGTCATTTATTAATTCTTTAAAAGTTAATGAATAGTAGAATAGTCATATGATTGCTTGTTGTGGGTTATTAGACCTGGGGCTTTGCCCTTGTTATTAGGTAGGGCCATTAGTGCCCTATTATTTTTTTATTTATGTATTTCTTTTTTTATAGCATCAGTGCTTCACATAGATTGTACCTTATTCATTGCCCCAGTGTAACTTTTAATCTAAGGTCCCACACTTATGCTGCACAATGATAAATAACCCTTCCTGTTTGGAGTGTGGTAGGAAACCAAAGGAAATCCATACGAATACTGGGTGAAAATAGAACTTCCTTGCAAATAGTGCACAGGCTGGAATCAAACTTGGACAAGCCTTGGGCAAGCCTGCAACACAAAAAAAAAACCCGGCCCATAAGCTACAGGCAGGTTATTAAATACTCAGAATGCTCCCCAGTTTTTATTGGTGAATGATGCACCCACAGGTCATTGTTCAGTATCACTGACTGCTAAGTTTCTAAATGGCTGACATGCTGCTTCACACAAGATTGAAGGTTATCAATCGTCTAGTCGACAAATCTCTCGCAATCTATGTGCAATTGCTCTTCAAGTCCAGGTGGGAAATAAACAATAACACATCTTCATGATGACAGAATACTTGTTGGATAAAAGGTTTTGCTACAATTCTTTTTTGTTTTTTACCCAGTGCTCTTTTATGTATATGTATTATTCCTGGCAATGTCCTTGCATACTGAGTTTCCAAGCATGATTCAGGCATGCTGGCAAGATGAGCACTTTGCAAGAGTACTAAAATGTAGAAACTCAAGACAGAAAAAGAAAAGGTGACAAAACATCCATCTATAGCATGACAAGGTGACTTCATAATTGACCCTTTGCCTTCAGCCATCCCATTGAATCCCCTTGTTATGTACCGTAATGAAACACCAGGAACAGAAATGGTGAAAATGGCCACAGCATTTATTACAATTTTATCAAATAATAGGACCTTGCCAGCCTCACCACAAGACTATATTCAATGGCAGAATTCTATAAGGGATCTCTACTATGCTCTGCCGCTCCTCACTTGAGAGCAGTACTATGTCATTATATCCACCACTGAGTATTAGGCTGCCTCTACCTACAGAGGAAGCCCCCAAACTTGGCTACAAGCAGGAGCTGCATCTCTCAGCATGAGAGAATTTCAGCAGCCCTGCGGTCGGTCTGGAATCTGCAGTGTGCCAATTACAGGAAATCCAAGTAGGCTGTTACCGGTCCTAGCACAAGCAGTAGTAGCACCTGTATCAATCAACCCACTGTTCAGTCACAGGAGAGAACCTCCTTTATCCCTGTTCTAAATTTATCTGTGCAGTACTCTGGCAAGGTCCACTGCTTCTTCCCCTGATATCACATCCACACCCCCAGCTCAGCTTTCCCCTGCCTTAACTCATTCCTTCTCACCCAATCACAGCTACATCTGACAATCTTTAAATATAAACCAGTGTATTCTGGCTGCTGGTCATTCAGATTCCTTGTCATGCAGCCTCCTGCGTTTATAGCTCCAGGGCTTTCCTATATATAATGCCTCATTGATAGTGACTGTATCTGTGGAGCATCATTATATTGTAAAGTAAGATTATGGTTGGTCGCTCGTATTTTAAAGCTGGGAGGGTCTTAGAATTAGCATATCACAAAAGGAATAGTGTTATCTCCCTGTTCCCTCCATCACAATTTGTGGTACCCACAAGCCACCCTTAGCCTCTAACTGCGGGGTTCACTACACACAGAACTAACAATGTATTCTCCTGGATTCTATAAAAAAACTGCTAGCCATTTCTATCCTACCTAGGATTTTCCAATATGAATATGGTGATGCTGAACATCATGAATTAAGAGAATTAAATAATGAAGCAATTTAATAGATATTAAACCTGTACGTTTGTGCATACAGAGAAGAAACAAAGCCAATGTAAAGTTCTGCATCAGTTGTTGTATGGTTGAAAATAGTTGCACTGATTGGCATATGGAGTCAATGTCTGTAACATACTGCCTTTAATATTATTTCCTAATGCTTTTTTAAATCATCTACATTGAAATGCTGCTGCATTATAAAGTACAGGTACAGGTAGGTGGTTTGTTCTTACTTTGATATCCTGTCCTTATACAACCCACAGGAGTTGTATTGAGCTCAGAAATTCGGATCACGTTCTTTAGTATAACATCATGTTCCCAGTTCTCAGCAACAGCAGCTGCTACAATGTGGGCAGATAACTTGACAAGGTTACCTTTGAGGGGGGGGGGGGAAGCTGTAATAATCTCAAAAACTGAATATATTAGGATGAATGCTATAAGAGCATCATCCTCACCACCATTTCCCCCTCCACAAACTGGAATTGGTGTAATAGTCCTGAAGTGAACAGCCACTTCCTTTCTTTATTTAGAGGGGATATAGCAAGGAAATAGTTGTAGGCATGTAAAGCCGGAGTTACCAGTATGTTACCAGTGTTTGCATATCAAGAATTAAAGCATTCCGAGAGCTGTAGTACTGCAACATCACAATTCTTAAAATAAATATGGCCTGATTCTTTAATAGGGCTCTAAATAGATTAATAAACCAAGGCAGGGAATAAAAATGTAATCATTAGTACTCTGTAAGACTGTAATAATAAAACAGTAAATTGTACTTGATCCAAATATAATTAATCTATATTGAAAGCAGAACCAGCCCATTGGGTATATTTAATGTTTTCATGATTTTCTCTCAGATTAGGTATTAGATTAGGTATGAATATCCAAATTACAGAAAGTTCTGTTATCCAGAAAGCCCCAGGTCCCAAGCATTCTGGATAATAGGTCCCAAAGTAGGCTATACATACATTGCCTTGAGCCAGGGTTTAATAAAATGTATTTCAAACTAATTAAAAAAGCAATAAAAATGAAAGTATAATATCAAACAATAAAATTATTAACATGAAATAGTATTTTCTTTACATTAGAGTGCTCTTCCCTATAATAACACTCCCTTGATGGAATACAAATTCATTCTACAACAGATTTTACCACTGATTATTTTTCTTTGATTGGATTAAAAAGATATTATAAATCTATTGGTCACTGCTCTTTGAGGACAGTAAAATACTTTAGTGAAATATAAAAAATACTGTATTAAACTGTCTTCTGGGTTTAAATCTTTATATCCGTATATGTATCCCTATATTTTCATATGGATGATAAAACCAACATATTGTTCTTCGTCATCAGCTTATTCTTTCTCTTATTCATAGTGCCCCCAATTTTCAAATGCTTCTCCTCCTACAGTTTTAGGGTTGAAACACCCACACTCTACCCAGTTCTTTGACTCATAACGGAGCAGCTTGCTTATGGTTTTGTAAGCGATCCCGCCCTCTGTCTTTTTGGGGCGGCTCCGAACACCCCAATGTCTCCATTGATTTTGACAGGGAAGATGCTTACAGCTTTCAAGCTGCACTCACAAAACTTGGATCATATAGTCATGGGATCACCCTGAATGAAACAGTGTCATTTGTGGGATGCCCAAATGTGTGAGGAGCCAACACCAGCCAATCAAATTTCACTCATTGATTTTAAATGTGGAAATTTAAATTGCTTGCCACTTTTAGAGCTTTGAGGCCACACTCACCAAACTTGAATCACATAGTCATGGGGTCAACTTGAATGAAAAGATGATGTTGTTGGATGCCCAACAGGGGCCAACAGCATTAACTTTGAATGGGGAAATTTAAATCGCTACTTAACTTTTACAGCTTGAGTCACACTCACCAAATTTGAATCAAATAGGCCTGAATGAAAAGGTGATATTGGTTGGATGGCCAAAAGTAATAGGAGCCAACAAAAACATTGACTATGGAAGGGAAAATTTAAACTCAAGCCACTCTTAAGGTGGCCATACATGGTGAGATCCCCTAGTTTGGCGATGTTGCCAAATGAGTGGATCTCTCGCCGATATGCCCACCTTGATATTGGGCTGATCCGATCGTGGGCAGGGGATACGGGCGGTCGAATCGCAGGACCACATCTACGAATAGATGCAGCCGAGATCAGACGGGAGTTTTAGTCCAGATATCTATCGGGTAAGCCCCACAAACGGGCCAATAAGCTGCCGACTTAGTCTGTTGGCAGCTTTTATCGGCCCGTGTACGGCCACCTTTACAGCTTTGAAGCCACAGTCACCAAACTTGAATCACATATTCATGGGGTCAACCTGAATGAAAAGGCAATATTGGCTGGATACCCAAAGTAGGAGGAGCCAAAAGCAGCATTGACCATGAAAGGGAAAATTTAAATTGTAGCCACTCTTATAGCTTTGAGGCAACACTCACCAAACTTAAGTCGCATAGTTGTCAGGCAATATTGGTTGGATGCCCAAAAGCAGGAGGAATCAACAAGAGCACTGGCTTTGAATGGAGAAATTTAAATTGCTGCCACTTTTATAGCTTTGAGGCCCCAACCATCAAACTTGAATCACAAAGTCAGGGGTCAAGCTGAATGAAAAGGTGATATTGGTTGGACGCTCGCTCAAAAGTGTGAGGAGCCAACAGCATGAATGAATAGGGAAATGTAAACTGCTGCCAATCTCACATGTTTCCCCAAGCTTTTCACAGTTGGTCACTGGGGGACTAAGGTTTAAAGTCACAAAAAATGGGCAGGGACAACAAGAGCCAATCAGATTTTATTGAGTTCACATTGGTTTTTTGAAGCCAACATGAAGTTTGTTCTCAAATGTACCTTTATAGTCTAGTTGTCACATTAATCCTGCAATATTGAATTAAAAACTCACATAAAATACTAAAAATCAACGTGTAGTGCATCTGCTGCCATCTCATGGTGAATTTTGTCAAGTACAGCTCAGTAGAACATTGTATAGCATAAAATCTACAATTGCATCAGTGTCTGCCATAAGAGGGGCCAGGCCAGGGTGCTGTGTGGAGGGGGATAGATAAGAAATTGTTGAGTTTTGAGGCGTAGCAGAGCCATGTTCACATCTGAGGTCAGCCTTGGACACAGCTTTAAAGGAAGGCTTCTAAGATTAAAGCCTCACTTGAAATCCAGAGTTCAGGGCTTAATAAGCAAACACAAATTACTTATTAGTAATTATTTTGTTAGTATTTACTTAGTAGTATTTACTTATTAGTTAGTTAAAGGGAATCCGTCACGTGTTCTTCAAAATATATTTTTTTGTAAACAATTAGCTATACTTTGTATTTTTAATTTAAAAACAGGATTTCATTAATTTACTCTTCCTCCGATTTTGGGATCTTTTTCTTTTTTTTCTGCTTCTTTATGCCAGTGGCAGAGGAAGTATCCCTCTTATGCTCGGGAAGGGATGCAGCTTTCTCTTCCTATAGTCAAACCTCTGAATAACTGATTATTATGCCCATGTTTGGGTGCAGTATTGCACTCTACATCTCTGTCAAGTGCGTGATGTCTTCATGCAGCCTATTTTATTTCTATACTGCTTTATTGCATAGATTTCTCAGCCAACACAGAAAAAAACATGGAAACAAATGCAGGATATTGTGTTTTATAGTACTTGGCTGACACTGTTGGGTTATAAATAAATAGACTTTCACTAAGTATTTCATATTGATGCAAACTCAAAAGTTAGGTTTTCCACAAAATGGTAATGCCCACAAGCCCTTACATAGGTCCATGTGATGGCATCAGTATTGGCAAAAGAAGCTGAGATTCTGACTGTGTAACAGGATATAGTAAAACACTGGTGGATATATCAACACTGCACAGAGTGGGAGCAGCCATGGGAGAAAAGCAGTAATAGGTCTCGGAGCAGAGGGAATGTTACAAAAAGGAAGATGCAGATTACATGTATATATTTCTTTTCCTTAGTCCTTATTGCTGTTAATTATTTTTTATCAACTAAATCAATTAATATAGAATATATAAAATGTGAATAAAGGGTCCTTAGTGCCACATAATAAGATAATTTTGGTGTAGGCATATGTATTGTTCTTATATCATCTGGATGTGTACTTTTCAAGGATAATTGGTTTTTCTAGAGTCAGATAACTTTTAGGATCTGTTATGGTTTTGTACTAGGCAGTCATGCCACTTAATATGCACTCAAAGTAATGTTGGGGTCTGTACATGCCCTTTACATTACAATTGCATATTGGGCATATTCAGAATATAGACAGCATTCATATTGCTAATTTATCATCACTGTACCTAAAGACACATAGGAGAAAATCTGCAGTTAGATGGAGAATATGAAAAACGTTAGGATGCCATGGTAGAAACTTAGATTTCATTCTCTGCTGTTCTCTCCACTCCAATATGCTTTTCGAAAAAGTCATCCAAGCTACTATTAATGGAATCTGCTGTTACAAAATAATCAGGTGGGGTATTCCACAACCTGATCACACTCACTGTGAAGAAATAAAACCTCTGTTATTTAAGGCTAAAGGGGTGGCCTCTTCTAGCTATAATTAGCTCTAATGTTTGTGTATAGAGTAATGACCCATCGTAAGCTCTTTTTCTCTAGTGCAGTTGTACATTCCTGCATTCTTTCCAACTGATTAATATCAATGGCTAAAACTGCACTGCATACTCAAGGTAAGGTTTTACCAGGGAACTATAAAGAGGCAAATTTATGTTTTCTTGTCTCAAGTCAATACCCTTTTTATGAAATTTCAACAAAAACATGGTTTCCTTTGGTTAGCATATTCTTTGGGGCATTTAAATTGGTATTATGCCTTTACATTATACATTTTTTATATTTGTCATTTTGCACATGTAATAAAATATGTTTCAGTGTTAAAAATGTTTTTTCCTAGTTTTAAGGAATTCAAGTCATATACCTTATTTCAGAAGTAGAATTGAATGAGGGGAATGTGGCTAGCAGACAATTTGATAGGACGCATACTCTGATTGCTTTGTTTCCCAGGCTCATTATCCTGCTTTTACAATGCCTTTCAATGGTTTAACAACAGATCCACAGGTTACCTGCTGGGACTCCTTCTACTTTCACAGAGGTTGACAATGGGGTAAAATAAAACACAGAAATGAGCCTCCGTAGCTGCTGTTTGCAAAATATACAAGGAAGAGTCTCAAGCATCTATTCCCCACATCAGTCCCCACAGAGCCGACACTAGAAGACCTTCTTCTTGAAACCTACTCTTCCTAAGATACCTGCATCGGCCTAATTAACACCAGGATGGAGGAGATTAAAGTTGAATTGTCCAATATTAAACAAGATCTGCAAAAGTTAAGAGAGTGTACAGCAGAGTTGGAGAACAGGGTGATCACAGTGGAGCATACCATGAGGCCTTTCCTAGAATTGGTGCAGCACCTCCACAAAGCACTGGATGCCAATGATCTGGAGAGCAAGCTAAGAAGAAACAACATATACTTTGTGGGGTTTCCAGAGCATGCAGATTGCTCCGCACTGGAACATTTTCCGGGAGCAATGGGTAAAATTTGTTCCTGGTGAGTCAAAGCTATCTGCCACTTTTGTGATAAAAAAGAGCCCATAGAATACATCACAGCCTGCTCCACCTGGTAGTTCTGCTCACCCTCTGATTGCTAAACTTTTAAATGCTTGGGACAGAGATAGCATCCTAAAAATCCCACTACAATCCCAGGCACACACAGTGTCTATGCTATTTTTTCCAGAGAAGTTCAAAAACTTCAAGTTAACTTCTATGAAGCTAAGAGGCATCTTAGGTAAGCTAAACTGGAATACACTATTCTATAACTGGCATAACTGAGAGTCGTAGCAGATGGCAAATCACAATTTTTTACCACACAACAAGAGGTTAACATGTGGCTGAAGGGCAGATTTTAAATGTCACCTGCTGAAGGGACACTACCCTAGAACTGAAAATACTAGCATCATCTACACAACCACAGCTCTACTATATCTGAAGACCATTCAGAATTTAAATTATCTGATTTATTCAACAGGACCATAATGGTACTTCAGCGAAAAAGACTATTTTGTACCCCCAACAGCACCACAAATGGGTTCCAACTCTCTGTACTTGCTGACTACCTTCGTAGCTGACACCCCACGTAGACAGCATTGCCTGCAACTACACCTCGCTGCGAGTAAGTATTTAAGTACAAAAACCTTTCTCTTTAACCTGAACATTGGACTATCCAGGTGCAACTGGATTTGGGTTCTTTCACTACTGCTTAGGCAGAACATCCCAGTTATACAAAATAATATAAGGTGGGGAGTGCTCACATAAAGAACAGGGCAGCCAGTGAAAATGATGATGGTCAGCTTATAGACCACCAGTGGGAGAGAGCACTACAAGCCCCACAAAAAGTCTCTCTCTCACCAAATACAGACTCATGCAAATATGTTTGGTTCATAGAGTGTACAATATGTTAGTCCCCACAAACTTCCCCAAAATGTCATAGCTGTAATAATCAACAAGGGACACTATTGCATACACTCTGGGTTTGCCCTGAACTAGCCTGTTACTGGGAAAGCTAAACAAAGTCTGCCACTGTTACTGGAGCCTCCATCCCAAACTACAGAAATTCCTACTGTGTACACAAACAGGCCACATGGGGAAATATAACTCGATATGGCAATATTAGTTAGACCACCACTGTTGTATTGTATGTATGTCTGTTCCCTTTTGGCATCTTGTAATAACATAACTGTACTTTGTATGATTCATGTACTCTTTGCTATAGCAATAAAACCTTGTCTGATTTTAAAAGAAGTTAAATTGAACAAACATTCTGTCAGATTTAGAAAAGGTAAGCTGTCTTGAAGGAAAGAAAACCTAAATGTATATTGTTTACCCAGGCAATCTACTTTAGGGTCATACCCTAAAATGAAAGACCAAAAAATGTTTAAAATCAACTGGCATTTAAAGCAAATGAAATGGGAAACTTGACTGGCAAAGAAAAGGTTAAATGTGAGCGTTTTTCCAGAAAATAATATTTTTCAGTTGAATTATGTTCAAACACAACAATATTTTGATGTGAAAAATTCCTTTCATATGATTTCCATGCATTTTACATTTTACTATCATTAATTTTAGCTTTAGGGCTGATTTATCATACAAATCTATACCAAGTGCCAATTAAATTTACTGCTCAGTAAAACATTAGGTTTCAGGTTTAACAATTTTTATCTGCATTCTGAAAATATTTGTCTGAATCGTTTCTGAACCGCAAACAGGTGTTATTGTTTTGTTTTGTACTATTTCTACCACCCCATATTTCACAATGGTGATCAAAGAACCTAACCTAATAAACTGACACATTTATTAAGTTTCCTGACTGTCAATTAAATGTTTAGTCAGTTCATTCCTGTACAGGTTAGCTGTATTGAGGTTTCTGATTAGACTTTCACGCTAATTGGTTTTTGTCATGCAGTTACTATTATTACACATTATAAAACCTTAACAGCATAAAGTGCATCTGAACTTTAGTCTTTACACACCGGTGACATCAGTGATAGTGTCATTTGTTTTTTGTACAACCCATAATATGGCCTGGATATACTGAATTTTGCTTTCATACTTTACAGCAGGACTTTTGATTGCCGTTTATCAACATTCTCATTTTAGTGGTTTTGGAAAACACAAATAAACGAATTTTCTCTAAAACCACGAATGCCACGTTATTTATTATGAGATCTGAACATAAAAAACACGAATGAAAAAAATTACTGAACAGTGCACTAAAAAATATATAAACCACGACAAAACCTCTAAAAACCGAATGTCTGAAAACAAATATCCAACGGGATCCCATTGACCTCTGTAGAGATCTTGACTGCTTTTACTTGCTGAAGCTTTTTATTAGAGTTTTGCGTGTTTTTTTACACTTCATTAATCTGAAATGTATAGAATTTTAGAGAAATAATGATGATGAATGATGGTGGATTACATTATTCGTAACACACTGATAACAACATTGATTTAAACAACATTTCTAAACAATTTACAGAAGCTAAGAATGTAAGAATAACTTAAATTTTTGCTGTTTTGTATGGGAAAAGTAAAGAGGAGTATTACTTGTAACATTTTATTATTTATATTAAAACAACACTTGAATGCAGGCACATGAAGCACAAATGGTTCCAGGTTCACTAAATAGCTTATTGAAGTATCATAATTAATGGAGATTGTTTACTTCATGATTTAAAAATGCAACAACTATATTAATTTCTCACTGGGAAATTTGGTTTCATGATTAAAAAATAAAATACCAAAATTCTTAGTTCTGCTATGTCTTTTACACATGTACACAAATGTTGACAGACCCAAAAACCTCTTTATATACTCTGTTAATAAGTGTAGTATAAATGTTATTCGTATATTTATATACACTACCTGTTAATAAGAGCAATATATAGTTTATTCATATTGTTTATGGTTGAAATTTCTGTAATTCCATTTCCCATGGTATGTCGGATGAGAAAATGGATTGCTTATGTGTTTACACATAAATTAGTCCAAAGCTGTGAACTGCAGGTTCCCTCATCCACAGCCAGGTAACCAACTAAAGGGCCAACAATTTGACTTCATTGGTTCTAGAGCAGTGATCCCCAACCAGTAGCTTGTGAGCAACATGTTGCTCTCCAACCCACTGGACGTTGCTCCCAGTGGCTTCACACCAAGTGCTTATTTTTGAATTACTGATTTGGAGGCACATTTTTGTTGCATAAAAACCATGTGTATTGCCAAACAGAGTCTCCTGTAGGCTGCCAGTCCACATAGGGGCTACCAAATGGCCAATCTCAGCCCTTGTTTGGCACCCCAAGAACGTTTTTCATGCTAGTGTTGCTCCCCAACTCCTTTTACATCTGAATGTTGCTCACGGGTTGAAAAGGTTGAGGATCCCTCTTCTAGAGTATATGTTTTTTATTTTAATTTCCTGGTTCTGTAGGGATTTATAAGTTACATATAGAAACCTGAGAAATAGATGGCTAATTATACCAGGTTATCTACAGTTAATGATTTATTTATACAGGATGGGTTGGAGAAGTAAACTGGATACAAAGGTCCATGAAAGTCATTATCATTTTACTGCCTAGGAAAACAAAGCAGGAGTCTTCTAGATCCAGGTAGCAACATTTTCATATTTCTTTATTGAATAAGGCAAATTTACATTTTCTGTGTCACAAAAGCCTCTCTGCCTTTTGGTTCTTATATTTCAATTTCTCTTTCTCTATTGTTTAACCTTTTAACATCTATTCCTATTATTAAGCTCTTAGCAAAGAAGTGTTTACTCGTCCAAAAATGTTCTATCCTTCCAGCATAGGCGCTTAGCTTATGATTAATAAGGAAGCAGCACTGTTCAACTTTTTACAAGTAGTGGACCTATAATATTCATATATTCTGTTCAAGGGCTGCTTATATTAAAATAATGTTTCAGTGGGACAGTCTTGCTTTAGCTGAGAAACAATGAGTGGGTTACAAGTAGGTTATATAATTTGTTCAATGTTGTATTTTTGCCTGCAATGGAGCAGTTGTATTATGTGACACATTTGCACAGAGGAAATGTAGCCCCTTTTATTGAGAACACATATATTCTAGGGACTGAATGGTAATAGATTTGGGATTTAGAACAGTACATGAAAGGAGCACAGATATGCTGCCACATATTGGTTGGAAAGGCTGACTTCCATTCGCAATATAGTATTAGTGTCTGAAATGAAGAGGCAGCTGACAGAGTTGGATGTTCTGACAGGGGCTTAATGTTCTTTATTTTATTTTAGCAACTGTTCCGCATTCCTTGTATTTAATACAAATAATATAGATGGCACAATGCACACATAATGTAAATGATAAGGAAGCTTCTATTTCCCTAGATAATTTTCAGAATATTCTGGGGCGGGGTGGGGTAGGAGATAAATGAACGGTAAACAATTTCAATAAATGTTTATGAAAAATGTCTCATTCACAAAGTTAGTGGGAGCACAGTTAGTTCTAGACTTACCACTGTATAGGAAAAGAAAACTCAGGCAACATGAAAAGCAATTAGATTGCATGCTTATCACAAGAAAGATGCAAGCTAATGTTTTACAATTAAACTGATTTATTGCTACTGCGATAAATGCATGTTACTTAAAATGACATACCTGCTTACGTGCACATACTGTAGAATTGCATCCGAGGGTGACCAAGTGCATGAACAATAGACAGGACACATAAAGTAACACATTAGAACAAGAAATAGGCCAATCACCAGAGAAACTACCCTCATAGAATGTGAGTGCTTACATTGTAACTACAACTGGAATCTGTTATCCAGAATGTTCTGGATAAGGGATCTTTTTGTAATTTCGATCTCCATACCATAAAAAATAACTTAAACATGAATTAAACACAATATGATTGTTGTGGTTCTAGGAAGGGTTAATTATATCTTATTTGGTGTCAGGTACAATTTATTGTTTTATTATTACAGAGAAAAAGGAAATCATTTTGAATTATTTGATTGAAATTGAGTCTATGGGAGATGGCCATCCCATCAGAGCTTTCTGTACAATGGGTTTATGGATAATGGATCATATACCTGTATATGGGAAACAAGCAGAGTGAGCATTTTGATCCATTTTGGATGACTGATGAGCAGCCTTATTGGATTTACCACTCCCCTCCCCTGTTTTTTTTTCAGTAGATACAAACATCCCAGCTACCATAATTAAAGTGGTAATTGGAGCAATTGAAAATTATCCAGTAATGAACTATAGGCAATTTTTTAGGATATGTTTTGTTGCCAATAACCTTTGTTATAATAATTATCTGCCCTGGGATTTAAAATGGTGGGAGCCTACAATACATTGTGCGTACCCAAAGCTTAAAAAAATGCATACCTACTTTGTAGCCCTATGATGCTGCATGCCCTTGGATAGCGACAATTCATTTTTTTTCTGGATATTCATATAGTAGCACAGAGGGATGTTAGTATTACCCTTATTGTGGCCATACACGGAGCAATCCGCTCATTTGGCAATGTCACCAAACAAGCAGTTCTCTCCCCGATATGGCCACATTTTGTTAGACAATATCAGGCTGATCCAATTGTGGGCCCTAGGGCCCAACGTATCAGATCATAATGAAAGAGAATGGATGGTCAGATTGCAGGGCCGCATCAATGAACAGATGCGGCTGCGATCCGACTGAATTTTTAGTCCTGTCTGATCGATATCAGGCCAAAAGCCAGATTTCTATCTGATAGGACTAAAAATACAGATTGGGGAAGCCCGTCGGAGGGCCCATACACGGGCCAATAAGCTGCTGACGCTATCTGTCTGAGTTGAAGTTCTAAGGCAATTTGTTCTTGTTTTACTAATTTGTTTGACTTTTCCATCTACAGATCTCTAGTCAGGAATTCTGTTTGATTCCTAAGCTCACTAGCCCTAACAAGTAGGCATATCTTATGTGTTTAAATAGATAGGACTGATATATGCCCACCAGGTCCGAACTGGTATACAAAATTGGCCCTTACATTCCAAGTACACAAAGGCCCAAAGAGCCCCCACCGGCCCTGTAAATAGTAAATGTCTGTGGCATCTTACAACAGCCCCTCTAGCATTTGCCAGAATCCAGAGATTGCCAGTCCAGGCCTGAAGACTATCTGCTTATGGTGCAGCAGTAACCCTGACCTGCACCCCTTGCTTCCCGCTAGATATCACCCTGTCACAGGACTCCAGCCTTATCAGCTGATGGCTGCTCTAAATAATGATGAACTAATGTGTAGGATGTATAACCCCTGTAATATTCTGTAGAATATGTCAGTTATAAAAATAAAGGATAATAATCGAAAAGTAATTACCAAAAAGAATAATAAGCACGAAAAAATAATGTTACAAGGCTAGTTTTAAACTGACCTGCAATTGTATTTACAAACGCTTTGTTAGATATTAACAGTGGTATTTGTTATATACAGAACTTTTAGCTAGATTTTGACTGGGGGTGGGGTGGGAAATCCCAGGAGAACTGTTTATGCCTCTAGACACTGCGGTTCAGATTATTACAGAGAATGAAATGTAAATTATATATGACTTGGCTGATAGAAATGTACTACAAAGGGGAAAAAATTATGTTTCTGGTGAAAAATCCCTAGAGATACTTGAAACGTGTGGCACTTGCGAAATCATTTACAATTTGCAAATATCTTTTCAGTATCGGAGCACACATCTCACAAAGCATTTATGGTGGTTTATCTCTTTGTCTTTTGTATGGTTATTTTCACATATAGTACAAAATATGTTTTTCAAGTTTACCAATGACTTAAAATGTTCTTAATACTGTAGCAAGCAAATGAGGATGTACATTACTTATACATAATACTGTAACTGTTTCCAAAGCATGTTTGATTATTTTTCTAAAGTAAAGGCTTTTAGTAATTAGTAAAGTGACTGATATAATTACGGTAGACATTACACTTATTGGAGAATATACAGTGAAATGAGTAAGCTGAGTCACTAATTTAAAGAACGCAAGTGAGACAGTTTTATGGAAGGTTTAAGACCCCTTTAATTACAGATGCAGGAGAATTGTGTATTATGTTTCAAGCATCATGTCAAGTCATTTTAAGGTGGCCATACACGGACAGATAAATCTGCCAATTTCAGTCGTTTAGACCAATTTGACAACTTCTCTGTCCATGTATGAGGACTTCTGACAGGTTTTCCCGATTGATATCTGGCCATGATATTGATTGGAAAGGTTTCATTTTAACCTGACTGACCCTTCGGAGTCCATTGCTGTGTCATAATCTGATTGTTCGGCCTTAGGGAACGTTCAGATTACCCCCGATATAGCCCTGTCGTTATTGGCATATCGAGGAATGATCAGCTCATTTGGTGACATTGCCTTATAGTCTATGGCCAGCTTTACAACATATTGACATAGCTATGTAGTTTTAAGTACTGCTAAAACCAAGTGTAAACAGAGCATGGAGGCTTTTTATCTAGCTAGTGGCCCTATAGCAGTAGTGTGGTGGTGTTATGTTAGACATACAATCACTCTAGCCGTTATAGATGACATTTTTGGCTAATTATATTGAAAACATTTTTTATCTTGCACAGCCTATTTACCCAGTTTTTATTTTATTACTGAACCCTCCTATATTTAATGGGAGGGGAATGAGCTGTTATTATTACTTTTATCTTGTACATTTCTCACCATATTTATCTAGGCACCTCTCAGTCACTAATTTAAAATATGCTAAACTTGTCTACATGGGTTAAAGTTACCAGCACCACTGAGGGCCCAGAAGGCTATTGGTTAACTTGGAGTCCTACATTTGGACCTATAACTGTTTGTTGAGCTCAGCTGAGACACCAGGCTATATAAAGGGCAGAGATCCAGTTTATTACAATATAAGCAGCCAGTTAGACTAGGCTCTGTAAAACTACAGCTATGTATTCGTCTATTCATCTCTGGTATCACATGTGTACTGCTTACTAAAGTTACTACTGACTGATTAATTATTCTTAGGAAACTGTCATGGGAAAACATTTTTTTTTTTAAACGCATCAGTTAATAGTGCTGCTCCAGTAGACTTCTGCACTGAAATCCATTTCTCAAAAGAGCAAACAGATTTTTTTTATATTTTGTTTTGAAATCTGACATGGGGCTAGCCATTTTGTCAATTTCACAGTTGCCCCGGTCATGTGACTTGTGCCAGAGGGAACTGCTTTCTTGCAGGCTGTTGTTTTTCCTTCTCAATGTAACTGAATAGTACGCAGTGGGACATGGGTTTTTACTATTGAGTGCTGATCTTAGATCTACCAGGCAGCTGTTATCTTGTGTTAGGGAGCTGTTATCTGGTTACCTTCCCAATGTTCTGTTGTTAGGCTGCTGGGTGGGGGAAAGGGAGGGGGTGATATCACTCCAAATTGTAGTACAGCAGTAAAGAGTGATTGAAGATTATCAGAGCACAAGTCACATGACTTGGGGCAGCTGGGAAATTGACAAAATGTCTAGCCCCATGTCAGATTTCAAAATGAAATATAAAAAAATCAGTTTGCTCTTTTGAGAAATGGATTTCAATGCAGAATTCTTCTTGAACAGCACTATTAACTGATGCATTTTGAAAAAAAAAAACTATTTTTCCTATGACAGGATCCCTTTAACCAATGGTTCATAAAGCTTATACAGAGATATATTTTTACTGTTGCAGGACCCATCCTGGCACTGAGGCACTGTGCCTCACAACAGAGAAGAAACACTCAGGAAACAAAATGGTAACGGATTTGAATATATAGCACATTATATACTCACTAAAAAACATCTTGATCATCTTTTTTTTGCCTTTTTTTTAATTTATTTTTAGGAACTATTAAGTAGGGTAGCCTCAGATAAAAACGGGATTGTTCACCTTTAAATTAACTTTAAGCGGCAGATCAAGGGTTGAATTGAAAAATCCAAATTTTACATTCAAATTTCGAGCTCATTTTAGTGTACTTCGACTAGGGAATAGTCCAAGTTTGATTTGAATTTGAATAAAAATTTGAAAATTTGAATCTCAAAATTTATCATGTGCTGACTCTTTAAAAACGGGGACCTCCTAGAACCTATTTGGAGTCATTTGGTGGACTTTGAAAAATCTATTTTAAAAAGTTTTTCTTTTTTAAAATACTTCGATCGAATATGATTTGATTTTAGCCTATTCGCTTGAAGTTGAAAGAGTTGATTCTTTAATACATTTCGGTTGGACTTTTTTTATTCACATTTCGAGTTGATGGAAGTTTAAAATAACTCCCATCACCTCAAAATTCGACCCTTGATTAATCTTCTCCTTAGTATGATGTAGTGAATGATATTTTACATATACATATCAAAAATAAAAATTGATGGCCAGTTGAAAAGTTGCTTAGAATTTAGCCATTCTAAAACATAAGGGGCAAATTCACTAACCTGTGTAGCTGTGCCAGCGTTGGCTTCGCTAGTGTTCACCGCACTTCTCCAGGTGTAGTTTTGCCAGCACTATGCAAATTCACAAAAATGCAAAGTTATGCTCAGGGAGGCGAACATAGCGAAGTTTCGCTACTGTTACTTCGTCAGGCAAAGTGAAGTTACGCTAGCGATGCCTAATTTGCATATGGCGCGAAGTTAAAGTATAATAGATGTATATGCTGCAGCCACTACATTACACTACACAAGCCCAGGAAACCTTTAATAAATAAAATAAAGTTGTTCTATTGCCCTACACATGTCCCCTATATAGTTGGGTTGCCATATGTTAGGAAATGTAGGGGGGGAAGGAGTAATACAAGTTGCAAAGAGAATGAAAACTTGCTCAAATAAAAAAAAAAAGAATAAATGGAAAAGAATCAGGGGCAAATTTACAAAATTCACGTGAAAGCATCGAAGTTCGATCGAATTCTGATCGCACAATTTTTTCGGAGGCTCGAATATGCAAATTTGGCCACTTCGATCATCGAATACCGAAAATTGGAATGATCGAATTTTCACACTAATTTTTCGAGCTCTCGAAGGAAAAAGTACGTTTTTTTTGTGAAATCAAACGATCAGTATTCGATCGTACGATTTCATCAAGAAATCGAATATCGAGGAAAAAGATAGCCTAAAACTATTTGATAAGCATGCGATAGTCGAATGCTTATCGAATTTCGAGGGAATTCTAGGGATTTTTAGGGAATGTTCTGTCAACTATCTTCTTCATTAGACTGTTATTGCATTGAGAATTTAAATTGCACATTGTGCACATTTAAGGCATGCTTGAAGCTGGAGTAAACATTGGAAGCAAACATAACATTTTAAGTATGAAGTTTTATTACAAACACTGCACTACTCAATAACATTTGCAGTGTCCTACCCACTGTCTGAAGTGCCCACTTAACAGTTTTTGGGTTCAAAAAAGATATTTTAAATTTTGTGAATGAAAATATGTTTGCATAGAGACATACATTTTTTTTGCTTTGGAAGATAGATTTCTATGTGGAGGGTTTATTTCTCATAAAAAGTTTTTTTCACCCGGTGTCAGATAAAGTAAATTCATATGTTGTTTTTTTCTTTTGTTCTCAGGATTCCTTTAGTGGAAAAATGATTCAGTTTCTGTTTCCATTATTATTGATGGTGACAGGTGAGATATCTGCCCATTACTTATATTTTATTTCTTATTCACTTGATGGCCATTGCCTCTGCTTTTGAAACTGCTTTTGTTTTATGTATTCTTAAAAATTCTGCAAAGCATCATATGAAATCTATCCAGTTTTCCTTAGCAGTGTTTAATCTCACATCACACACACACACATAATGTATACTGTGATATTATGCCTAATAAAAACACATTTTTTCCAGTTTCAACTCAGAATAGAGCTCCTGAGTTTGCGTCAAATATGACTGTTGCCTTTGTACCAGAAGATACTCCTTTGGGTGAGTGTTGATAATACTAATTGGTAATATTAATACTAATATTAATTCCTTTCTATGAAATTCCCTGTTGTTCAAGATCTGTGATTAACTGAAACTTTCTTTCTATTGCCACTTCCCCGTGTAGCTTTTATAACCATGCCTATATATTAGTATATCTTATTACACAGTCAGAATCTCTATAAGGGCTTTTGGGAGTTGCCATCACATATCACATTTGATTTTACCTAAACATCTTCATATATGGTAATGGCTCTGTTTTTTTTCAGTGTATTGCCACATTGTCTCTTTCTCCATTAGGTGTGTGTATTTTCTGGCTTGTGGCAACAGATGCAGACAATGATGCTTTGACGTACAGTATGGAAGGAGCAGACTCCTATTATTTCAAAGTCAATTCAGACACTGGGGAGGTGCAGTTAGACCTTTCTTTGGATTATGAGGTAGGCTTTCGGTAATGAGTACAGCTTCCAAGAAGAACATATTTTTCTAGCATTTTACAATGTACGTGCGGTGATGGCGAAAAATTCGCAAAAAAATGGCGGCGTCTCGTTTTGGATGGCAGTGTCCATTTTCGATGGCAGTATCAAGTTGCTAGAGTATCCCCCAGGAATTGTGGTACATTTTTTCTGCACGTATCTGTTACTTACACAAGACCTATGTTTGTGTTTGTATTTATGCCTGTATATAAAATAAAAAAAATAAAAAATAATTATCGTACTTCATTTTAGCTAATAAAATTGGATGTTTATTTTTATGAGAATGAGGTACAGTATGAGAATCTTGGGTCCAATAGTGTTTCTGATAATGCTATCTAAGTAATATTTTTTTCCTGTGAGGGGTTTGGTTGTGCAAGACAACACATTGGTTGATAGGGTAGATGTGTCAGATATTTGTGGTTATGTCCATCAGGTCCCCTTTTCTAGCACATACATAAGATTGTCAGTAATGCAAAATGTGCGTAAATGATCTAACATGCATGTCTTATTTTTTAAGAGTAAGAAAAAACTTTTAACTACCATCAAAGTACAGGATACAATTAATACACCAGTAAGTATGTGTAATACAAGTTCCCATTCCTGGCTTTTTTATTTGCATCTACAGTTAATTGGGGATGAGAATATTTGTTTTGTTTTTTAAATAAATGTCCTTTTCTCCCATAGGTTATCAGACAATTTACAGTGATAGTAGAGGATCGCAATGATAATAAACCTGTGTTCTTAAACATTCCTTATGAAGCCAGTATCAATGAGGTACGCTCACACATAGTTCCATTCATCTCTTCATATTAAAATCATATGAAAAAGATCAGTCATCAGTGAGGGAATTCTAGGTCCAGATTTAGTTTTTTCTATTTTTATAACATAAAGAACATAACATAAAGAAAAGAAAGAGAGAGAAACAATGTTTGAGTGCAGTATACCTCCTTTTCAACTCCTTTTTCAAGTTAAATGAAAAGGGCTTGTGCTGAACGTACTCTTTGTTTATTATTTTAATCCCAACAAATCTGTTTTTTTTTTTAAATTTTTTTGGATACTGTATCTTTTCATAATTTAGAACACTATGGGGCTGATTTACTAAGGGTTGAATTTCACAGTGGAAAAAACCTCGAAATTCGACCATCTAATTTTTTTTGAGGAGTAATTTTTGATTGAACATGGCCATTTTCATTCGAAAAGGCCATGTTCGATCAAATGAAAAATCTTTCAAATCGATTTTCAATTTGACCAAAATCCTTAAATTTCTCAGAACTTACAAAAAATTTCAGAACAAGTTCTGTGAGGTCCCCCATAAGCTAAAGTGGCAATTCGGCAGCTTTAAGCTTTTTTCGAATTTTCACTTTGACCCTTTGTAAATCAACCCCCATATGTCTGCCAAAAAAATTAATTAAACACAGTGGGATTGTTTTTCAATCAATATGAACTCATGCAGCTTAGTTACCATCAAGTATAAGATACTGTTTTATTATCACATAGAAAAATCATACCTGCGCATATCTTGAGCTAAACATGGCAAACATGAAAATGTATGGTTCTTGCAAGGTAGATAATTAGATTACTAGTATATAACCTCCTCTTGTTAATTTTTTTGTGACAGCGTTTTTAGAAGTCCATTAGGCAGGGGTATTATCTGTGTACTTATAATCTAATAATATTCATCTTAAAAACCAAGCATGAAGTAGCTTCAGTTTGTTTGTTGTACCCTGTTTAACAAAAGATTATAATGAAAAGCATAGATTTTTTGTAATTAAAATTTCAGACAAAAGTATTTTCAGCACAAGCCATATTCATTGCACTCCTGTTGATCAAAGTGGTATAGTGCTCTTAAATAACAAGAATCATGATCTCATGATTTCACCTGCCATATGAAAGGGATAGATAGGAAATGAAATATTATTAGATCTGAAGTTTACTTATATTACTGGATACTCTACAGCAGCAGAGGATAAGATCTCTGTGTTTATTTTACCAGTTTATCAGGGCACCACCACCTGATGCGCCCTAGCACAAATACCTATAGATTGCAATGGATACAGAGATAGATATCGATACATAGATCTATAAATATATATAAGGGGGCAAATTCACTAAAGCAACTTCACCAATGTCTGCTTCTCTCACATCACAACACTTCGCCAGGCGTAGATTCGTCAAGACAATGCTAATTTACCAAAATGGGAAGTTGCGTCCATGCCACCAAACGCTGGCGAAATTGTGCTAGCATTACTTCACAAGCAAAGCAATGTTGCGCTAGCATTGGCTAATTTGCATACAGCGGGAACTGAAACTTCAATGCACGTATACATTACATTACATAGGCCCTACACACGAGCCCAATGTAGAATTCCTTTAAATGCAGAAGATTTCTCTTCAATTCATTTGTGATATTTTAAATGTGAATATGATCAGAAATAATTAACAGTATGTTACCTTGACAGAATCAGCCGCGGGGCTCCATTATTTTCAGTGTTACTGCAGAAGATTATGATGATGATAAAAATGTGCCAGTAAAATATAACATTGATGAGGTAAGATAATGTGTAGTATAATTCTTGTACTATGACCAGTAAATTTATTGCATAATTTGCACAAATTTGAAATCACTAGTTCTTAAATGTCACCACCGTATTTTTATTATCTTTGAGAATTATTTTGATATTTTGAGACGGATTGCAATTGGTCCTCATTTGAGACGGATTGCAATTGGTCTTCATTAATTTTTTTAACCATTTGCTTTTCTTTTATTCTTATCTTCATCCCGAAGTGTAATATGTTTTCCAGAGGTTTGAGATTTTCATTAATATGTTTATTACAATCTGTTTAAACCTATACTGTTCTTCTTCCTGTCTGCCATTCTAAGCACTGCATGTTCACTAGTAAAAGTGAAACTCTAGTAGCCAGATAACCTGAACAGTAGAAGAAAAAGTTCACAACCAAAAGAATACCACTATCTACATAATAGAAAAATTACTTTCAAGGTGAACTGCCGCTTTAAAGGTTACCATACATAAAAATCCTTTTCAAATGAAACATGAAATCCAATTTTTATTACAGCAGTTATAGCTGTTGTAAATGCAATAAAACATTTTAGCTGTCAATCAACTATTCCTTGCCCCTTCTCTTCTTTTTAGGCATGGAGGCAGGGCAGGCAATTGCTTTCACTTTCCATTCTGCACTTACTAGTTGTTTCTGCACTCCCCACACCCCCCCTCTCTTTACCATTTAATTGTGTAACCAGTGCATGGGGGTGGAAATAAGGTCCCCATTCTGGTGCACAAACAAGACTCTAAGATGATGCAAGGTTTGCTTTAATAACAGTGTCCAGAAAATGGCTTCTGCCTACTTGCTATAATTATGAATTTCCAGACAGAAGGAAACAAGATTCAAATTACTTATATAGTATAATTAAAGTAAATTTTTCTTGACCAACATGATAAAAAAGGATTTGGAATATTTTTTTCGGGTGACGAAAAATGAGCCAATTACTCATATTGAGAAATGTTATCACGACCAGCACCCTAAATCCAGAACAATTGCCAGGCTCTCGGTCATGTTTCATCTTCTGCCCTTAGCAGCTGCCTTTGGCTTCAGGAGGTGCCAAGCAAGAGTTTTGGACAAGCTAAGGGGCACAATCGTTACCAAGGATTTAGGATGGAAGGCAACAGTTCAGGTAGTAGACAAAAGTGTAGTCAGGAGGTACAGGCGGAGTTCCAGCAGGGCCAGACAGGCACTGGTTGGTACAGGCGGAGTTCTAGCAAGGTCAGTCAGGCTGCAGTTGGTACAGGCAGTGTTCATAGAATAGTCAGGCAGGCAAGGGTCAATATCGGTAGAGTTCACAATAGTCAGGCATGGAAAGGTTCAAAACCAGAATCAGAACAAGACAAAATGCCACCCAGATACTAATGAATTAGACCTTACAATGGAAAATGATTACCAGCAGAACGCCCTGTTAAATATTCAAATTTCGTGGCAAAACACAATGATGTCATGACGCTTGCGACGCATAAAACTGTTAAGTGGTCGCCTTGCGCGCCATAGGAGAACCAGCAATGAAGAGAAGAGGATCAGTGTCCACCAGGGTCCTTGCAAGTTTGTTCTGCACATATGGAAATGTCTCTGTAGTATGGTTCTATAACATGCTTTTGATGCTCCTATTAAGAACTGACTTGATGCCAATCAATGACTCCTTGCACACTTTAATATAGATATAAAATTATGAACATGCATAACAATAAATAAGCTAATTTAATGGACCCTTAATTATAGGATTGAGAATGGCTCACTTGCATTCACTAATGTTTACCATATATATTTCAATCTCCAGATCATACCAAATGATTCACAGTCAAACAGTCTCTTCTACATTTTGCAAAATGGAAGCATTATACTCAACGGCACCTTGGACTACAATAAGAAAAGCATCTTCTACCAGCTGTCTGTCAATGCTACGGTAATAGTTTTAGTTTGAACAATGATTTATGTGTATGGAAAAAGATCTCAATTAATAATATTTGCATGATATTCTTAAAAAATCAGCAATATTCTGAAGAATATTCAGTTAAGATATTCAGTTAAGGCTAATATTACTATTACTAATAACTTATAGAGCTGTTAACAATGGTTGTTATACCCAATGTAAATCTAAAATGACCAGTACCTAGTATATATTTTTTGTTATACATATCTTATATAAACAGCACAATATGGGTTCCTGCATGAAATACATTTTTTAAAGGGGCCAATTAATTAACAAATTTAGTTTCTTTCCAAGAATCTTTGTGGTCTTCCAATTTTTTTAAAAGCTCTAAAAATTTTGTGTAGAAACCATGAAAACCACTTATAAAAACTTTGTTAGGTAAAAGTCGTCAACGTCCTATAGAGGTCAATGGGAGCTACGCTGATCCTACTGGATGGTTTTCAATCAATTTGGACTTTCAGAGGTTTTTGGATTGTCACTAGGAATTGTCTGAAAAGCTAAAATGTTTAGGTATTTCTATTTTGTAGCGCATTGGACAGCATTATTTTCAGTTTATACTTTTTTTTAATTTGGATCATTTAATAAATGTCATGACATTTGTGGTTTTAGAGAAAGGGAGTTTACTTATGGTTTCAAAAACCTCTAAAACCACTCAACTTTGCTTTATTTTATTTTCCCATAGAAATGTAAACATTACTTTATCCCTCAGTTTGAAATGGGATACATTATCAACTATTACTTTTTTATATACACTCTGTTGTGTTTCATACTCTTTTAATTTTTTTTACACAGGACAGAGGAGGGATACTTAATAATACATTCATAATTGAAAGCACTCTTGCATATGTGTCATTGAAAGTTATCGACTTGCCGGATTTGGACCCACAGTTTATTAATTCTCCTTATTCCATTTCTATTCATGAGAACGTAGCTCTGGTATGTAAACAAAAGTTTTGCTGTAAAGCTTGTAAGGATTCCAGTAAAGGGGGGTTGATTTTAAAGACTCACTTCTCCAAAAAAAAATTGGGATGTTATTTCTTGCTTAATACAACAAGAGCATGCCTGTATCTGAGAAATGGTTAATTCATAGGTTGTTGATTGACTCATGCAGGATGCGTCACTAACAAAACAGAAACTTAAGTCTGTATAGAAATCAGATGATAATTAGTAAGTGGATTTTCACCATTTTATGCTGGATTTTCAGTTTTACTCAAATAATTGCTTTAAGTTTGCCATCTTTTCCTTTAAACTGAAAAACCATTATGCTTTATATAAGCTAGTGCAGGGTGCTGTTACTATATAATGAACTGTAGAGGCTCTCATTTTTGTTTAGATGTGTTGTTTAAACAGTTTTCCAACAATTAAAAATACTTTTTATTGGATTATATTTGGATATAGCTGTCAGTAAATTGAATTAGGGATTGTGAGATTGAGAGACTAGGTGGCAGATTTACTAAGGGCAGAATTTTAGAATTTTTAGAGAAAACACTTCAAAATTCTACCCTCAAAGGATTTTTTAAAGGACTTTTTCGACCGAAAATTGACTTATTTCAATCAAATAGGTCAATTTTCGATCGGAAAAAAAATTGTTCAATTCCATCGATTCAAACAATTCTCCAAAAACTTAGAAGATTTTTCAGGACAGGTTCTATGAGGTCCCCTATAGGTTAAAATGGCAATTCAGCAGCTTTAAGCCAGGATTTTTTTAAAGGGCAAATACATCGAAAGTTGAAATTTTGATTTTTTTTTTCAATTTTAATCGAATTTTGGGCTATTCGATATCCGAAGAAGCTCAAAATTACTTCGAAATTCGAATTTAAAAAATTTGAATTTTATTCGAATTTTCACTTCGACCCTTAGTAAATTTGCCCCTAGGTGTTTTGCTTTGAGGAGCTCAATCATCCCCAAGAGAGAAGCAGAAGCAATTTTATCAGGATTTTTGTAATCAATGGATATAATTTTTTCTATGATGGTGTTGCTGCACCACTCATTTAGTTTTTCATTTCAGAGTACTACCATCTTCACAGTTTCTGCCATTGATGGGGACAGGGGAATCAATGATGAAATCCAGTATTCCATTAAACGTAAGTAAAGTGCTCTGGCACTCATTACTAGTTAATTGAAACTAAGGTGCAGTTGTGTTTTCCCACATATTTGGGTTTTTCAAGGGTAGTTTTCAGTCAAAAACTTGAATATTTTGTTCAAATGAGTTTGTGGGTCCATCCTATTCACCCAAATGTAAACAATTTGATTCTTTTAATAAATGTTTTATTCAAACAAAATGTACAAGTTTGTACATTAACATATCCTGAACATTGAGTAGAGACTAATTATCAGACCATTTATCACAGAATGAGAAATAGAACAGAATTAAAGTCCCAGGACAACAATTTCCAATAGATGGATAATTGTCAGTAAATCTGTACTTAAGATATGCTTTTGCTTGCAGATGCCGAACCACCTGAATTATTTGGTATTAACAGTAAAACTGGAGAAATTTTTGTAACTGGATTAATTGATAGGGAAGCTCTGGTACAATTTGGTGAACAGGTTCAACTGATTGTAATGGTGAGTTGTGCATGTACTGTATGATGGTATTATTTATTAAAATAAATAAAAAAAATGTTTCTAGTTTTTCCATTGCTTGCCATACATTTTACATACATGCACACAAAACAAATAATCTAACATGCATACCCATGCAGTTTCAAAGTTCTACTTACGATTTAGCACTTCCTCCATCACTATCTAGACAAGCAACACTCCTAAGTTTGCCCAGGAGCAGTAACCCACAGCAACCAATAAGAAGGCAGCTGTTTAAAAGCAAACATCTTATTGGTTGCCATGAGTTACTGCTCTTGGGCAAACAAAGTGCCTTTTATGACATATGGTTTGAGGCTAAACTGTTCATATGTAATGAGACCATATTAAAAACTAATAGTACGGTTAACAAGTATTTGTTGTTGGTTTCACATTGCTTTTCATTGACAGTTTCTAATTTGTGCTGTGTAGCATGCAAAACCACAGGTTAACCATAATATTGGTAGAATCATGGAGACCAGAAGAAATATTTATTTTTATTGTTCAGAACTTTTTAAACTAGACCTGCTTCTTTTTAGGCTGAAGAGAAGAACCTAAATATAAATAATGAGCGCGCAACAAGTAACACCACTGTCACTGTTCGTGTCCTGGATATAAATGACAATAAGCCTAATTTCTATAGCTGTGAAATAGATAATTGTAATTTCAGTGGTGCCCCCACTTTGAGTTTTGTTGGAGAAATCGAAGAGCATTCCTCTATCCGTGTGCCAGTAGCAAACTTAACTATTACTGCCCATGACCCAGATAAGGTAAGTGTAATTTTTATGACAAGAAACAAACTTTCTCAGAAATGTTCTAAATATAAATTTTGTATATAAAAAAATATATATAAATCTATGGTCCAGAGAATGAAGGGTTGGAATCTTTTCCCTTTGATATTTTTCTATTATGCTGTACAGCTAAGTTTCTTACAGCAAAACAGCAGCTGGATATTTCCTGAGGCAGTAATGTAACCAATAAAACTTCATGAGGATTAACAACCTAAAATAGGAACTCACGTGTGCTTAGGCTACATCATATATATTTTCTATACATACACATAGATATACAATAGATTGTAAGCTCTTCAGGGCAGGGACCTCATTCCAACTCTGTATTGAAACATCTAGCACTTAAGCATAGATTTATGTATTTTTAGCTGTCTAATGACTACCCCTGTTTGTGTTTATTTCTTGTAAAACACTGAGTATATTTGTGGTACTATATAAATACAATGTATATGGTGGGGGTGAGTGCAGCGATGACAGACAGAAGCACCAAATGAGCACAACTTACACACTGATTTGTCTGTATGTTTTTGGAGTGTGGGAGGAAAGTGGAGTACACCAAAACAAGCAGAACAAACAAGGCAGAGTTTGAACTAAGGACCCCACTGCTGAAAAGCAGAAATGCTGTACTCTGAGCGAAAATGCTTGTGAACCAAACATCAGTGCTAGGTCAATGTAAAAAGTCATACAGTGCAGCATTCCTGATTGGTCTACAGTGATTAGATCACTTCAAAGATCAGAATGGTCCAGAAAATCTCACAATTGGCCTTGGCCATAATGAGCCATGCTCAAGCATAATTCCCAAAAAGTCTTTCTTATTTGCAACACACGCCATATAACACAACATATAATTTAGTATGTTGTACACCTAACATATTTTACAGTGTGCCCAAGACAGTAGGTTTTCTACATGTGCGTGGTCACTGAAGTCCCCTTTCTTTTAATAAAGGATAAGAATGGAAATTTCAATCTTTTCCTGAGAGGGAAAAATCAAGATTGTTTCTCAGTGAGCCCAGCACAGATACAAAACACAGGCCTAGTACAGATTCTGGTCAAAGATTCTGCTGCCATAGACTATGAGAAGGAACAGAAAATGGAAGTGGAGGTAAGAATGACATTACAATCCTACCATAACATTGCCTGGTATATTTTGTACATTGGTCATATTTTTTAAAGGAGATTCATAGCCCAGTTCTTAAAAGGGATTCTGTCATGGGAAAACATGTTTTTTTCAAAACGCATCAGTTAATAGTGCTGCTCCAGTAGACTTCTGCATTGAAATCCATTTCTCAAAAGAGCAAACAGATTTTTTTATATTCAATTTTGAAATCTGGGGCTAGATATTTTGTGAATTTCCCAGCTGCCCCGGTCATGTGACTTGTGCCAGCAATTTAGGAGGGAACTGCTTTCTGGCATGCTGTTGTTTTTCCTTCTCTATGTAACTGAATAGTACGCAGTGGGACATGGGTTTTACTATTGAGTGCTGTTCTTAGATCTACCAGGCAGCTGTTATCTTGTGTTAGGGAGCTGTTATCTGCTTACCTTACCATTGTTCTGTTGTTAGGCTGTTGGGGGGGGGGAGGGAGGGGGTGATATCACTCCAACTTGCAGTACAGCAGTAAAGAGTGATTGAAGTTTATCAGAGCACAAGTCACATGACTTGGGGAAGCTGGGAAATTGACAATATGTCTAGCTCCATATCAGATTTCAAAATGAATTATAAAAAAATCTGTTTGCTTTTTTGAGAAATGGATTCCAATGCAGAATTCGTCTGGAACAGCACTATAAACTGATGTATTTTGGAAAAAAAAATTGCCATGACAGTATCCCTTAAAATCACCCTTTCTTTTGTTGACAAAGCTCAGCTAAACTCCTACTAAAGATGCAAAGTTTGTTGTTTGTCTAGTAACCCAGAGCACCCATTTTTACAGAAATGAATATATCTGATTGGTTGCTATGGGTTTCATCAGTGTCTGTACCCTGCCCAATAATGATAATGATATATGAGTTGTAAGGGTCGACATTATAGCTACTGTTTCTACCTGATTATATTATGGAATTCTAGGTCTAGATATTAATCTTCATAGCATATATGTCTGACACTGGATTACAGATCTCACCATCAACTGGTGACACAATCAAGTAACATCTGAAATATATATGTACTAGGTTACAGTGACCTCTTGCTTGTGTTTCTTAGAATAAACTGTTATCTTATGCATAGTCATTTGACTAAAATTTGTTTACAAGCTTGTTCAACCCCTAATGTAGCTCTCAGACACAGAATAATCATGTAATTCTAGAATAAATTGGGCTGTATTGTATAGCCTATGAACTGATTTACCAAGTGCTGATTTTTGCTGGTTACTTGGGAAATATCTATTCCAAATTAAAATTAGAGGATGCTTATTTCTTCTGTTTTAGATAATCAGACTTCCAGTTTCTGGTGTGTTGTCTGTGGAAGTCAAATAGTCAGCCCTACTCCTTACTCCTTTTCTTCTTTATGCTGTGGTGCATGTTCACTCTCCACCAGCAGCAACAGCAATAGTAACAATTGAACAGCACCACTTTATCGTTTGAAAAATAAAATTGACTTTATTGCAGAAAAGGCCATTTTGGGCCTGAAACGTCCATGTGATGCTCAAGAAGTCTGCAATAAAGGCAGTTCTGGTGTGTAGTCTACCAGGGCTGGGTTAAGCCAGCCAAACGCCCTAGCTAATTCATCCAGCTTTATTGGCCCAGGCTAGGGGTATACTGCAGCAGAGGTACATACCTATTGCCCCCCACCATTGAGCCCTAGGCAAGTTCCTCTTCTACCTACCCCTAGTTCTAGCACTGCCGTTTACCAAAGTCATATTGTATAATTAATTAGAGGATGAGCTTAACACATGTCCACCAAGGACAACCTAAATTCATGCCTAGCTTCTAGCTGGTACAGGGATAGGTGAATCCTTTGTTCCTGTTTACATTGAGAAGAATTGTGAGCAAAATGTTTCAGTGGTTGCTAATACACACTTCTTCAGGTGGAAATTCCAAGAAACAAAATGTCTCCTTCATTTTCTTTTATCAGTACACAGTTGTGTAGAACTGACTCATTTACTTAAAGTCATGCTGCCATTTCCTATTACATATTTACAGAATACAGTCTTTTCCAATCCAAGATCTTTATCCATTAACTCATCCTATTTACTGTATATTTATTGTGGTTGTCATGGTACAAGATGATCATACCACTATACTCATCATCTTTCCACTTTCTATGCAACATACTAGCTACTTGCACTAGCTTCTACTTTCTCTGCAAAACACAAAACCAGTCCCATAGATCAATATTACACATAGTAAAAGATTAATGTTATCCCAGCACTAAAATTGAGTTTAATGGTAACCTCCTCTTTTACTGTGTTTGGCATTGTCATTAAACTCAATAACAGGCACAGTGGGGGGCATCCCTCCTCTAGCAGAGAAACCCACATATGATATAAACCATATCTATAGCACTCTATTCAACACATCCCAATTGTTGCTTCGGACTTCAGATGAAAAAAAAACACACTATAAAATACCCTCAACAATTTCTTTTAAAAGCCTTGCCTAACTATGTGTCAAAAACATCTGAAAATGCATATTTGGAAGCTTCATCTTAGCTTAAGTTATAAATGCAAATGCATACTAGCGATATATAAAATATTTCAAGTAGGTGTGGCAGACATAATGTGTTATTTTTGTGTCATTTTAAATATTTCATACCTGGAACAGATACAGGTATGAGATATGTTATCCAGAATGCTCAGGACCTTGGATTTCTGGATAAGGGGTCTTTAATGTGGATCACCATACTTTGTCTACTAAAAAACTATTTATACATTTAATAACCCCAATAGGATTGTTTTGCCTCCAATAAGTATTTGTTATATCTTAATTTATAACAAGTAGAATGTATTGTTTTAATATTACAGAGAAAAAGGAAATATTTTTTTTAAATTAGAATTATTTGCTTATGATGGGGTCTATAGGAGATGGCTTTCCTGTAATTCAGAGCTTTTTGGATAATTGGGTTTCTGATAACAGATCCCATAAGTATAGAATTGCTCTTTTAGAGGTTTGTTCTTAATCTTCTAGTAGATGGCATTTCCTTTGCAGATTCATGCATTTTATACTGTATGTGGAACATGCACTTAAATATTAGTTGTGTTTTTTTTTCTTTTGATCAGATTGTGGCCAATGACACTGGACTCCAAGACTGCTGTTCATATGCTACTGTAACCATCAATATCATAGATATTAATGACAACACACCTGAATTTGCTCTGGATACTTATTACTTGGAAGTTATGGAAAACTGTATGAATGGCACCAAGATTGGAACAATTACGGTGAGAAGGGGGAAACAGAACTAGCAAGTTTGTAATTCAATAACTTATTACACATATCATTTGAGCATTTTCTAATGTATAAGGAGTCATTTGATAACATGCTGGTGCAGATGCAGTCTTGCAAAATTGCCTCAGTCGTGCTTGCATCCACACAAGCCAATGCCTGCATTTATACTTGAGTTTGGCCCCACTGCCTTTGTCCCACCACCTTTGTGCAAATGCATCTACTGATCCAGGAGAACTCCAGAGCTGCTGCACAGGTTGCAGTAGATAACTTGCCTCACTTACCTAACTTGATTCTTAAAATTCAGGTCAACCGTCATTTTGATGGTGAGCACTACAAGACATCAAGATATCCAGAATATTTTCCTTGTTTTAGTTGGGTTGTGTTTTAACTGAAAAATGTTAGTTTTCGATGGTAGTTTTCAGTAAAAACTCGAATTTTCGGGTTAAGTAAAAAACAAATTTTTCCACATTTATTATTCTCCAAAGCTGGAAATAGCTGGAATCTGAAAACACTCCAGCTAAAACGGTTGAGGCCATGTAGAAGTCAAAGGCAGAGGTCCCTTCAAGCATTTGAAGATGTTTGTAGCCATGATGTTCTGGTTTTTTTTGGTTTGCTCTCAAATACTAATTTGAGCGATTTGAGGGGTTTTTTTTCCCGACAAAAACTTGAGTATTCAGGGTTTTCCTCCAAAAATCACTGCTTTGAGTTTTCTACATTCGAGTTGTTTCATAAATAAAGTTTATTCGATAAAAAAACCACACAAACTCGAAATTTGATCAATAACCCCCTTAGTTTACTGCACTGGTGGTTGTTAACTACCCCTTATATTTAGGAATGTTAATTAATGTTAAGTACTACCACATTGAGATCTGATCTATCTTATAAAACATAGTGAATTTTGCAAAACTTAGGCCAATTGCAAATTTGGCAATGGTGTGTGAGAGAATGTTATAGAAAATCATCATGCTTTTTTTCTGTTGTTGTTTTGTACCAGGCAACAGATTTGGATTCTGGGGAGCTTGGAAAAATCACTTACCAGCTGTTGCCAGAATCTATGTGAGTAGAAATATAGTTGGCTCCTTATGTATAAGAGCAGCTGAGTCCAATTCCTCTGATGGGAAAAAGAAATATTGTTCTGCTGCAGTAATTATATAGGACTCATTGTACTATACATCTAAATAATCTGACAATAAACTTTCAAAATATTTTCAACATATATGAGATGCACGTAATAAAATGAATCTTTGAGGGGGCTGGAAATAAAAGGTGTGGGAGATAGCTTCCAGTCAGCCCAGTTGGCAGGTTAAGAAAATAACTCAAAATCAGAAAGCAAAATATAATATGCTGTTGGTTTTTTTTTCTACAACACCACAGAGAAGCTCAGTGGTCAAATTTACTGATTTAAAATATGAGGATATCTACTAATGGTGACACAGCCAAAGCTAATGGCACATGTAATGCTTATCTGCTGCCATATTTCATCTGCCAGGGATAAATGTGCACATTTGATCATTTTTTAGGCAAAAAAATAAACAAAATCTATCCGAATCTGTGTCATAAGTTCACTTTGCCTCAAACACCTAATAATACGTTGCACAGTAACTGACTGAATGTTTTGCAGACAACAGATCTTCCATGTAAACAGAGACTCTGGGGAAATCACTGCTGTCAGTGGAAGTTTTTTGGATCGAGAACGCCGTGCTTTATATTATGCAACCCTGCGAGCTACGGATGGACTGAATGCAACTGGTACCGCTCTGCTTGAGATAACTGTTCTAGATGAAAATGATGAGATACCTACAGCTATAGGAACATACAATATTTTCGTCAATGAGAACACTGATGATGTCAAGATCCAGATTGAGGTAAGGCGTCTGGCCCAGAATCTGTCATTTCACAAGACATTAGTAGTTTAGTCAGGTGACACCAGTCTTCATCTTTCTACAGGCTTTTGATGGTGATGAACCAAACACCAATAACAGCCGCATTGAGTTCCTCCTCCTGCCAAGTGCAATGAGTAGCAACTTCACTGTCAATGTGACTACAGGACTTGTGACAAGCATAGGGCCTCTTGACCGAGAGGCTATTGATGAAAAAGAAAATGGTCGTATTGAGCTGACAGTAAAGTTATATGATTTGGGCATTCCTTCTCTTACTTCTGAGGTCAATGTTACCATCAATGTTGAGGTAAAAAGAAAAGAAAAAAAATTCAAACACTCTTACTTATATAAGTAACACATCACATCAATGTTACAGTGAACATTAAAACAAGTAACTTATTATTTTTAAATCACAGTGGTCTCTGCTTTATGAAGGTAACAGTGTATTTGTGGTAGCTACACTCCTAAAATTTTGGGAAAAGAGTGTACATAGAGCCTTTTAGTGTTACATTCATCATAAGCAGGAGACAAATTCTATGTTATTACAACCTGCTGTCTTCGTTTCAGGATCTAAATGACAATGCGCCTGTTTTCAGCAAATCTGTCTATAATTTCTCTGTTAATGAGAGCACAGTAGGTAAGTGTATCTAACTACCACTTTACTAATGGAAGTCAAGTTCAAGAAACATTTTGCAGAATTCTTTTGTGTCTGCTTCCAGTAGTCTAGGTGTAAGCTGTTTTATATGGGAGCATCACCATTTGTTAGTGCAGCAAAGGTTTTATTCACAAAACTATGGGCATAGCACAGTCATATACTTATACGTAAGCACTACTCCCGGTATTTCAATGTAGTGAGTATGGGTGCAATTCTCAAATGGAGCCCTGTATTTAATACCAGGCCAGTGACTGATATATGATACAGAATTTGTTGGTGCTTAGTCTCAATGAGAAGGGCAACAGGCACTTAGCCAAACCCACAAGCTTAGTCAATGGAACTTTAGTGTGCACACATTTAAATTCATTCTAGTTTTTCGATACATAGTAACAGATTCCAAAATCAACCAAAATGGAGTTCTTCAATAGAGCACTGGGAACCCTGGAGCCCCCTTTGAGGGGACACAAGCTAAAGGGTTTCCTTGTGTCAACAATAGATGCACTTGTGCTTAATTTGGAACAGGAAGTATTTACAGAAGTGTCTATAATGAATGTAATTTTTTTGTGCAACTAATTGGGACCAATTTAGCTGCACTTGCCATTGTAAATCATCTATTGTGTGTCAATGTTTAAATATCACTTCTGAAATTGGGCTGAGAGTTTTGGTTTGTAAAGGTTTCTGCCTTTGTTATTGTGAGTGGACTAGACAAAAATGGAGGGGGTGATTTCACTCCAACTTGCTATACAGTAGTAAAGAGTGATTGACATTTATCAGAGTACAAGTCACATGAATTGGGGCAGCTGGGAAATTGACAATATGTCTAACACCATGTCAGATTTCAAAATTAAATATAACAAAATCTGATCCCTTAAGTTTGCTTACATTATGCTAAATATATCTGGGTTTACAAGCTCTTTAACTATTACCTAAAAAAAACAGCATGACTGTCATTACTCGAGTAATTTACCCCAATATTCTCTAAGAAAGAGTGAAATGAATTTGCAGTGCATACTTGTGACACATTAGACTATCATCCACATTTTTCACTTTAGCTGCAGAAGTTGGAATTCTAAGCGTCAGAGATCAAGACCAGACTGAGCTGAACAATCGTGTGAGTTTCCGTATTTCTCAAGGAGGATTAGGGAACTTTATTATACGTGCTCAAAAAGTAGAATCAGGCCTGTACAGCGGAATTCTTTCATTGGATCCTGATGTGATGCTGGATTATGAGACACAGAAAAGCTTTACCTTAATCATTGAAGCGCAAGATAATGGGCTCCAAGGAGTCACTCACATAGCAACTGCCACTGCCAATGTCCAAGTGCTGGATCTCAATGATGAACCACCATATTTTGACCCCTCCTCTCTAAAGGATCTGCTTCTTTTGGAGAACAGAACTGTGGGTGAAGAGTTACTTACCACTCTGAAGGCGTATGATCCTGATACCATTCATGAACTGAAATTTCAAGCACTCTCAATGGAGTGCTTTAAGAATGGCAATGATATAGGCAACATTTGCTATGACTGGCTCTGGTTGGCTCCAGATGGGCAGCTTTTTGTAAATAACACTGAAGTTGTTGACTATGAGCTGTGTGATGCAATGGTGATGATGTTGCGTGTAGAGGACACACTGACATTGATTGGGGACAAATACAGCAAGAATGGTTTGTATATACCCTAACTTATACTACTTCTTTATATTTAGACTCTTCATCCCTCTTCCATCTCTATTTCTCAGGATGTCAGACTCACAGACCTTTCGCTGCTGGGAATTACAAATACATTCTTTGGTTAGATTTGTGTGTTTCAGATACAAACCCTCCATGTGCAAGTTCTGGCTGTGTTTAGGCCTCCCCTTAGCTCAAAACTATTTTACAGTCTTGTTGCGTCAGGTATATTGTCATGGTTTCAATATAACTATTTGCTATTGTACAAAGTAACGGTTATGTACCCTGTTAGATTTTTGCCCTTTTCAGCTGCTTTTCCCAGAATTTCAATGTAATAACCAGATCATGCTAAGTAGTGTCTGCTGCAACTTGTGGGTGCTATTTCAATATGGACAAAAAATTTTTTTTCCGAGAGGGTAGTGTCATTTCTGGCAGCCAATGCATGCGGTGTCAATAGCTATATTAGTATCCAGTTTACTTTGGGCAAGTCTCTTGCAACAATGAAAGCAACTTGCTAAGGAGTCCCTAGAATTGCTGTGAGGTCCATGTTACCTGAAACTCTGTAGCTTTCCCTTACATCCATATGTGCAATGTCTGTATGGATAATTCATTGGAGCAGGCTGAAGACAGTTCCTAAGGAATGTGTATGGATACAAGCACTTTTATTAATAGTACCAGTGTGTCCATTTTTGCACATTACAGTACATGCAAACTGTAGTAAATGAACACTCATGCATTCCTCTAAAAAGTTTGTGAAAAAAAATAGATTAAATCTATCATTTTTGTACTTCTGTTTTTACTGCTTATCTTCCATTTTTGCTCTTTATCTTCCATTTCCAAACTTTTCGCTTATTCTTACTCCTGATTATATAGTTTTACATAGAAAAATATTACATTTGCTAACTATTTGTTTGTTTGATTTGAGTGATAAAGCATAATCGATTTTCTCTTTTTATTCTTAGTATCCCTGCATGTGAATATACAAGATATCAATGACCACGCTCCTGAGTTTTTGGATGTTGATGAAGTTTTTGGTAAATACATCTTACCGTATTTTACAAGAACATTTTTAAAGACCACATGATAGATATACTGTATAATATATTATGTGATTTATAATATGTATATGTCCAACATAATGAAAAACACTGTACTATTAATTGGAAGATGCAGTTTTAATTGAATACATTTTTGGAATACAATGAAACCTCAGTATAATATTTTCCTGCATTGCACAGTTTTTCTGTAAACCCAGGTCTACCAATATAATATGCATAATACATTTCCCTGATTTTGCACCATTTTTTTTCATTTTGTTTTTTGTATACTATTCGCTACAAAAAACCTTATTTCCATCTTTGACTAATTTATCTCTTCTCCACAGTGGTTGTGCCTGATGTAGCCCCCACTGATTACCAAGTGGCTCTTGTCAAGGTAAGTCACAGAATACTTACAGCATCAACAACTATACTGTTTTCATTTTTTTTTGTACTGGACCCTGAAATGGCATTTCTCCTGATAAATGTTAATTCATAGAATTTCCCTCATTGACGTTTCTGACTATTAAGACAATGGCCCAGTCTGATTTCAAGCCTCTTTTCTTTCTCACAGGCCACCGATGAAGACTCTGGCCTGAATGCTGTTCTAAAATTTTCAATCCCCTCCGTTGAGTTTATCTCAGGGGACGTTATCAGGCCACTTCTGAACATCTTCACTGTTGTCACCACTAATGAAAAGGATATCTACCAGGGAAGCGTCAGGTTAGTATTGCCAGCCCAATTGTGGACTGAAACAAAATCAGGTGTATGGGGTTTATTTAGAATAAGGCTTTCATGTTAATTATTTGCCTACTTCACAGGGTCGCTAGCTCGTTGGATGCAACTTTGAAGGGTAATTACCGAGTAACTGTGACTGCAGAGGATTCAGGAACACCCTCCCTGACTGCTACTCGTGTATTGGATGTAAGGAAATAGTACATTTGTATTTGCTGCAAATTTACTCTGGAAACCATCAAATCATTAGCTAGATTTATTTAATGCAAATGATTAGAGGTAAATTTATTAGAAAATAATTGCAGCAGCAGCCAATGCCTAGTTACACATTTAAATAAAGTTTTTCTAGTGATCAATACCAGGCAATGAACGATATATTTTATACTATGTGAACATTTTCAGCTTTAAAAGTAAATATCACAAAATGTAGAACGTAATATGGAAAAATTATGTTGCTCTTCACTACTTCCCCCCCCTCTCTCTACTTGCAGCTTTGTATCAGGCAGTTATTTTGAAATACAGTTACTCTAATATATTGTCCAGACAAAAGGGCCACACAAAAATGTATCAGATCAAAATCTGACAGAATAGAAACATATGAAGAGCAAGGAAAATGTAGACAAGGCGACCATTTGTTGATTTTTCATTTGACACAGAATTTATATACATATATATATATATATATTTACATACATATATATGATCTACCCATAGTCTTTTACTTGCTCTACCAATGAATGAACTCACTATTCTTACATTGTTATGCCTTACCCTGCAGATTTTTGCTGTTGATGAATCTTATCGGGTCACTCTGAAATTCTCAAAGACTGCTGATGAAGTGCGTGAGACTTCCGATGAGATTAAAAGGTAAGGATTAGCATTGACATAGATAAAAATATGCATTATGTCTTTGTCTCTGAATGTTTACAGCACTAAATTTTACTTGGATAATGACAGCTTTTTTATTTTCATTTTCCTGTCAGTGTAGATTCTGCACATGGTGACACTAACAAAGAAATTATGCTCTTTAGACATGTGATCGACTCTTTGAACTGTGTAGCATATTGAAAAAACAAAAGTTTGGCATAGAACAATGAACCAACCAAATTGATAGACTCTTGCCTTATTGGTTTTATTAGGGCTACTTTATAGTCTGTGTTTGGTTGTACTATAAAGGTCAACGGAGTAAAGTCAAATTGTTGCATATACACACAGCACCTGTTGCACTTCTACTCTCAGCAC
>CM044435.1:38834517-38862108 GCA_024363595.1 Xenopus borealis | reverse complement strand
GGGTTGAGTGCGCTAAATAGCCATTAGATCTGTGTTTTCCAGATGCATAAAAATATATTATATAGTGTAGTGTGTGAACATTACCTCTTACACTAGATGTTACTTTGCCAGGTTACTTTGCAAGTAACAGTAGTGCAACTTCGCTAACGTTAGCTGCCCTGAGTGCAAATTCTCATCTTAGTGAATTTGCATAGCGCTGCCGAAAATTCACCTGGCGAAGTGCGGCGAACGTCGGTCAAGGCAAAACTAGCGCATTTTTTGCGCTTTAGTGAATTTGCACCTATATGTACGTTGTACTACTCACATTAGTAATTCTTGGATCAAAACATATCAATAGGCTTTCGCTTTCATGCAGCAGATGTTGTTATGTGGTATCTGTAAAAGTTAAGGCTTCTGATTGGTGATGTAGTAGAACTTAGGATAGGGCCCTGTGGGCCATTTACCCTTACCGAGCAGTAAGATGAACAAGAGCCCTTCTAATACAAGATGTATCGGTTATCCCTCTCCGTGGGGCGCAGTCTCGATGTTTCAGCATCCTAGCATCTGATTAGTGCACTGAACCCTGTTTATCTATCTTTAAAATATATTTATTAAGGTTGGAACCAGGTTTATCCTAGGGCAATTAAAAATGAAAGGAGTTGTTTGCCTTTAAATTAACGTGTAGTATGATAATTAATGTTTAGTAATAATAATAAAAAAAACTAGCAATAACAATAAATATGTAGCGTTACAGGGTATTTGTTTTTTAGATGTTGTCAGTGACCCCCATGTCAGAAAAAGCAGGCAAATAATTTAAGAAAGATGAAAAAGAAAGAATGAAAAATTGAAAACCAATTGCTTAAAATTGGCCTACTCATTTAGGATAAATAAATACCTGTAGTGTCTTATTTCAAGCTTAACCAAATATTTAGATGCCACTGCAGACCAACCAGTGACACTGGAGTTAAATAAAGAAGAAAAGAAAAAGCAAGAAGATAAAAATCCTAACAATGCAGTATTTATGTGATATTTTTCTTATTGCAGAGCTCTGACAAAGGCAACAAAAGCAACAGTGTATGTGGTACAGATTAAGGATGATGAGCCGCAGACAAAAATCATAATGCAGCGGTAAGAGATATCCCAAAACCCCTACGGTGAAGCTCAATATATGTGAATGTTTGAATATAGACTCCACTTAAAATAAAAGTGTTCTGGAAGATTATGAGGGTTGTTATTTGACAATATACACATCTTCTGCCCCCATTTACTGCCAGGTGCAATTCACATGTAATATGTTGAGATTGCTCAGCTCAATGTGCCTTGTGCCATTTCAAGTCAGGTGCAAATCTTTGAGCCTCATATCAGATACTCAAAGATTTATTCTTGAGGTGGCAAGGGAAAAATGTAGTGAGAGTAACTTTTTTGGCCTGTTTTGCAACACTGCACACTGCCCCACATTAGTAAAAGACAATAGGGTTCATTTATAAGCCCGGGTGCAAGTTCAAGAGCAAGATTGCTCAACAGAACTTGAGCCCCCTGGGGTTGTTGATCTTTGCATGGCGTGCCAGATTGACAATCTGGTGCTGTGTACAAAAAGCAACATCAACAAATGATGCTGTCCTCACCGCCTGCCTGATGTGGGCAGCATCTTCATCAAAGGGAAGGGGATGCCTATGTGCCTCTCCTTGCCTACCCCACCACAAGGTTCAAAGAACATTCCACAAGTCTCTGTGCTTCAGAACAGTGAAAGATGCTTGTGGTTATTTGCAGAATGCAAAGTGCAAAAAAAGTCAGATTGCACTTTGCACACTGCATGGGGCATTGTAAATGAACACATATCTTATGGATATTTCTGGTAGGTTATTCAAACTCAGACAGAAAGCAAGTGCATCCAAAAAATACTGACTTTATAAATCTTAACTATGAAATGGATTACAGAGAAAACATTGCAAAGCTTATAAAGAAATTGGATCTTGAGCTGGTGCCATATGGTGGTGCGTTCTGAGACTGCAATAGGTAAACATGGGAACCTTCTGTCTCATCCATGGTAGGATATAAAAACATGTTGTGGATTGAGAGCAGCTGTTCCCCATAAAACTAAAATTCTTTAGTTGGAGAAATTGCCATTCATCTCATAATCATTATAACAAAATCACTTTCTATTTTTATATTAAGCCTTGTAATTGGAGGATAATGCTATTTTCCTTTCTCTATTATTAATTGTGTTACTGGCCTAACACATTCTGTGTAAATATGAGTAACATTCTTATGCACGTCTCAAAGCACAGGTTTCACCAAGGCATGAATGGTCTTAGATATTTTTAAAATATAAGTTACTCTCTTATTTTCTTCAAAAATAAACTGATTTTATCTACATTACTTCTACAAATCATCATAGACCTACTCAGAAGTATAAACTTTGACATCGCCCATGATTGTACTAACCACTGTGTTTACTGGACATAAATACACTGGAGATAAATATCTGGGGAGATTACTGGACGTGTCGCCCATGGCAACTAATCAGAAATTAGATTTAAACAGCCACCTATAAGGTAGAAAACAAAAGCACAATTCTGATTGGTTGCTATGGGCAACATCTCCATAAATCTCTCCAGATATTTATCTCCAATGTTAGTAAACATGTCACTAAGTATTGGGTTTTCTGGGGTCCACTGATGTGACTGAGACCCATACAGCTGTGTGACCCCAAAGTCTGCCATACCTGACCTGATTAATATTATATTGATATTCTAAACATTCAATTTATTTTCACATTGGTTAGTGTAAAAACAACAGTAAGGACAGGATGAATATATACTCACTAAACTGTTTCTCTTTCAGGGCTGATACCCAGTCCATTATGTTTGTATATTTTGTATACAATAATGGAACTGCTATCACGCCAGAGGAATTGGAAAGGTAAGTAGAGGTTTGACTCTGAACCAAGAGTTTCGCCAGACTCTCTCTGCATTTATTTACAAAACAATCACCAACATTTAATATGAGCCTCATCTTATGGAAAGAAACTAATTATAATCAATTAAAAATTCTGCACCAATTCTAAAATGGTTCATCTTCATTTTTCGGTAATCTGTCCTTCTCTCTGAGTGCAGTTTATAGTTATCGCTCATAAATCATTGGTAGTGATGGGCAAATTTATTCGCATGGGGTGAATTCCCGGCGAATTCCCGTGATTCGCTGCTGGTGAATAAATTCGTGAAACGCCAGTGAAAATTCGCCAAAACGGCATGATGCGCGTCGAAAACGACGTGACGCGTCAAAAACGTGCAGTGACTCGTTTCGCTAATTTTTTCGCCAATTCGCCAATTTCTCGAATTTTTCGGCGAAGCGAAACTGGGTAGATTTGCCCATCACTAATCATTGGTCTTTTGTCTTTTTGCCTAGATATAGTACAATATTAGAGCAAATTGTCTTTCACTGACCCTAGCAGAAAGCTGCACGAAGAAAGACAGATTTCTGAGAAGAGGATACTAGTGAAGAAATTTTAATTAATTATATTTACAAAGTTTCTTATTTTCATTTGATGAAGCTTATATTATTTTTTCCTTGATACTTGCCTTTTATTGGGGTTATTTGAACCACAAAATTAGAAAAAAGGGCACCAGTAACAGTAAATACTAAAATGAATTTATTTAGGAGACTGGACTAAGGTTTTTGGGGATGATTTTTTATGATACTTTTAAACCATTGATCTTTCTTACGCCACTTTTACTTTACTCCACTTTTGTGTCTGTTTAACATCTGTTTACTAAAATTCACAAAAATAGTATTTAACTAATTTCACATGAACACTATGAATATTCTTGCAACAAAATTAACACAGTTCCCTTGTTTACTGAAGTATGATGTGGCAAACTTGTCTTGCTATAGGTGCTGTTAATGACATGAGCATGGCAGTTAACTTTGGTGTTATTTCTTGCGAGTTGCAAATTTATATGCGCTCTTTAAAGCCCACTGCATAATCTGCTGTAAACCTGACAAATTTTTTTGGGCACCACTGCCAATGACTTCACTGAGGAATAGTTTATAAAAAATAGTATTAGCAATTTATAAATTAATTATTAAAAAGGATTATGGCCAATAAATATCAGTAATCAATTATTTTCACATTGCATTCATTATTCTAAATAAATTCACTAATAATACGAGTATAAGTATCATTTTTCCCCACTGGGAAGACAAAATTTTGCTGCTCGTAAAAAAAACTGACTTTACATCTCTCCAACTATACAATTTATGACAACAGGAACAACAGGCAGAAACAAGGAAATTCATTGTGAAATTATGCTTTTGTATCTACTTTGCTGGCTCCATCATTTCTCAGACTTGATCATACATTTTTAAATGCCATTTGGGGGTTTATTTATCAAAAGTCAAGTTTGTGAGGTTTTTTTCTACCTCGAATATACTCACAACTCGAATGTTTGCTTTTTTTTTTTTATAAAAAACCTGAATGTAAAAGACTCAAATACTCTAATTGATTGAGTTATTAGCAAAAAAAAAAAACTTGAATAGGCAAATTGTTTGCATTTATGAGCTGAAACCATTGAAAAAACAAAAATCACGAAGACTAAAAACATCTTCAAATGGTTCAAGGGACCTCTGTCATTGACTTCTACATGACCTTGACAGGTTTTTAGCTGGAGTATTTTAGTTTTTTTCAGCTTCGGGGCATAATAAATCTCGAAAAAAATTTGTTATTTTTATTCCAAACAATTTTAGTGTTTACTGAAACTACCCTAGAAAAACTACATTTTTTTGGGAAAAACACAACTTAACCTTTAATTAAAAAAAACCCTTAATCCACCTTTTTACATGTAGTTGTCCCAATTTGAACCCATATTAATAGTTTTTTTTTTGCCGATTTTCCAGGATTTTACAGAGTGACACAGCAGTGCTGGCTGAACTTCTGCAGCTGGGACTGTTTGTTATTGTAAGTAAAATATACAGTTTTCTGGTGATAGTTGCGATAGGTAAGGTGAACTAAGCAAACTCTTACACAAGAACTCACTCTGCTCTAGGTCAGGTTCCTTATCCGGAAACCTGGTGTCCATCCACCATAGATGCCGTTAAAAGCAAATAATTAAAATTTTTAATAATGTAATAATAAAACAGTACATTATACTTGACTCTAACTAAGCTCTATGAGTCCATATTGGTAGAAAAACAATTTCATCACTGTTCATCAGTGAAATATAGCTCTGATACCAATAAGTGACATATAAAGAGATGTATTTCACTATAAATATGTGAGGCTCTTCCTACTGTTCTGCACAGTTTTATAATGTAGGCCCTAGATATAGTGTAAGGACATACCATCTACACAAGATTAGAGGAAATGCTGATTTATCTTGCTTTTTCCCAGTGCATTTTGTATATTTCAGACTTTTTCTCTGATTGATTTACAGGGTGGGGGAAAGGACCCCCAAAAAAACAATGAAATCCTGTATGGAGTTATTGCAGGCCTGGCTGGTGCATTGTTGCTCATCATTGTGATTATGATCATAGCTCTCGCCTGCATGCGGAAAAGGTACATGTCATTGCTGTAATCTCATTTCCCATTTAAGTCTCTCCAACAGGAAGATATTAGAAGAGAAATCAATAGTTAGTGCTCAGTCATTATAAAGGATTATAACTCAATTTGCTTCTATTTGAATAGGTATTTAAATTGCATGTGGCATATTTATGCTTAGTTTCTTCCTCGTCTTTGACAATAACTGCTGAGAGTAATACTTGAAACATATCCTTGCATCTTGTTTCTGGCATTTGGGAGACAATATTTGTTACAATGGTTAATATTTTGTTTAAGAGCATGAAGTAACTTTATTAAAAATATGGTTAAATATTATGTTTCAGAACTTTAAAGCAGTTCTTAGTTTTGTTTCCAATTTGCACACAAAGTACCAAGGTACGCACTAATTGTTACTAGACAATTTACAGTAGAACTCTGAAAATAATCTAAACATACAGTTGTTTCAGGATAGTTTATTAAAAATACTGTGAGTAAACAAATGGAATGGAGACTTTGAACGATGCCTAAGGTCTGCAGAGAAAACAAAATGTTGAATAGCATGGGATGCATAAGCAGCTTATTCTATTCATATTATGCTTATGCAGGAGCAGCCTAGTAGGCAAGAGGGGGGAAAATGTTGAAAAAAAGTGTGATTTAAAAGTAGAATGCAAAAGATCCAAAGGGAATATGTCCAAGGGTACTACTTTTTTTTCCTTTTTCTCTCACAGTTTCCTCTAAAAAATTGAGTTTTCCCCTTTAAAAGCCTGACCAGATTAATAAATAACCCCCATAATGTTTACAGTTTATGAAAAATTCCTGTAAATGGATTTAAAACTATCATTCTTAGGTTTCACCCACAGGCAAAGGTATTCTTCTGCTATGTGAATGATGATGATTCATGTATGAGCCTGTGCAGTCTGTATTCATGTTAGAAAATCCAAGGTCACATTTTATTTGTATTGTTTTTTAACCTTCGTGTGTCACACTGTCTGATTAATTCACATTGCATTAATGTTTTACAATTATCACCTGGTGTGTTTCAGTCACAAGAGGCAGCTTCGAGCAGTAAAAGCTTTGAAGGTGGCAAAGACTTTACCTGCAGAGATGGTGCAGGGAGTGGAGGCCATACCTGGAACCAATAAATTTAATTCAGAAGGGTGAGAGTCTTGGAAATAATAATATTCTTCTTTTTAACTGTAGACTGAATGCATGCTTTTATCATTATACAGTATACGTTATTACCTCTTTGTGATTCTGAAAGTTTGATTTATGTAAAAATAAATGAAATTATGAGACCTAGTGATAGTTTAGAGACATCTCCCTACTATGACCAAATATCCCATGTTCTCATATTGTATGGTCAGCTGTAAGCTGTGGATGGCGGGTCTCCTCTCAATAAACACATACTCATGTCAAATTATTATTAGTTTTCCATACTTGGGCCTCACTATATTTTTCATGTTTTGTATTTTACAGAGCCAATCCAATGCTGAATCTTGATGTGAACCCAATTATAGATCTGGGCTTTGAAGAAAGCAGTTCATATAGTGACAGTGCCAGGTTTGTAATAAATACTCTGCTCTACTGCCTTACCCCAGCTAATTACATAACGTAGGTGAAATTTGGACAGAAGTATTATTTCTTTTTGATTCAGCTACTTATTATTCAGGGGATTTACTGTCAGGATAGTGTTATTTCTGGATCGACTACAAGATGTGTAACAAATTAAATATTTATTATTTTTCACAGTTTGAACTCTCTTGATGATAACATGATGGCCAACAATGGAGGCCAATCTTCAGTTCTTCAGGTGAGATACATAAGTAGACATACATTTCAGATGAAAGATTAGATTTCTGTCAATAATTTATATTCTCATGGTTTGTGTATGTCAGAAAAAGAGACAGCTAACCCTTCAGAACAATACAGTTCTTGTTTTAAGGGGGTCTGTTTGTAAAATGTGTGTTCCCGGTAATTTTGATGGTGCTTTATTGTAGCATTTCCTTTTCACATTGTAGTGACTAGTGTTCAGGTACGAAAAATGAATAATATTGTGTGAGATGCTGTAATAAAGCCTGACCTATTTGTGTAAGCACTTAACCCAAAATGTTCTTACTTTCCACAAAAGATTCGATTTGGAATTTGGTCAAAGGGTGAACCAATCTGTATTCAAGATTTCTTTTTCTTCCATCCTCTTTTTTATAATAATAATTTGTAAAGCAGGGGAACTAAACATTAAAACTGAATACACTGTATGCACCATGAAAATAAGACACTTAAATATAATCAGTTAAAGGTCCTGTACTGTTTCTGACATTATCAAGTTAATACTTTACTATCCTATACTCTGTGTTGACTATCCCGATCTAATCAATAGGTGTGTATTCATGCAACTTTGGGGCAGATTTACAAAATTCATGTGAATAATTTGAAGTTTGATCGAATTTACAAAATTCGATTGGTTGAATTTTTGAATATGCAAATTTGACCATCGAATTTGTAAAATCTATTCGACTAGTCGAATTTCCCCTTTAAATTTTGTATTCGATTGGCTACTTCGCCAGGTTTTTGGTGAATTTAGATCGAATTTTAAACATTTGATCGAAGGGTTAAAATCGTTTGAATTGATCGATACGAACGATTTAATCGATCGATCGAATTTCTACTATTCGATCGTTCCACAATCGAATAGCGGTAAAATTGTTCGAATTTGATATTCGAATTTAAAATATTTTACTTCCCTTCTATTCACATGGAAAAAAAATTCGAAATTCGACCAATGATAAATTTGCCCCTTTGTGTCAAAAGTATGAAAGTTAACTTGTACACTGTCTAGGCCAGGTAGAAGGTAATATAATTAATAGTGATGGGCGAAATGGGCGCGTTTCGCTTCGCCGAAAAATTCGAGAATTTTTCGCTGATTCGCGAAACGAGTCGCGCGTTTTTCCGACGCGTCGCGTCATTTTCGGCGCGCGTCGCGTCGTTTTCGGCGCGTCGCGTCAAAAGCAACGCGCGACTCGTTTTTGCGCGGCGAATTTTTTTTTGCTAATTTTTTTGCCAGTTTCGCGAATTTATTCACCAGCGGCGAATCGCGGGAATTTGCTGCGAATTCGCCCCTGGCGAATAAATTCGCCCATCACTAATAATTAATCCAAATCCTTAATTGAATACTGGATTCCATTAATATACAGTCCTTAGCACTCTGTAAATAAGTCATGGCTTTATGGAAGTGATAATGTCCCCTTTTTGTAATTAAGTTTTACCATACATGGCGCATGCCTTTAGCTACATACTGAAATAGCATTCATCAATCCTAGTGCCTGAATTCAAACTAATATGGTAATTGTTCTTTGTCCATTCTGTGTCTTCAGTATCACTTTACAAACGCCTGAACAAGCAACATGGCGGCTCACATAAAGGAATTTTCTGCATATACATAAGTTGTGCCCTTATATGTTTACAGAGAGGTTACATTTCTATGTGTTCATTCATAGTTTTTTCTCTGTTCTATTCAATAAGTACATCAAATTTTATTTATCAAGTTAATTTTGTAAAATAGTTGAAACACAAATTTTTTTTTAAATGTCCATTTTACACTGCACAATACCAGACGATATCATTGTATATATTTCACTGTTTAATGTCATGTAACTTTCAATTAAATGACAAACCTTCCATTTGTTGTGATGTACTAGTTTTCTTGATTTCTTGTCTTCTTCCATATACAGGAAAACCAAGATGTGTCTGGGCCTTCAGGAGGAGATGAAGACAGCAGAACCAAGGAAGAACCATTGGCTGCTGCCCTTAATGGCAGAATGAAAACATCTTACAGCAATGGAGCCCTGGATACTACAGACTTGTAATAGTGACACAAGATTAACACACTGCAGTGCCACCTAAATGTACACTTTAATTTTGCTTGATCACAGTACTGATTTGTATGACTTTATACAATGTTTTGCATGGTAAAATGGGACTCTACCACTAGTCTACAGGCCACTTACTAGCACAATTTGTTGCAGCAGACGGATCTGTACCTGAGTATTTTCAAAGATGCCTTATCTCTTATTGTATCTTATATGATATCGTATGATAAGAAACTCCATGTGCACTATAAATTATTTTTTATCAATATATCATACACACACACATATATATATATATATATATATATATATAATCTTTCAACATCTTGCACATCCCTAGCACATACCAGTGACAGTTTCTTATTGAAGAACTCTGGTAAATTGTTGTCTGCTTTACTGAAAAGAAATCACTGCCTTAACACAATGACTGTATAAGCACAAAGGATTGTTCCTCATGTATTATTTTTGTGGGTGCTATCCATTTGGGCTGATTATCATACTGAAAAGACCCAGTTTAATGGAAAGGCCTCCACTGTCCATTTGTTATCCTAGATTTCAGATGGACTGGGCACAAAACACTATGCACAGTTAAATAATAATATTTAAGAAAATTTCCCTTTGTATTGCAAGATCTATGGACGGCCACCCTCTAGCTGCATTGCTAGTGCTATTTGTTTATAATATGCAAGAAAATATAGTTACAGTGCAGTGGATTTGTAGGCCACCTGAACATGATGCTAAGAAAAATGAGCAATAATAAATGATGATAAAACTTGACCTGCCTAAATCATGCCATCCTGTCTATGGAAGACCTACAACGCCTACAAATATATTTTCCTAATTATTGGAACTGTAGTCCATCAGTAGCTGGATTAGTAGAATTAAGGAATTAGATTTTAACCATTTCATGTGTATTGCAATTGGACAGTGTTGCCCTTATTTTTATGGTAAATATATTTAAAATTGTGCCTTTCCTGCTTTGAGCTAAGTTGTCTCCTCTTTTATAAACAATATAATTTATAATACATATAATACATATATATTCTCTTGCAATAATCAGACAAAACATTCAGCTTTACATGCATATTCTGATCCCTATTCATTCCCGAAATAAAAGGGTTTGTGGACCTCTATGTTTGGTTGTAACTCTGAATAGATTGTGAAACTCTGCATTCTACTTATGATTAAATTAACAGGAAAATTTAATATGATAAAATATGTTAGTGTTTAGCTATCATGTTTACAAATGTTTTGCATGAGTAAAATTGTCAATCATTGACATGAAAATCCCTTGCTGATCTGAGATGCAGAAACATATACTGTATATTGTATGGCAATGGTCTAGGGCCAACATAACTCTAACTGTGACTCTGCAGTCAGTTCATACTATCAGGTTAGAGAAGTGCTACCCAACTGTCCATTCTCCACCTGTTGTAAATTGCAAGAAATTACTGTGGCTGTTGGTAATCTTATTGGTTTATTTAGTTACATGCACTTAAGTCCAAGCAACGTATATAACATGGACCAAACCATTAAAAACTAACTGATGATTGGGTGCTCGTGGTTACAGGGACTTGCCCATGATCATGTATGTTTGTGTGTGAAGGGGGAAAAGAGTAACACACATATAACAATCATTTTCCAGAAGATTTTATTAACAAATGTTCAGCTCTACAACTTTAACTAAATTGCCAGGGAAAATGGAAGGGAAATCCACATTATATCACCACCATCACACAGTAAATTAATCTTCTATGGCACATTATAAACTCACATCATAATCAGAACAGCGAAGAGAGAGAAATGTAGACTAGGAGTCAAAGATACAGGAATATTACAGTGAGATGAAGGTGCCCAGCTCGTACCCATCAGTCACTTGGGCTGAGGCATTGCTAGAGAATAGAGTAGACAAAAGAAATCTTGACTGTGTTTGCTAATGTTCTGTGAGATGGACAAGGAAACTCTTCTGAACGAAAAATTAGCCACATACCAAATTCTGCTCAATATCCTCTACCTTCAGTAGGATAGCTCTCTGATGATGCCCCTGTGAGTATACTGAGCTAGACATTGTTATTGTGCTAAAGCAGTATGAAACATTGGAGCATACAGGCTTCTGTTGTTATAAGAGATTGGGCAAGTGGTTCCTGTCCACAATTTTCAAATGACAAGAAAACATGAAACATCAGTCCTGGTTCGGTAGCAATGCTGAGCAAAAGACTTGCCTGCTCCAAAGGCTGTATAAGGGCACTTCACGACTTGCAAAGAGAAGAGCTGAGATTGTGGCCACTTGCTTTGAAATAGCTTAGAAGGATTGTCACAGTTCCGCCACTTGTATAAAAATGTAAAAAAAAAAAAAAGATTGACATGCCTAACTCAGAGGATGAGAACTGCCTCTTGGCCACTTATTTGACACCCACCTCCAAATTCAAAGGGCCACCACAGTGCATTTCCTGTAAAGATGACATACTCCTGATTGTCTGTCTCTCTATGATCATATTTACATTGAGAAGCCCTAGTCAAATCTTGATATTTGATCATGTAGCTCAGTATTAAAATACCAAAACCTTTCTCTAGAAATATATCACAACTAACACTGTTTTGAAAGACATCACTCTATTCTATGTACATGAATTGTTAAAAATTCTGTGTTCGTGGTCAAGGTAAACTTCTTGCTGGCAAGCTGTAAAAGCTCCTGACTGCTGAATGATTGTCATTAACCCATGATACATTTCATACAGCCAGATCAACTCGGCCAATTTATCATACGTCCGTTACTATCACCCCAGCCTGTAGTTTATAATCCCCACTGTAAAGGCAACCACATTGAATGAAAGGAACACCTCCAAAATGGCACAAAAGAAGAAATTTTTGAAAAAAGTTAGAAACTAGTGTTTAAAGAACAGTACATGCTCCTTGTTGCTTTTCAAATAAAGGTTCTAAACAAGAAGGGTACATATGTGATTCAGTTTGCATAAATAAAGTGCCATTTTTAGGACATTTTAAGACATTATTACAAAGCATGTCAAAGCCAAAGATGGCAAATTAGCTGAAGTAATTCACATTAGCATAGACATAGGAAAACACAGGCAAATGTTGGCACTTCCAAAGATGGTGAGGAGAAGGGTTCTCAGGCCTTTCAGCTATTGAGAGACATAAAACAGGAACTTAGTAGTAATCATTCATGTTGCCTACTGTTAAGCAGACACACAAATTGTCACTGGTAAAGCCTGCATGTATACTTGGAAAAAGTTAGCAATAAGACTGAGCAGCAAGAACAGAAGAAAAATGAAAAAAAAAAAACAAACCAAAATATTATTAAATACTTTACTTTATGATGATATTTAAAAACAACAAATGATTTTGAGCCATTAGCAAACTTAAAGGGGTTGTTCACCTTCAAACTAATTTTTTGTATGATGTAGAGTTTGATATTCCGAGACAATATGCAATTGGTTTTCATTTTTAGCAGCCATGCATTGATTTGAATGAGAAATGGGAATATTAATAGGAGAGGGCCTGAACAGAAAGATGAGTAATAAAAAGTAGCAATAACAATACATTTGTAGCCTTCCAGAACTTTTGTTTTTAGATTGGGTCAGTGACCCCCATTTGAGAGCTGGAAAGTGTCAGAAGCAGAAGGCAAATAATTAAGAAACTATAAAAAACGAATAATGAAGATCAATTGAAAAATAGCTTAGAATCGGTCGTTCCATAACTTAAGTGTAAACCACCGCTTTAACATTAAACGTTAAAGGAGCCTCTGCAATGAAAAATATTCCTACTGAATTCTAATGAGTGGATTAGAATACCAATACTGACACAGTTTTATGACATCTTGCATGAGAGCCCATGAGCAAGTGTGTGGAGTTGCTTCTACTCCTGTTACAATTAGGGGTTTCCATGACTAGCCCAATTTGGACAAAAACATCCCTGGTGATATGATTCCTAGTTTCCTTAGTTGGAAGGTCATACCCTTAGCTGGAGAGTTGCAAGGAGATTCTATTTCAGAGGGGATGTGAGAAGTTAGGAATTGTATCAAAGCAGATACTGCAAGCTGATTCAGTAATACCCTGATCAAAACAAGCAGAACTAAAGCATTATATGAAATATAATCCATAATACTTTCATGAAACAAACAAACACAAAATCTGAAATAAAAACAGAATGACCCTTCAAAGAAACAATGCAGCATCATTCCTGTTTTAGTTGAAAACATTCTGTTATTCTGCTGCTTAATACCCCTCTGGCCCACGGCACATCAGTTGGTAACTGGCTGTCGCCAGTGGTGAAGGGTGGATTTCAGCCTAAAGATAGTAAAAAGCATGTTTTTGGATGAAAATTGACTGTAATTAAATTGCTGTGATAGGCAGTTGACTTTCACTTCAATGGCAGATAGCTCCTGTGACACGGTAGCGTTTAACAGCATGATGCCAGCGTCTGATCTCTTTGCCTTTTTCTGAAAGGACAATTGCATTAGAGTTAACATACAGCCAGTATTTTACTGGTTGGGCGGGTAAAAATTATGCTTGATGCCAATATATTTACAAAGTAAGAAACATAACTAATAGAGTAAGATACATTTTTTTGGCCTTGTGCACCTTTGAGCTCAAAATTATCCATAATTGTATTAAAAGCTATACGTTTTCTGTAATAAATGTAATACAATGCTATCAAGTCAAAAGAAAACCATATAATGGTCAATTGATATTCATTATCCTAATAATATCCTAATAATAATTTCACGGTAGTGGCAGAACTTCACTCTTTGATAAATGTACCCCTATATTCTATTCTATATTCTAAAGCCTATATCACTTTTAGGTAATTTTTTTGTGCTCACTTTCTACCACCTGTCTTGTTTTACTACCTGTCAGCAAAACATGACTTCACTATATTTATTGATGGCCAAAGTCTAACATGCACAATGCAACAAGCAATAAATGCTGAACACTTTGGTCTTCAGAGATAACTGTCTTGACATGACATACTATATATATATATATATATATATATATATATATATATATATATATATACACAGTTTTATGTATGCCGCAATTTAGCAACATGTGTTAATTGATCTCAAGCTCCCCTGTGGGTGTGTACCCTAGTGAAATAAGACCAACATAGAATGCAATGAAACTAGGTCTTGATCTATTTTTATTGCATTTATTTAGTATTAGTCTCTGTATCAACAGTTCTTACATGTTGATTTCTGGTGAGGGACAATCAAAACTGCAAATCATGGCAATCAGTTTAAAAATCCCCTGTGTATGTATTCTATTTATTGCTCGTGCTGTCCTAGGCTATTACAGGCAAAGTGCCCTTTTTGTTAGGGAAATATGTCATCTTCATGTTTGCTCTCACCACTTCTACTACAATGGATGTCGGTAGTCTTGCAATATAAAATTAAACATTATTCTAAACAAATTAGTACAATGAATGAGGTTTTCCTGCTTCCCTTTTAAAGCTTCTGAACATGCCCTGGGTCTATAATAGCTACTCCCATGTTACAAAAACAACAAACTACCAAGTAATCATACCAAATAGAAATAGCTTCAATATCTTCCATTTATGAACATGCCGAACATACTGATCATATAGCTATAGGAGATAGTGAGTAGCTGAACTAAAATCATTGCCTGAAAAGATCTGAAATGATTCGTTGCTGAATGCAGCACAGTGTGATAAGTATAAATTTCGGATCCCAATCATCATATTTTCTATTTACAATGCAATGATTGGAAATGACATTTTCAGCTGAACGGTGGGGATTGTGTGACTTTTGGAGTGAGCCCTTAAAAGAGTATGAACGCATGTTTTGTTTGCATCTATTGATGCAACTTGTTGCAGGAACAATTGCCACCATGCTCAGGGTCTATTGTTGAGACAATTTAACAGAACATGCAAGACAGACTGAATGGTGCTTAGCACAAGTATATGGAATTGCAAGGAGCTTGCTTGAACGCAAGTATCTTTATTGAATGGCGTGGATAAGAACAACATTTGTGTCCATCTTAGTATAACTGCATATGTGGCTGCATTTGTAAATGACCCCTCAAGTTATCAAATCTAAATCTATTTACCTTTAGTGTGCAATTATTTGCCCCTGTATTTTCTGCATTGCTGCAGAATTCATTTCTATTTGGTACAGATTATCATCATGCCCACACTGTGAATTAAATGGCCTCCAGTTACACTTTGACTTATGCTGTTTACTGGCTCTATGTGGTGGGGCAAAATCAAACACTGCAGGCATTTATTGTGCATTGCTTAATGTGTGCTTATTGACAAACCAAAATACATGCCCTTATATTACATGAGTAACTGTTAGTTACATTGTGCATTTCCTAATATACTACAACTCACAGTTGAAACATGCATCCTAACCTTAGGGAACCATGTGTTTGCCCTTTTCACATGACCCCACTTCTCATACCCTAACATGCAGCTCTTTGTGTTTCTAGGATGCAATGCAAAGGGACTACTTGTTCCTTTGGCCTGTGGGGTTGAAAAGCAGCATGTAGCCAATCTGCCTGGAAGAAAATGGCTGCCCAGACAAATCTAAATTGGTAATTGTGCCAGTAATACCTGGGGAAATACAAGAAAAGTAAACAGCACAGGCATTTAGCTCGATGTATTTCATTTAGACAAATTCACAGGACAAAATGAATAAATGAAAGTAAAATATATTGAGACTCGCCACACTGAAAACAGCAAGATATACAAGTAGCAGCTACAAATCTCTGACTGTAGGGCCAATAGAGCCACATTGTGCTGCCACCACATATGAGGTGCGTAATCTGATCTACTTCTGGAGCTTCTATTTGTAGACCTAAATATTGCCTTCTATTTAAAGAAAAAAGTGGCAAGGTCACATGATTTATCACACCAGAAGGTTGCACCGGCCATTAGTCTACTGGGATATCACAGCTATATATATATACTGTATATATAGGTGCACATATGGAGACATTGACCAATGTCATTCTGCCTTTTTTCCTGTAAATGCAATTTATAGCCAGCTGCAAACATTTTGCATCTATTTGTTAATAATAAAGAACAAAAATTGATGAAAAAGAGTTGGAAATTATTTTACACCTGTTTCCTTTTTATAAAACAACAGTTCTGTGGTTATATACAGAGGATGCTTTGCAGTTTTGGCCTCAAAAAATGCAACAATATATATATATATATATATATATATATATATATAAATATATATATATATATATATATATATATATATATATATATATATATATATATGAAACACTTGTGAATACAATTGTCTATATACTGTAGGTAAGTTTTTGCATTACTAGATTTGAGAATTACCATAATGCAACACTGCAATACTGAAAATGACAATGTCAGATTATATGCAATAGAAGAACCAGTTCTGGTCAATATGTTCACATGCTGACTAGCTGGCCAGACCACAAAGACAGGGGGGCTCCTTTATCAACAATAGGAAAATTTGCCCATGGGCAATAACACATACCAGCCAGATGCAGGTATTACAATGCATGCAATGACTTGATTTGTCACCATGGGTTATTGCCCATGGCAAATTTGCCCTGAGTTTATAAATTACAGAGAACCCCCAGTAAATCTTGGAATAAACACATGCAATGATAGAGGTCACCGCTCTCCAAATCTGCCTTATCAGTATCTATATAAATAGCAATAACTTGATCACAAATTTAAAAAAAAATCCTATTCTCTAGGAATACTGATCTTAGTTTATTGAAACAGTGAGTCTGAGGATTTTGCTGAGCACAGCTTCTAATATTAGTGACCTATTTATAAATGATACATGCAGAAAAGGCAAAAATGATGTCTTCCAGGTTACGATATATGTATATATGTAAGCAGCAAAAAGCATGCTAGCTAAAAAAACAAATGAGCTGCTACTATAAAATATGTACAAGTGAGTGTGCAGTGTAAGCACTTTCTCTGAGTAAGTGTGTATAGAAATGAATTTGGCAAAAAGTCCATAAAGTTAACTTTTTTCTAAACTGGACTGGTGCAGTATAATTGTAGTTATTTATTTATTGTCTGTTAATTCAATATATTGCACTGACACATCTTAATGCAGCCCTTTAACTGAGATATACACTATTTCCTGCCCTGGTAAAACTAAAATGTAAATGAAAAAAGTCCATAGTACACACAGTTTTATAAAGAGCCAATGTACCTGCCTGTATGTTTGTTTACAAATCTGCCTAACAAGGTAGTTATTTAATAGAGAGGAATATGGAATCTAAAGGGTATAACTCTGCATCTCAGAGTTCACCTTCTAAGATTTAAAAAAAATCTATAGCATTCTGCCAATTTTGAGCCTCTGAAAACAGACAGAATAAAATTAAAAAAGTCAAAATGTTTTTTCATTCTATGTAGATTTCTAGCCAATGTATTGTATAGTCCTTGAACAGCTCTATCTACAGCCAACAGCTCTATGTTTTAAATTCTGTAACAACTGAAAGTAGTAAACCACTACCTTTGTATCTGCACTTAATTAAGTTGAAAACAATGTGCTTTTAGGGTTAAATAATGTGAATAGTATAGTTAAACATATCCATACAACCTTAAAATCAGCATTCCTAGCATTCTGTAAAACAAAACACTTGTTCCTCCTGAAAGCTACAAATACTTTCTAGATACAAATACATTTCCTTAGCTTGGCAGACCCTTTGGTCCCTGATCATTAGTCATGTTTCTTCAGGCAAAATATGGTTGCAGGAGTTGCCTAATGGAACCCTGAATTTATGTGTGGGGTTTGCTTTGTTATGGTATGATTGTAAGTATTAAGCATAGATTCCCAGTAAAGGTGCATTTAACTTTGGAACAATGCACAGTACAAAATGATAATAAATGCTAAATAGTATATTCACAGTTCTGGGATGGGAATTAGGAAAACAGAGAAAGTACTTTTGCCGATCTCTTTCCAATTTATCTCCCAGTATCTAGAGAGGTCTGATCAAAATCATAAACAACAAATATTTAGAAAGAAATTGTTTCTCTCAAAAGGAAAAGGAAAGGAAAGATACCCCCAGGTACTGGTTATGCCAAAATTGATCACTCTTGGCTTAAACTAACATTCACCTTCAATAAATCAAAGAAAATCGCCTTGATAAAGCACATTGCGAAACGCGCGTCGGCGTTTTTACTTGCCTGCTCCAGGATTTTAATCTTGCCCAACAATTTTTCCCATTGCACGAGTTTGAGCAAGTTTTTTCTAAGGGTAGTCTCAATTGCATGGCGGTTCAGTTCTCCTTCTTTGTCTTCTCCAATCTATTTACTCACAAGGGACCAGGATTTGTGGTTTTTTAGAATAGCCTCTTATCAACAAGTGACAGTTAACTACCGAGACCACAGTCCTGCTCACCCTGCCTACCTTTACTTTGTGATGTCCCTGAGCTAGAAAACATTAGGCAGTTAATCATTGGGACAACTTCACTGTTCTTTCTCTTCATTTTCCTTACTATTTTTAAGAATCTGAACATGCTGATGCAATTTAATTAACCATTTTATCTCTTTTTAATGTTGATCACCTGATGAATTTTTTCACCTTCTAATTTATTTAAAATAAATTTGAATCACGATCATTGTGACTCACACTTTAATATATTTATTGCACTGCACTTTAAAAATAATTAAATTCTTAGAATTAATTACGGAATGATGAATTCACATATGCACTGAACTTTATAAAATTCCAAGTAATTTATAGGTCACTAATTTATTTACACTGCTCATGTTTTTTAATTTAAAGCAGTTACAATTCTACTCAGTGTAAGCACTATAAATTTTACATTAATAATCAGGATTTCTCGAATACCTAGTGATTGAAACTAGATTTTAAATCACCAGTTTTGATTTTATACTTCAACTACACCGTTTAGGATTTTCTTTGATTTATTGAAGGTGAATGTTAGTTTAAGCCAAGAGTGATCAATTTTGGCATAACCAGTACCTGGGGGTATATTTCCTTTCCTTTTCCTTTTGAGGGAAACAATTTCTTTCTAAATAGTTATGGGATGGGGTGACTGGGCAGTCGCATGTTATGCATCAGCTAATGGGGAAGTGGGCAGAGTTTGGAGAAGTGTGTTCTCAATAATGAAAGATGAATCAGAATAATTATTTGTCAATAATCTACCTAAAATGCGTAAGGTTATTGTCGTTACCTGACTGACTATCTAAAAGTCTCAGAGATTCTATTAAGATTTTATTAAGCTACTCTTCATTAACCAGATTGAAGGTAGATATGAGAAAGATTAAACAATGCAAATCCACAATACTTTAAATCTATTTTAGAAAAATGTAAACATGTTACAGAACAGAGGAACAAAGCTAAACAATTTATTTAGCTCCTGTACCCTCTCTGCAAGCTCAATTCTAAGGTTAAAATCCAAGACAGTAATTTTAAAATGTATAAGGGGGAAATGTCTGTTTTCACCTGTTTTAATGCTAGCTGTTATTTGTTGTATCCCTTTGTATCTACTATTTTAATGTGGCCAGGCTGATATTATGTTATACATGCCTAGTTAATCTTGTTCAATGTGTACAGACAAATTTTAAGGCAGTGAACCCCTTGCACAGATAATGGTATTTAATTTTTTTTTGCTGTGGAAGGGCTCTAAACAACCTTGCACCAGAGCCCTCCCTTGCCTTGTTCTAGAAATGACCCTATGTGTATTTTAAAAAATAAGTTGTTGTTGCAAAACTCAGAATCCCATTATTAAGGAGTACAACACAGTATTATTGACTCAAGAGAGGCTGTACTTGTAATCATTAACTTTAATGTTTCTACTCCAAAAAAGACAATTAGTTCCTTCTGTTCTCTTATTGCTGCCAGTTTCTCATGAATGATAAGTAGCTTCTGCTGATTTTAACTTTAATCATAGATTTTGTCTTTATTCATGATACAGACATGCATTAGAATCATATAATAGTTGGTCAGTTAGGCTACCAATGTATCTTACCTGCAAACATTAGATCTGTTTAGTAAAACTGCCTGCCAACTAAGCCACTCCTAATCTAACAGTCGATTGGCCCAAGCATGGGTATGTATGACAATATTGGTTTGGGCCTTTACTAGATATTTAAATATGACCCACTGAGCGTGCACTGCATTGATCCATGGATGTGGACATCTCTTGGTGGGACTGCATAGGTCCCTGAGGTGTCAAGATAATTGACCAAGAGATCAAATGAATGATTCTTTGCCAGCTGAATTGCAAAATAAGGCATACGTCTTTCCTATAGGTAGCCTCACCAGACAAGCAGAGCTTAGTGTACATTGCCAACATGATAGTTATCTGAATTTTAACGCAAGTTGCACAAAAGCCAAAAGTGTATCATTTTTAAAGAGCAGCCACAAATCAGAATTGTAAAAAGAGTGGTATTAAAAATTTGTCACAGGCGAGCGTCAGTAGTAAAACATATCTTTTTCAAATGTTTTATAAAAAAAAACAAGTTATTTGAAAGAACTGATACAAACATGTATCTTTATCAATAACGAGCTGCTTGATGCAGAAATTAAATACGTTTGTATGCTTGTCTGGGATCACAAGGAAGCAAATCAAACACCCTTTGCCTATATGATATTGCAATACACACCTGGGAGCTAGTCAGAGTTGGCTTACTAACATTCTTACCCATTTGTTCAGTAATGATTAAGGAAACATCCATCTAATAGAATATATACAAATGGTAGCCCACGTTACAAGCAAATAAATCACAAACAACATAAAATGGCTAGTCAGTGCAGTGACTCCTCTCTGATTCTCTTGTAGGTAAGTAAAAAGCTGCTCTTAATATGGCCACCTATCCTTAATGACCACAAACTGCTAAATATGGATGAATGAAAAACTTCAAAGCTGCATATTAGCTAAGGTTTTTATATGTTGTTTTTCAAAGTTTTCCTCTAAGGATCAATGTAATATTTTTTTTTATCTGCTTTTAGTAAACCTTACTAAGCCTTAAGTAAAGGCCTTCAAATGGTATATTCTAATGGTATCCTTGTGACTAATAATGCATCAATTAACATGTGATCCCTGACATAGCTTGACAGAGAAGCTTCATTGATATTCCCAAAATCATGCTAAGGCTTACCATCATGTACAGAAACCATTTTACCATCAGATAGCTATGCACACCATTAAGCAATTATATTCATTTTTCAGCTATAAATGTGGTCCTGCCAGCTAATGATTCCTTTTGATTTTAAGTGAAATAATCTTCCTAAGATAGATCCTCTCATGTGACACAGTTTACGCTTTATCTTTATCCACAACAGCCACAATAAAATAAAAGCATCTCTAATTCACCCTCTTCATGGAGTGCTTTTATATCCTTCCTCAAAAAGCTGAGGTTTAATAAAATAATCAAAGCTAAAATCAGATAATTCATCATTTCCTTAAAATATTTTGAAAATGGCTTGAATACTGGTCATTCTACTGCTGGGCCAGTCCCTGAGCAACAATGAGGTCGCCTGTGAAAAAATGTACGGAAAGTACCAGGTTGGCGTTTTCCCTCACTCTTAACAGAGGCACCACGAACAGAACTACCTCTTGTATTCTGAGGTGTCATCACTTTCTGTCTCCCATGTTCCTCAATTTGTTTTTCTAGGTGTTTCTGTATGGCCATTCCCAGTACTTCTACTTCCATGGATGCTCCATAAACTTCCCATGTCATTCCTTTTTCGTCCCAACTGACTTCTCGCACTGGTTCTGGATGATCTCCTTTTGCTTTAACTTGCACCTCGGGATAAGAAGTCTGAGGCGATTTATGAAAAGGTGTCATGGGGTCTGTTGCAACAGATGTCATCTCTGCTGACAAAGACACCTGCATTTCAGCATCTTTCATCACTGGCTTCTCTAGAACATGTGAACATGTTGCATTTAGAGAGCTGGGACAGGGGCTTTGAATTTGAAACTGAAAAGAGGATCCTTCTGTAGGTAGAAAGGGGCTAACAGCTATTGACGTACACTGTACAGTATTGTCAGTCTGAGTTCCAAAATCGCACATTTGGCAACGGTTATTATCTTTAGTATGGTCTTGGTGTTTTGAGGCCAATTCTTGCTGCTTCCCCTCTGCTTGGAACGTAAAAGTCTCAGGACCCTGAGAGAACACGAATGGGCTAACAGCTATGGAAACAAATTCAGATATATTGTCAGTTTGCACCCCAATATCCTGGGTGGGAGGCTTTAATGCAAAAGAGTATGTTTTAGAGAGAACATTAACACTGTTAGAATTTTCTTTTCCATCCTTTGAGAAAGGATCATCTTTTTTATTTTCACTTTGGAAAGTAAAAGACGATTCCTGAGATGGGACTATAGGACTCACTGCTACAGATTTATATTCCACTCGGTTAGCCTGAACAGCATCATGACTAGGGGGAATGAGCTCAATAGAACAGGTCTTTGAAAGATTTTCTATACATTGACCGTCTTTTGTCCTGTCCTGATCTCCGGCAGCTCCCTGGCCAGTTCTCTCAGCTAAAAATGTAAAAGTGGAGGATCCTTCTGGTGGTACAATGGGGCTTACTGCTACTGATACATATTGCACTGTAGTGTAAGGCTTGCTACCACTCTCTTGACTGTTTGCTATAAGCAACTCACAATCTGGCTTGTTTTCATTACAGCTAAAAGTCCGTTCCTTTTGCGTTTGATCTGGCTGAAATATGAAAGACGAAGATTCATCAGGTGGGATAATTGGGCTCACAGCAACTGAAACACATTCTGCTCTGGTGTCTGCCTGGATCCCCACATCCTGATTAGGAGGTGTCAGTTCAAATGAATATGTTTTCGGAAGTAAGTCTAAACTATCTTTTTGATAACCCATTGCTGTGTTTGATGGAATTTGCTGCATGTGAAATGTAAATGTAGACTCATCCGGTGGAATTATAGGACTCACTGCAATGGATCGACATTCAGCTCTGGTCTCAGTTCCAGCACCCTGACTGGGAGGAGCTAATTCAAAAGTATAGACTTTGGAAACATTTGATGAACCTGAATGATCTGTAGCAGTCTGGGAGTTGTGCTCAGACTGAAATGTAAAGGATGAAGACCCATCAGTTGGAACAAATGGACTAACAGCCACTGATCTATGTTGTACTTTAGAGTGTTCTTGAGTACCCATGCCACTCTGAAAAGAGAACAATGAGCTTCCTTCTGGTGGAACAATAGGACTCACAGCCACAGATCTATAATGTACATTTGATGTTTCCTGAGTACCCAGTGCACTTTGAAAAGTAAAAGATGAGCTTCCATCTGGTGGAACAATAGGGCTCACTGCCACAGATCTATACAGTACATTGGATTTTTCTTGATTCCCCAATCCACTCTGAAAAGCAAATGATGTGCTTCCATCTGGTGGAACAATAGGGCTCACTGCCACAGATCTATACTGTACATTTGATTTATCCAGAGTCCCAATTCCACTTTGAAAAATAAATGGTGAACTTCCATCTGGAGGAACAATAGGACTTACAGCTACAGATCTATATTGTACCTTAGATGTCTCTTGATTGTCTATTCCCTTCTGAAAAGGGAAGGAGGAGCTTCCTTCTGATGGAACAATGGGACTTACAGCCACAGATCTATATTGTATATTGCCAGCTGTTCCGCTCTGAAATGGGAATGATGAGCTTCCTTCCCCTAAAACAAAAGGACTCACAGCCACAGTTCTGTATTGTATATTTGATGTTTCTGGACTCCTTGCTGCAGTTTGAAAGGTAAAAGACAGGTTACCTTCTGGAGGAACAATGGGACTTACTGCAATAGATCTGTGTGTCACTTGATCAGATATTAGTGCATTAGTATTTTGATTTGACTCAGTCAAGGAAGTACCTCCTTCTGTTGAGACCAGTAATACTTTCTCATTATTTATTTTTGTTTCAATGTCTTGTCTAGAAGATTTCATTAATGCTTCTTCTGAGGGATCTTCAGGACTAAGGTCTTTACTAGCTTCTGAAGAAGGATTTGGCAAGACTTGTGTTTGTTCTTTGACTGCATTGACATTCTTGCTATATGGTGATGACTCTGCAGCATCCTTGGGTGTCTCTTTTGTGTCTTGCTCCACTCCAGTGATTTCATGTGAAGTTTGTGAAGCGCAAGTAGAAGATTCCAAATCTAAATGTTTTTCATAAAATGAAACTTTTTGTTCAGGCACCTTGGTGGCTTTGCTCTCTGTTGACAATGATTCAGAGAAATGTCCTTGTCCAGTTACATCATTATCTGAATTGGGCTGCTGATTTATTAGAGTGCCAAGGCTGTGCTGTTTACCTTCATCAATCTTGCATTCCCTTTTGCAATCCATTGAATTGTCCTTCTGTGATGTTTCCACTGAGGTAGTATATGGACACTCTTGAGATCTCTGAAATTCTGAATTGCCTTTGTCCCGTGTGTTCAAATCTGAATGCCGATAATCTTTATTTAATGACATTTCGCCATGTTTAGGTTCTTGAACTGGAAGGTGACTCACAGATTCCACAGAGTTTTCTCTTTGAGTTTTTAAAATGCTGTCTCCAGCCAGGTCAAAGCTGAAACTTCCTTCCATGAATTCATGGTCACTTTGCACCCTGATGCAAAAGTTACGCATGCTAAGGTCCTCTCCACTGAATCCAGGATTGCTTGTCGGGTCTTCTGCCTGCCAGATCCTAGAGGAGATTGGTGAGCGTTTTTCTGGGAATTTAATATTGCCATTATCAGCTTCTGATTTAGACAGCTGTAACTTTTGTGGCTTTTTAGGACTGTCCATCTCTGAGCCAGACTTTTTCCATAATATTCAAAAGTCCTGGCTTTGAAATATCTGAAAAACAAGATATTGAAATAAAAGTCATATAGGAAGCAATTTCAACACTTCAAAAAGCAATTGTTAAGGTAAGGTAAGAATGATATGTTTTGAAATAAATAAGAGGTATATTTTACATTAAAATTTTATAAATGCTTTTGTGTGTAAGCAGTTAATGTCAACTAAATATAACCAATGCTTGCGAATGTCATGATTGAGTGCATCTCATTCCCACATCTACTTAAAACACTTTTTCTCTCAGTTGCTTATACAGGTATTACATTAATAACTACAATAAAAAAACTGGCAGTGTTACAATACAATATGAGAAGTGGGATTATACAAGGTTATTATCTACCTGCGGGTTTATTGACAATTCTGTTTGGGGACACTGATTTTCGACATTATAATTGGCTTTTCAAGGTTTTTTATTGAAGAAAGAAAAACTGAAAAATAGTAATAACATGTTTTAGACATATATATAAGATTATATAAAATTGCCCAAATTTCTCATTGACATATTTAAGGTAATAATGTATGGGGAGATTTGTCTCCCGCAGTTTAATTTGCGCTACCATGGGCAAAAAATCTCCTTAAAAAAACATTCCATAGTATAACATTAAGGGGTTATTTAACAAAGGTCGAGTCGTGTTTCCTGGGAAAGGTTTGCGTTTTTCAGGGTATTTTTAGTCAAAAAATCTACCTTTGATAAATAACCCCCCAAAATTATAAAGTATATTGTATTACTCAAGGAGATCTGGCTTAAATGAGAAAAAATAAGAAGTGAATATCACTCAAGGAGGACCTAATTTGCACTATTTGAGTATAATAGTGGCTTGCTGAAGCAGCAACTCATGCAATTTGCACCCTTGCTGCCTCTCTCAAAAGGAAGATAGTTGATGTACAAGAATTTATCCTTAATTTCAAAACTACAGTTAAAGCATATTTGATACTACTTGCATAATTATATACAGGAAAAAGAAATGTACTCTATTACTATCTGGTGTTTCCAGGTGTAAGTCTGACTAAAAGCAATAAGATTATTACAATTTCATTGTGGGCATGAAATCTGTTCCAGGAACCCAATAGGTACACTAAAGTTCAACTTAAATGTATGTTTTAAATAAGCTCAATAATATTTATGTGATTAAATTGAGATTATTTTAAATATAAAAGAAAAACGTTAGAGACTGCATTTTGTTTGTAACAAATACACTTAGCTTTTCTACTTATTAAACTAAAATGTGAAAGAATGTATTTTGAATAACAAAGTGATATAAATAATTTTTACTTCTATGCCAGAAAATCTTGTTCCACACAAGTACCAATTAACTATATTGTTCCATGGAACAGATCCTGTAAAAGCAATTGTGAGTCAGATAATTTTGCTGTATTCAAAAGAGATCTACAAGGTGTTTGTTTCCAGAATATTTGGACAGATTTCACTTGCTAATGGTCCCTGCATGCGGAGTTCTAAATTAGGGAGGGATTGGTGTAAACGTATTCACACTGGTGCTCTGACTTTTGCAATTTATATTAATTTCATATTTTAATTGGTTTATTTTTTTCAGAAAGAGCAAGAAACCTTCCCCTAGAATTTCAAAGTAGGCATCCCAAACTTATTTATATGCAGGAAGATGCTAATCATCACTACCAAGGGCTATATCAGTCACCCCGTTGTTATCTTACATACTGACATTACAGTTCAAGCTCTGTTTTACTCTGTTAATTAAACATCAATACAATGGGTATAATGCTATTTAGGTGTGAAGTGGTAGATAACCTTTCTACACTAACATCCATGAATCAAGAATGGGTTCCCTAGCAGTAATTGGGCCATAGGCCTTGGAAAGCTTTGGAAAGGGGTTCTTGTATGGTGCTGCTTTCTATCTCCTATGTTTTTTTTTTTACCATAGCTTGTCATCTCTGCATATTTTAGCAGGCTGAAAAGTGCCCATTATCACCTCCCTTGGACTCCAATCACTTGATTGGGAAACCATAGGATTGCTTTTCAATGTATACTAGGCTGAGGCATGCTCACACCTCAAAGCTAAAGAGGGGGGTGTTTCAATGGCCAATGGGTGTTTATAACAGAGCTGCAATCAAAATGGCAATCTTGGCCTGTCACTGCTTTATAGTGATCTAATCTCAGAGCCTAAAGCAAAAGTAAAGGTGGCAAACTGACCATTGCTCAAGGTATTTCAAATGCAGCATTCCCAATAATGTACTAAATTAAGTGGTACCTGGCAGAGAGGTTTGTTTTGACCATGGCAAAACTGTCCCTGTAGTATAGTTCAGATTGATTCCACAGTTAACTAAAGAATGCATATTAATTCAGGATATAGCTACAGCAGTTCTGTCCAACTTCTGTGTTCCTGAAATGGGCTGAAATTTTTCTGGTCTATATAG
>CM044435.1:38819101-38832450 GCA_024363595.1 Xenopus borealis | reverse complement strand
TATCCACAGCACAGTAAATGAAGGGGGAATTTCACTGCAAATAGTCAGGTTTATTATAAAAAAAAGGTAGACATTTTTAATTGAAGTATATTGGGATTTAATTGTTTTGCCTTTACATCCCTTTTAAATCTTACACATGGTAAGCAAGCACAGAAGTTGGACAGCCCTGATCTAGAATTGCCAAAAGTGTCTATATGTTCCTGATACCAGATAATTCTGTTCCAGTCTGCAGAACACACTGGTGTACATTGACTATAAGTATAATCTCAATTAAAAATAACAAAATAAAAGTGGAATCAAATAAACACAATAAAAGCAGAATCAAAGAACGATTCAATCATTTTGTTCCAGCAAGCAGAAATAAGCCATTTGGAGGCCATAAGGAAATACTTTAGAATGGAAATTAACATAAAAAAGCCTCCTCCACAAAAGTAATTTCGGTCTCAAGGCTGTTTCTATAGGAACAATTTCACAGACACTAGCAGAACTGTGATGTTCGCTAAACAGCAAGTGTTGAAGTCTGTGTTGAGACAATGCAATGATGCTGCTCTCTCTTGTCACAGGCTCACTAGTCAGCCTCTCACCTCCTGCCTCACCTGTAATTGTACCATAACAAAACAATTTTATACATCTTTATTTTAAGCAGGGGACATTTCTGGCAACCAAATGAGAAACCTTTAGAATACTTACAAGCAAACTGTGTCAATTCTAAACTTAAATTCATACTTAACCAACCAAGGGAAAAACTTCAAGGGTTACAGTGATTGTACCAGCATGTGTTCCATGCAGGCCCAGACTGGCAATCTGTGGGTTCTGGCAAATGCCAGAGGGGCTGCTATAAGGTCCCATAGAAAGTCAGTATTTAGTGGGCTGGTGGGGGCTGTTTGGGCCTCTATGTGGGCTGATTGGGTCTCTGTGTATCTGAAATGCCAGGACCTATTTTAATTCTCAGTCCAGACCTGGTTCCATGGGTACAACAATTAGTTACCATACCACATAAGTAAATGAAATATATAATGCCATGTCTAGTGGTTTCCTGGCATGCATGGATGATAAGGGTGGGATTAAGAGATTTGCCATAATGGGGAGCATGATTTTATAAGGGAAACAAAGAGTTGGACCCCAGATAATAGATATCCCAAGGGTCTGTTGAGCAATATCTTACATTCTTGTGGCCAGTTGTGATATAAAGGTTCTGTATGTAGAAAAAGATGCACCTCTCACCTTTCCTTTGGTGTTCCTGCCTTAGTGGTGCAGATTTCTCTAGACCAGTGATCCCCAACCAGTAGCTAGTGAGCAACATGTTGCTCTCCAACCCCTTGGATGTTGCTCCCAGTGGCCTCAAAGCAGGAGCTTATTTTTGAATTCCAGGTTTGGAGGCAAGTTTTGGTATTATCAAAAACAGGTCCACTTTCATACAGAGCCTCGTTGTAGGTTGACAATCCACATAGGGGCTACCAAATGACCAATCACAGCACTTATTTTGCACCCCAAGAACATTTTTCATGCTAGTGTTGCTCCCCAACTCTTTTTACTTCTGAATGTTGCTCTTGGGTTCAAAAGGTTGGGGATCCCTACTCTAGACGGTCGACACACGTCATACCAATGCAAAAGGCTGTAAGAGAATCGTAAAAACACCAAATATGTTGCCGTGAACTTCGATGCCCTGAATCTGCACTGAGAGGTAAGTAAAAAGTTAGGGACAATTACCCAGGGTAGCAGCTAGGCTGAGGGGGAGGAGGTAGGGGGTCTATGTAGGGTAGGGGTGTAGGGTTTTTTTAATTGACTTCTCTTTCTCCTGAAAGTACAGATCCAGATTCTATTCCAGATACTCTTCTTTCTTTAGGCAGGCATTAGATTAGTTTCAAAATGACAAATATTTTATTGCTGTCCTACCTACCAGTAGATGACTACATGTAACTTAGCTAAGGGTGTGACTGACTCACAACTGCTACCCTCTGCAGATTCTTAAACAAAACAAGGCTTTTTTTTAGGCGAAACTATGTATGTTTCAGCGATGTTTCAGTCTAGAACATCTGAAATCATATTAAATAAATTAATTTAACATGAATTTACCATACTAAGTAGTTTGGTTACTAAAGAACAAAATAACAAAACATTGCATCCTCTAAGAATTATCAGTATCAAAACATTCCGAGGTTAATTAAAGTATGATTTCTAGCAGTTGTTTTCAAATCCAAGATTCTCCGCTCACTCCACAAAAGCCCTTCCATTCCTTTCTGTTTGTCAATATTTCACTAAAGATGTTAAAAAAAAAAAAAACAAAGTCAAATTGCATTCATTACTAAACATATTGTACAGTTCCTTTAAGGCCATCAAACAACTAAGGACACAGAGAAATGACATACAGTACACCCTGCAATTAAAAAAATACATGTAATTCCAGATGTCTCAAGTACTGCTGAGAGAAATGGTGTCACAGATATCTGTCTGGTACAAATTGCTCATTCCACTGTAATTTTCATTTTTGCTGCATTGAATGTTCTTTTTTTTGTGCTAAAGGGAAGATGTAAACCAAATGTTATTTTAGAAACCAAGAGGAAATGAAACATAACCCCAAGTTGTTTGCCTCTTTGCTGTGCTTATTTCTTTATAAAATGGGTATATCTGTAATGGTAACTAATGTGTAGCCAGAATGAGTGACTTATATGTCGTATAAATTTCAGTGTCAATTATGGATGTGCTTGTACTAGAAAATCTGCCTTACCTGTACTAAATTTAAGCGTACCAGTTGCTTAAAAGGGCTGTATTATTTATGTGTTTTCGGGCACAGTATTAAAAAATCAAGACATTGTACTATTAAAACTAAACAAGGGTGTCCCTAGTTTAGCAGGATATCCCAATCTGCACCATGGGACCATGAAATGTTAGCCTGGTATGTTGGAGATATATAAATATGAATGCATAAAGGTTGCCAACATTTAGGGGCAAATTTACTATTATTCCCCAAAATAAATTCGTTTCTAATCGATATTCGATTAGCATTCGATTTTCGAATGTTAATCGAATAGTTTTAGGCTACCTTTTATTCGATAGTCGATCATTCGATGATCGAATACAAATTTATTCGATCAGTCGAATAAATAATTCGACTGAACGAATAAATCATTCGAACGATTCAAGCGATCAAAGACTTCGATCATACGAATCCTATTCGATCAGGACTATGGGAGCACTCCTATATCTATTGCAATTCGGTAGGTCCAATCTGTCGAAGTAGGCAATCGAATAAACTTTAAAATTAAAATCCTTCGCTGGTCGAATGATCGAATATTCGTTCATTCGACTCTATTCGAATGCATTCGATCGTTCGACCATTCCCTATTCGATGATCGAATATGCCAAAATTCACATATTCGACCAAACAAATAAATCCTACATTCGAAATTCGATCCAATTCGTTCGCACTTCGAATCCTTCACGTGAATTTTGTAAATCGGCCCCTAAGAGTAAAGGATGGTTGCTAATCAATACCCAATGTGCTGTGTATCAGATTTTTAATACGTTCCCCATACACTGACTGAGGGTTAGTAAAAATATACCAATTGAATGTTGCTGGAAAATGTCCCACCTAAACTTACTGGATCATAAAAAAATACATACAATATACTGTATATTCTGATATACATCATTCATCCATAATATACCTAATCCCCAATAAGTAAATAAAGGGGGTTATTTAACAAGCTCCCAATATCTTACATTTTAATAATTTGTAGTTTTTGGACAAAAACAATGTGAATTTTTCACAACTTATTAAAGTCTGATGGTCTGAAAAGTCTGACTCAAAAGTCTGATGAAAATCTAGTATCTCAAAGCTGTCAAGGTCCTGTTTTCTAATGGTGAAGGTTCCAGTATCTGTGTCACTGACCATAGCGATAGCCAATGATTTCTGGGATTTAGGACCATAAAGTCTGAAAAATTTGTAGTATTTGCAGAAAAGTTAAAAGAAAATCATACTTTTTGAGCAAAGCTATGAAGTTATCTGATTGTTTAGATAAATTAGGACCTAGATAAATAACCCCCAAAAATTATATAATGCATTGCCAATGGAATAGTTAATTAAATGGACTATTATATGATTCCAAAGATCACATATTAACCCGAAGAAGGGAAAAGGGTGCTTATAATCACGTCCTTTTGATTTGGACAGAAATATGACTTGGAAATAATTTAATGTCAGTGCCATTTTCATCATCCCATACTATGTTTTAGCTCACCCTGGCAAGATTTAATATATATATTCCAATATAATGTATATGGCAGAGTAGGCCTATTGGATGTTTTTAGCTCAGCCTTGAAGCCAAAGGAATGTCCAGAGCCGCTGCTTGTCTTTTACAGGGAATCTATACTCCTGAGCATTGCTGTTCTGAATAAGAATATATCACGTTAAAAAGCCCTTTCAAGAAAAACATTCTTTACTTATAGTTTGTGCCACTGGATCATCCCATAAAATAAAACTTGCTTGTGTGAGGCACTATACTCACACACAAACCAATGGCACACATACATACTAGGTTGCATCATTCAATGGATTCACAGAGCTGTGTTTTTTGCGCTAACACTTCTTCCTGTTACAACATTATTTCCTGTCAAGCGATGAATGAGTGGCACATAGAATAACTCAAAATGGTGGCACAGGGAAAAAGAAGTAAAAAGGCAGTATTTGAAACGTAATGTATTTACACACAGGGATGACCATTTCAGCATACAAAACATAAATCATAAAAATAAATTCTGCCCCCTGGGCACTATCTTCACTCATTTGATGAGTTAATTTAGTAAACTGGGCCTCATCTGGGCTACCAATAAAACACATAGGTTGGGCTCACCCCTGTACTCACACTACTTCTTTTTGGGGGATTGCTCAGTCTCCTGGCTTTCCTCACTGTCTCACTCAGACAGACTTTTGGTCACAGGTTCCCTGTGCCCCTTGCAGTTACAGGCAGCAGCCACAGTTCCTTACACAGGCATGTATCCTTCCTGCTCTGTTCCCTGCTCAGAAAGACCTTTCTCATAGTCTCACTAGAATTAAATACTTTTCCACACGACAACATTCCTGTGGAAAGTGAGCTCCAATACATGAGTTGGACCACTGGATTTGAGCACCCAGCTACTAAAGTCTTTAATCAGAGATGTTTATCAACATCCTTCCTTGAGCTTACAGTAACCACTGGGGAGAACTTAAAGGTCAAACACACCTATTTACAGATTTCCTTGGTCAGTCTACCACGATATGTATATTTAAATATATGTATATGTCAGCTTAGTAAGATTTTTTCATAGAATATGGATGTGGGGCCTTCTGACTGCTGTTTGTAGAGGCCACATGCATGAAACACAATAATATAACCAGGTAGGAGATCTGGGAGATGATGAGCTGTCATCTTTATACAGAGCTCTGGTGGGTGTAGCTTGTAGTCATGACAACCTGTCACCAAGCTGCATGCACTTCATTGTTGTTCTGAAATGTTACATTAAGCATATGTCAGTATAGCACCAAAAAAAATACACAGCTTCAGTATAAAACAAAATAACCCAATATATACCTTAAAAACCTGCTCACATCATAACTACCAACCCAGTTGTGAGTATTATTCTTGTTGGTGTTCCATTTTCTAAAAAATACATTTTTAGGAATAAAAATCATTTTGCAGCATTCATTTTTGCACTAACTATATCTTTGTTTGTGCTGTGAAGCTTAAACATGACTTTGCTCACTTAAGGAAAGTTATAGTGTCCCCTTATAAATATATAACAATTTCCAACGTTGAGCCCTCTACTTGTTGCTAGTTGCTACAGTCACACAAACCCTGTGATTGCTGTTTGGCTTTTTATAGCAATGCAGGTACCTTGGGTGGCCATAGACAGGGAGATCCGCTCGTTTGACTATATCGCCAAACTAGCAGCTCTCTCGACCACATTGAAGCGGGCGATATTGGGCTGATCCGATTGGGGGCCCTAGGGCCCAACGATTGGATCAGAATGGAGGTTGATACGGGTGGTTGTATCGCGGGACCGCATACACACAGAGATGCCCGATCGAGATCTGGGCGACTTTCGGCCAGATATCGATCGGGAGAGCCCGTCAGATGGCCCCACACACGGCCCAATAAGCTGCTGACTCGGTCTGTTGGCAGCTTTAATCGACCCTTGTATGGATAAAGAACACCTCTCTGCAGATTTAGAAGGCTGTTGGACACAGGGAGGTTAATGTTACAACAAATATGTGCTTATTTAACCGATTGATTAATGTTTTTAAAAAGCTATTTGCAATCCTTTCATTAAAGCTACCTAATGCTTATGCCAGTACAATCACTTTAGGGAGAGAATTCCACAACTCCACAAAATTCAAATCTTGGCCATGATTTGAATTTTTTTAACTTGCATGTTCATGTAGAATTCACTGGGAACTGTCCTAAGCAAAATGTAAGCAATAATGAAATGTCACTCCTTGCAGGTCCGTACTCGAGCGCACAACGGAGTCAGGGAAGAGGCACTTTGTTGCAAAATTATAAACTCTTTATTGGCATACACACCAGCATCGTGGGGACAGTGGGTAGGTGAGAGTGCTACGCGTTTCATGCCCTTAGCTCTCCCGGCACTACGTCAGGTCATGTCAATAATGAAATGTGTTTACTATTTTGAAAGCTTGTATATCCATTAAAATGAATGCGAATTTGATGCATTCAAGTTATTTCTTCATGGTTTTTTATTTTCATCCAATAGGCAAACATTTGAGTTTGGTAAAATGTATTCAAATTGGAAAAAAGAAATTAACATTTTGAAAAATAAGCCTCCAACTGTGTAAAACATGCACTTCCTTTCTTTTAATTGGCTGGAAGGATCTGTAGTCAAATAAAGTATTAGAGAGTTTATTGCATGTTTGCTTTTTATATCTGTACATAGTTATCATAGAAGCACCTCCACTTGTGTAGCCACCCTTTCTCATAACCAAGAACATTTATCATCTTACTCCCTCTTTGGACTCACAGGCTCCCGTGACAAAGCATGCAACTGTAAAGGCCTACGCAGTTCCTAACTTGTACAGAACTCACACGCAGTCACACCCAAACAGTCCCAACATGCAAAACTTACACGCTGCCACCACCGCGCTTAAGGGCCGCAAGCACCCAGCTCTTGACACTCTGACCCTTACTAGAGACTTATCCCGCTATGCTTTCTAGCTATGACATTCACTCTAGCAGACAGGTCAAGGCAATTAACAGACAACACAAAATTCCCACACCAGCAGACAAAGTATCAAACCTGCACAACTTTCCTTCTAACTGGCAAGAGGAGTTAACATACATCCAACATACACACTTTTCCTCAGGTAAAAGGTTTGTTTTAGAGCAACAAAGACAAACTCCTTAAATTGCAGATTTAATGGCCCAAAGGGGACAGTGCATAAAATATAAAAAAATACAGATACAAATAACATACACAGCAGCAAACAGTTATAAAATAAAAAGGGATAAAAATTCAGAAACCTACATACATCACCTAAAGAAGGATCTTATATGAGTCCTGTTCCGGGGGAACGGAGGAAATAACGACATATACCTCCCAAGCAGCTTGGTCCCCAAAGGCATATATCTTCCCAGTTACCTGGACCCTTGATATCCAGATTGGGAATGGATAGGTCACGCCCCCATCCAATGAGAAAGGTGGGGGCGGGTTACAAATATACAACAGGCTATTCTGGAGATAAAGATTTTCTATTCAGCCTAAACTATTTGGGGGTATATAGCAATATCACGAAATGATGAATATTAGCTAGGACATTTAATTCTCTATCCATAGAGACCAAACACCCCAGGACTAACATATAATATTCTGTCCTTATCAGAATATTTGTTAATACTGACAGGGATCATCCTAATGTGGGAGTGTTTGGACTCCTTGAGAAGTCCTAGCTATAAGGTAACTAATGGTTGTGGCCATTCCTGTCTATATTTAGAGGATATTTGAGTTATGAGCATAAAACAATATTACCTCTAAATCTGCCCTGAGAAAGACCACTCCATTATAGCACAGGTATGGTAATTGGGTTTTCATTCTCCTAGCCAGACAGTCTGTCCTTGTTTCATTTAGTGGGTATTTGTGAATTACCTCCTGCTGTGAGGTTTCCTCAGAATGTGGATTCTAGAGGGCTTATTGCATTTGGATGTAGTGGAAACCCTAACCCTTTCTATGCTGGAACTTATTTTTCCATCATGACAACCTTGATGGGTTATTGAAAGACATGAAAAGGATCAAGAGCTCAGTTGATCTATTTCATGAAAAATGTCACCTTTGCCAAATGAATTTTATTCAATGATAAGTGAATAAGTGTAGCGTTAACCCATACTCACAGTTTCGTGTTTTTGAGAAACAAAATATATTTGCTTCGATTAAAGAAAAAAAAAAGTGTTCCATTGATGGCATTAGAATATCAACCAAAAGAAGGGCAGCTTTTGCTGCCATTTCTGCAGGTGCCGTTAATGTTAGGAAATGAAAAGCACAGGCAGTGAAAACATATTATTTATACTGTGTCATAAATTCATTGGCAGTCACTAGAGAAGCAACTACCCATGCAGGGTCATGAGATCTGAATTTTTCTACTGGGATTTTGAATCATATCATTGATACCTCCCAAGTCTCACTTTTCATACAGGACAATAAAGGCATACCACTGCAAGACAATAGCTTGTTTCTAAACAAGGACTAAATACACTAGCTTCCTAAGGGCCCTTACACACGGGCGTTTTGGACCTGCGCTCCCCTGTGTTGCGTTTGGCTGCGTTCAGCCGCAGGGGAGCACAGGTCTAGACGCACTTCATTCTTTTCAATGATGTTGTACCCACGAGGCGCGTGTAAGCGCCGAACGCAAGTTCAGACGCAACATGCTGCATTTTTCCTGCGTTTGGTGCCTACATGCGTTCGTGTGAGTACAGCCCCATTGAAAATAATTGAGTGCGTCTATACATGCGCTCCCCTGCGGCTGAACGCAGCAAAACGGAACGCAGGGGAGCACAGGTAAAAACGCAATCAGAAATGGTTTATTAATCACAATTTACACTCACCCATTTTTCTCAACACCAGAAAGCGAGACTGTGCTTAGGCACCTTAACAATGCAATTTTTATCTTATTCTGAAAAATCGAATTATTTGTTCCCACGGGACCCCCTCATTTTTGGGGGCTTGAGTGTAGTCTTTCTCCTTTCGAATAACCCAAGAGCTGGTCTTGTTTTATAAATTATTGTTTAAATAAATTTTAAATAATTTCTTTTAGAGGTATTTGTTGGTTATCCCGCCACAAATCTCATTTTGTTTTTCCATATACATTCATTCTTTAAAGGTTCTCTATTCATGATTTAATTATCTCAAAATATATAGCCTTCTGTCATTCACACCTTCCAGATTTCACAAGAACATTGTGTGGTACTTGTAAGTTCAATTAGATTACTTCTTGGGTTTTTAAACGTTAAAAGTTCCATCAAATTCCCTTTCTTTTGAAACAATTTTAATTGCTATCCTCGTTTCATTCCAAAATGACTGCAAATCTGTCATGCTCCTGCTTTAAACCTATCCCATAATTCCCTTTGTTCTCTTCAACCCTCCTTCAAATTGTGTGAGATTCTATATCTAAGCCTATTCCATGGCCTGCTATGTGGTCTTAAAGACTGTAAAAAAACGATTTTTAATCATATTCAAGAAAACCATCAGTGATGACAAATACTACCTTGTACAATAACTGATCACATTCTACTGTCTGTAAGCCACACATCATATTCTACTGTCTGTAAGCCACACAATTGCTACTGTTTGTTATTTGAAGCTATCATGTGAGCCCTCTTCTGTGTTAAACCTTTTATACTGCAGGAAGCTAATGCTGACAACAGTGCGCTCCAGGTCTAGTAATCCAGCTACCTATAGTGCAATGCAAGCATTGGGTGGTAGTCATGTGCGGGTCAAGAAAAAATTGATCTGCACCAGACGCTAACTCGCCTGCTCCAAACCTGCACCCGACCGGAACCAGGCCAGCATCACTGTTTACAGACCTGCGCCCACCCACCTCTGACATGTGGGGCAGGCATGAGCCTATATATGGAGACTGCCGACAGAACAAGATCACGGGAGAGCAGAAGAAGAGTTCAACCCGAACCCTACCAAGACACTCTCAAAATGTGCAAGGAAGGGAGCCAAAGACATGCTCGCATATAATTATTGGGTGGCTAGTTAAATGTAGATGCAAATTTCAAGTTTACACCACTGTGGGAGGATCCTGGGTTTAATATCAAGTTATGCTTATAGTAATGTTGGAAATTAAGGGTATGTTGTCCATCATATTAATTTCCATGGCAGTTGGCCTTGAATATTAATCTGGGATCTTATCAGTCATGGGCATGAAATGCAGCCTGTAGAAAATATCACAGATACTTTAAAGGACAAGGAAAGTGTAAAATAGAATAAGGCTAGAAATGCTGTATTTTGTTTACTAAACATAAACATGAACGTACTGCACCACACGCCTAATCAAACAAATGATTTATGCTTTCAAAGTTGGCCACAGGGGGCTGTCATCTTGTAACTTTGTTAGACATCTTTGCAAGACTAGACTACATACACATGCTCAGTGTGATCTGGGCTAAGCTTAGGGATCGTCATAAATTATCAAAAAACAAAGCTGCTTGAGTCCTGCATGGCTGGTAAGTAAGGCAGGGGCTCCCCTGCCAATCATAAGTATGATTGTTTCCCTGCCAGAAGTTAGGGACCGTCTGACAATTCCTATCCACAGAAGTCAATGAAGGGAGAATTTCACTGCATATAGTCAGGTTTCTTATAAAAACAGTACACATTTTTTAATTACAGTATATTGGAGATAGATTTCTTTTTCATTAAAGAAAGTAAAAATGGGATTTTATTTCTTTGCCTTTCCTTGCCCTTTAAAATGTGATCAAATTGCAGTGTGTATTTAATGATTTTATTGCATTGTTTCCTTTATTTTGGAAGTACAGGTATCCCTTATCCAGAAAGCTCCAATTTACAGAAAGGCCATCTACCATAGAGTCCATTTTAAGCAAACAATTAAAAGTTTTTAAAAATGATCAGATTTCAGATTTTTTTTTGTAATAAGAAAAGCTACCATGTATTTGATGGTAACTAAGCTGCATAAATCCATATTAGTGGCAAATGAATCCTGTTGGGTTTAGTTAATGATTACATATGTTTTTGTCGACTTGAGGTACAGTTATGCAAATTACAGAAATATCCCTTAAGTGGAAAAGATCTGATCACAACTTGTGAACGTTCCAGATAATAGATCCTATATCTGTACTATATCTGTATTATCTTTTCGGGGTTTTAAAATCCAGTACTGGAAAGTGCCTCTTGCCTTTTGACAATAGGTAATTGGATTTTCCAAGTTTTTGTTCCCATCTAAGTATTGCTGTTCAAACTACAGTGGAATTGTTCTTCTGCCTTGCTAAGTTTAATTTTCTCAATCATTCTGTTAATTAGCTCTGTTAATGGCAAATACATATACAAATGATTTTCATTAAAGGGATACTGTCATGGGAAAAAAATGTTTTTTCCCCAAAATGCATCAGTTAATAGTGCTGCTCCAGCAGAATTCTGCATTGAAATCCATTTCTCAAAAGAGCAAACAGATTTTTTTATATTTCATTTTGAAATCTGACATGGGGCTAGACATACTGTCAATTTCCCAGCTGCCAGTGCAGAAGTCTACTGGAGCAACACTATTAACTAATGCGTTTTGAAAAAAACATGTTTTCCCATGACAGTATCCCTTTAAGATCTGCTTCCGATGGGATGATATTTCTGCCATGTGAGAGAAAGTAAGCTTAACTGCTGGATACTTTCGCAAAAGTGACTATAATAAAAATTAATGTAAATAATATTTTGAATACTACTCTAAGGTGGGACATATACATACTTATAAAACATAATCTTTATACTTATATATCCTTAAGCAGAAAGCAGATATAGCCTTTATAAATAGTTTCTTTTCTTTGTGCGACAAAATAAAAGGATGCACAACAAAAGAAAAAGACACACAACAAAAACCAGCATGAGTAACAAAAAAGTGGCTTGTGACTAACAGATACGTAACTTTATCCTTCCCCTCTCCTTCCACATGAACCAATGGGATCTGAGCTGTCCCACTGTCTATATAAGTCATATACATAAATATAGGGTTTATTCATTTTAATGCGGGTTACAAAGCACCCATTTATTATTAGTTTGTATGCTAGTAGTAATCTAAACTATACTTTTTGTATAAACAGCAACATAATTACAAAGTGGAGTAAATATCTTTACCTGTCGACCAGAGGTAAAAATCACAAACATTTCTATTGAAAAAGCAGTTGTAGCATAGTGGAAATGGAGCTCCTCTAACAATGTAGGGCATGTGTGTAGCAGTATACTGTATGAAAAGCCCTGAAGCAGAAGCAAGGTGCCACGAAAAAAAATGCCCATAGACTTTTTTTTTTGTTGCGCAAAAAAATATTTACACCAAAAAGGTTTTGCTCATCCCTACGTTTTAGCCTTGTTTGCTTGGTTCACCTAACCCATGGGGTGACACTCTAGCTACAATCCATGAGTTCCTGTATCAGGGTTTTATTTATTAAAGTCCGAATGTCAAAACTTTTGTTTTTTTTTGCTATAAAATCCAATTGTGGTTTTTTTGAGATTTATTATAGCCCGAGGATGAAAAAAAGTTTGAATCTGAAAATCTGGCATCTCAGACTTGCTAAGGTTGTATATAAGTCAATGGCAGAAGTTCATATCCTATTTGGAAGTTTCTGTGGTCTGTGTTAAAATCCGATTCCCGGGGAAAAATCTGTAAAATTCGGATTTTCGCTCGATTTTATCCAGTTTTTCCCCTATCCGATTAAATTGTGCTTTTTAATAATACATAAGGTCAAATCGTGGATTCTACTCTGCTCTAATTTTTTTTTTAATAAAATAATCAGAAAAATTTGGATTTTGTAAACATGTAAACATGCAGACAATGAATAATATGGGCGCTAGAATTAAGATTGTTGTTCATTTAAACTTTATTCAAAAGACCCACAGAAGAATTTAATATTTAAACAATAGGCACAGTAGATGGATAAAGGAGTTTTGGAACCCCTTCACAAATGACCAGTACTTATCCATGAATATCTCCAGAGGAGTGGATTATATTTTCTGCCCCGTGAAACATTTTTGTCAGACATTTCCTGTGCATTTTCAGCCTTTTGTGTTTCTGCTTTCCTGGGGTTATATGATTAAACTCCAATCACATTGGCATAAAATGCTGGCCAGGTGCAGTCTCC
>CM044435.1:38793874-38815676 GCA_024363595.1 Xenopus borealis | reverse complement strand
GATTTTTTTTTTTTTTTTTTTAAAAGATGGCATTATTGCTTCCAGGCAGTTTGCCCAATGCCTAGAGATACCATATGTTCTGAGCAAGGAGAAACCCTTTTAAAAAATAAAATTCACAACCCAGTACGCCATCTGTTTTCAGTTTCTTTCACAACAGTACTTTCAACTACACAGTACCTACTAAGCAGGTGGCTAAGCAAAAGGTGCTCATATTAACAGCTAAATGAATAGATATTTTATTTTGTCCATCACACAAAGAAGTAAAATGGATCCCTCAAGAAACAATATTTGTTATGAGACATGGTAACCGGAGCAGCTTACAAAAGGTCTGACGACAAGATGAGGTAAATGAAAAGAAACACAAAGCCAAAATACTGAAGGCAGAGAGTGGGAGTGAGATATGAGGACCAGTCGTCTCCTTGGAAACACACATAGAGCTGTATGGAAGTGCTAAGAAATGGAATCCCCTCTGTTAAAGTACCAATCCACAGATCTGTCCATATGGAGAGGCATCGACCAAGTTTCACAACCCCAGGCTTACACATCAACACACTCAAAGTGTACCCTAAGAATAGTTAGTTCATGGCTGTAAATAAAACACAGAGCTGGCTGTCTGGATTTCAAAAGGGAAAAAGATTTTTTTCAGACTGCTCTCTTCAAAGGAGTGGACAATTGAATTTCATAGGAAACAAGCCCAATGTTTGGCATTTTGGTTTACCAAAATAATGTAAAGTGTAAGCAGTAAAACCCTAAACAGAAGCTGTCCTTTATGGCAAGTTATGGGCATCAGTCGATAACTTCTTTATAAGGTTGCTTGAAGTATTCAAAGTAACAAGAGTGTGTTTCATGGATGGGATGTCCCTTTCTCTTTGCATTACAAGATGGTCCACTTAATGTCTTGTTAACCCATCACTTCTTTGTCGTTGTCATTGCTAAGGGAACTCGCTTAAAGTGCATGCCTGCTATGTGACACCGCTTACTATAATTACTTCAGGGAATTGGCGGGGCCATTATTACCTCTTTATTTTCAGCCTCTCTTGATAGTGTGCTAGGATTCAAATCTCACCCATTGTCAAATCATATAGAAAAGTCTCAGAGTATTGTTCTTAACTAGGTCAGCAGAAAACAAGAGAAAACATGTTCCTTCTAATTACTATTCTTTATCAATGTAGCGTTGCCATATTCCGCAACATTTTAGAGAGATAATGCATCATTCACATCAGTCCCTGCACCAGTAAAGCTTACAATTTAATGTTCCTAACACATTTACAAACACACATACAGTTATAGATTCATCTACAGAAATGAGTGGGTAGAGGTAACAGGAGGTGTTTGATCATAGTGAAGCGGGAGACTATATACACTGCCATCACTATTTCACCATGTGCCACCCTTTACAGCTGCCATCGCCAGCCCTTATTGACAGAAATATCTATTTTTTTTTAGACCCTGGAAACCTAAAGACCAAAGAGAACACTAAACCCCAAAGGGAAATGATATACAGAAAACACAAGCTAAAGAAAATAAATACCTTGGTGTCTATTGCTCTGGGCTCTGTGCATAGTGGGGTGCCACAGCATGCCAACAGCATAGAGGGAATGTAGTCAGGAGAAGCAGCTCACACAGAGCTCAGGTGTAATAGGAATAATGCAATTACCTGGGTGAGTCACAGCAGAATCTCTTTTATCTGCAGATCCCTCTGCTCACTCGCACTTCTCTAACAGAGCTACTCTTAGCTGCGTGTTGCAGTCATGCCTGCCAGTGGGAGCATGCGTGTGGGAGGGGGAAGAGAGACAGAGAGAGAGAAAAACACAAGTGTATGTTTTTCTGCCTTTGCATTATCACCCATCATACAAGGAATTAGCAAAACAAGGAACAAGTGCAGCATGGTTACACAACCAGAAAGCACAGGGGATGGAGAGAAAAGGCAGCGCAGTCTTACCAAATTAGAACTCAATTATAAATCATTTCCCAGTGCACTTACTTTAGCTGAAATACTGTGAGTCAATAATTAGGGCACTGGAAATCCAGTCAATTAAATGAACATTTGAGCTGGCCTTCTCCCACTAAATACACTGACACGTACGAAATCATCAAGAAACAATCACATAACTTAGGACACTCACAAATACTGAAAGTGACACAAACAATACAGGGCATATTTGTTTTGGGACAAAAAGGCAAAGTCAGTACATAAGCATGTATATAGTCAGTGGCTATAGTGACAATGGACACAACCGAAAAGAACTTAAAAGGCCACTGTCATGGAAATTTTTTTTTCAAAACACATCAGTGATGGCACAAATCACATGGCATGGGGCAGCTGGGAAATAGACAAAATGTCTAGCCCCATGTCAGATTTCAAAATGGAATATAAAAAAATCTGTTTGCTCTTTTGAGAAATGGATATCAATGCAGAAGTCTACTGGAGCAGCACTATTAACTGATGCGTTTTGTAAAAAAACATGTTTTCCCATGACAGTATCCCTTTGTTATGAGAAAACATGTTTTAAAAAAAAAAAAAATCAGTTAATAGTGCTGCTCCAGCAGAATTCTGCACTGAAATCCATTTTTTTAAAGAGCAAACAGATTTTTACATATTTCATTTTGAAATTTGTTATGGGGCTAGACATATTGTCACTTTCCCAGGTGTCCTCAGATCATGTGATTTGTGCTCTGATAAACTTCAGTCACTCTTTACTGCTACACTGCAAGTTGGAGTGATATCACCCCCAGCAGCCTATCAACAGAACAATGGGTAGCTAACCAGATAACCCTAGCACCTAGTGGTAGACATGAGAATAGCACCACAACCTACAATAGGTTGTGGTTAAATGCAATGGGAAGAAGAGAAACAATAGATGTCAAAGCAGTTCCATCCTGATGTGCTGGCCCCTTCTCAAAGCTCAGAAGCATGGACAAAGCACTGAGATGGCTGCCTCCACACCAATATTACAGCTAAATTAAAATACATTTGTTGGTTCAAGAATAACATTTTAAATGATAAAGTGAATTATTTGCAATATAAACAGTGTAATTTATATTTAGAAAGTAAACCATACTAACCATTACAGAGTCCCTTTTAATTGCATTGATCTTGTAATATATGGGGCGGACACATTAACAGTTAGCTTTGAAATGCCATAGAGTCTGCAGTGGCAAAATATACAAGGCAAATTGTCATTTAATACACTAAAATATTAATCAACACAACTCATGATATATTTAGCATTTACTTTCTGGCATGTACACATAGATCTTGTTTTTATTTTGTAGAGTACTAATTTCACAGTCCTCATCCCATAAAGCTCTCTATAGATGGTTAATGAAGATTATGTGACTTCTCCAGGGTCATGTCAAGTATCAACATCCAGTATGTGACCTTATATAAGTAATTAAAGGCTTATGCCATAGACAGAATAAATGCATAAATAAGAACAAGAATTTTCATCTAGCAGAATTATATTCTACATTAGACAGTTATTTCACTGGCAATTTTAATTGCACATAACACATTTTGTAGACCTGCTAGAAGGTGGGGTTTTTTATGTGCCAAAAAAGTGACTTTTACAGTACAGTAGTGCACACTTAAGATGTATTCATATTTGTCACTTAAATAATAATTAAAGGGCAAGGAAAGTGTAAAATAGAATAAGGCTAGAAATGCTGTATTTTGTATACTAAACATAAACATGAACTTACTGCACCACAAGCCTAATCAAACAAACAATTTATGCTTTCAAAGTTGGCCACAGGGGGCTGTCATCTTGTAACTTTGTTATACATCTTTGCAAGACTAGACTACATACACATGCTCAGTGTGGTCTGGGCTTCTTATGGATCGTCATAAATGATCAAAAAACAAAGCTGTAGCTGAGTTCTGCATGGCTGGTAAGTAAGGCAGGGGCTCCCCTGCTGTTCATAAGTATGATTGTTTCCCTGCCAGAAGTTAGGGACCGTCTGACAATTCCTATCCACAGCACTAATTGAATGGAGAATTTCACTGCATACAGTCAAGTTTCTTATAAAAACGGTACACATTTTTTAATTGAAGTATTTTGGAGATAGATTTCTTTTTCATTAAAGAAAGTAAAAATGGGATTTTATTTCTTTGCCTTTTCTTGCTCTTTAAATACTTTTGTTGATTCTCAAATATATATTATTACATATTAAATTCTTCAAACAAATTTGTTGTGTTTGATAGCCGAGGATGAGGAGAGTATAACAGTGCTTTATTAGCATGTTTATGCAGCCATTACATATCAGCAGTAAGTCTTATTTTCACTTTTAAGCTGTACAGAAAGTACTGTGTATGCACAGTGCCACCTGCAGGCCATTAGTATAAACACCACAGGATTGTCCCTATTTTTTTCCTTTAATTACTTTTCCCCAATATTTTCTTAAAGGGGACATACAGCCTAATATTAAAAACTTCTCAAAAGCTCCTAAATGTCAAAACATTTTGCACAAAAAAGTGATTATTCTTTAATCTATTTCAACCTCATGCTGTACTTTTTATTATTACTTCATACACATAACACCAAACCACTTCATTATTTTGCAAACCAACTGATAAACAGATTTGGGTAAGACCTGACTCTTCTTATATTGTTTTAAGGTCATCCCAAAGAACAAAAAGGGATGAACAAAGAAAACTTTCAATTCTAATTGTATTAATCACTAAAATTAAAACAACTGAAAATATTTTAAATGATGCCAGCTCTTGGGGAAGGCTGGATGGTAAGAAGACATCTGAGGGGGGGGGTTCTGTTTCAGGAGTGATGTAGAAGTTTATAACTCTAGATATTGTGATCACATCATGTTCAGATGTTTTTTTCTTCCTGTGGATTAACTTACAGTTTCTTTTAATTAAGACGGTTAAAGTTACCCTATTTATTGCTTTTATTGGACATATGTCATATTATTTGTATAGTACTAACAGGTTTTGCAGTGTTTCACAAAATATTACAATAAATAAAAAGGGTAAGACAAACAGAGCAATGCCTTGCTTCCAAGAGCAATCTGTAATATCAAAGGGTATTTCCAAACTCCAAACAGTATTTTTGCAGAATGATAAAAAATGAATTCTAAGTAGCTGTCAGGGCCAAACGGTTTAGATGAGTAAGGAATTGAGACCAAGGAGGGCAACTCGAGCCGACATGTCGCCATGCAATGAAACGCATGCGACGTGTCAGATGTCTTGAAGATACAGGAAGTGTATAAGAAACTACATTTATCCGACGATGAAGTCAGATGAAGATGCAGCATGCATAGTTTTTATCCGATAGTCGGATGAATGTAATTCCTATCTGCGATTTCTCATTCACATCCTGTATCTTCAGGACGGACACATTGAATGCGTTTCATTGCATGGCGATGACCAAGTGCAGTCTGTATAGTCTGATTATTAATCAGCTTCTATGGCAGATATTATTAGTCTTGTGCTGTTTTTATAATGCATGACTACAGAGTCAGACCCCCTGTACTGATCTGGCTATAAAAAAAAAAAAATTGCGGTGCAGCTTAATGCGCACATGCTTTGTGCAGCTCCGTGCTTGCAGGTGCCATCTGGCTTCATGAGCCTATGCACCATCCGGCTCCAGCAGTGTCTTGGTAGGGGGGCCAGTGGGCCTGGAGGAGGGGCCAGGGGGTCTGGAGGGGAGCCCTGGACAGCTGTCCCAGTGGGCCTTGGACCCCCCAGTCTGACCCTGTATGACTATCCCTAAGCAGCAGCCTAGATCACAGTGAGCATGTGCATGTTTAACAAGGTTATAAGATGATCCCCTGCGGCCAGTGCCGGAACTAGGGGTAGGCAGAAGAGGCAGCTGCCTAGTACGCAATGTTTGGGGGGCGCTTGGCAGCTACCTCTACTGCTTACCCCTAGACTGGACCTGGCACTAGACGTCCACTACCGCTGGTACTGTGCCTATACTTCTCATGTGCGCAAACACTTCTGCTACCCACAACAGAATGCCGCTACTGTGCATGCACAAACAACACTACTGCGAGACGTGGAAGCGGGGCGATCTGGCTAGCTGGTCTGCCTCGGGAGCCCAGCCAGCCTTGCCTGCCTCTGCCTGTGGCCAACTTTGAAAGCATAAATCATTTGTTTAATTAGGCTTCTGGTGTTGCAAGTTCCTGTTTATGTTTAGTATACAAAATACAGCATTTCAAACATTATTTTATTTTAGACTTCTGTTCCACTTTAACTGGCTTGACTGCTGCTTTATAAATATGCTGCAGTTGTTACAATTTACATTTTGTCTCCTTGTAATAGCTTCTATTTTTTTCATAACCATGGATATTATGCTTGTTCAATACACCATCCAATCTACTCTTAAAGGCATTAATAGAATCTGCCATCACAACATCCCCCAGCAGTGCATTCCACAACCTCACTGTCCTCACCGTAAAGAACCACCTACGCTGCTTCAAATGAAAGTTATGTTTCTCAAGACTAAAGACGTGGCCTCTGGTGTGTTGATTTTTTTCCTATGTTCTCTGATGTACAGTACTTGTAAAGAGTGACAATGTCCCTTTGCAGGTGCTTTACCTTCAAAGAAAACAACTCCAACATTTTTTTATCAGTATAGTTGCATGTCTCTGCACTCTCTCCAGCTCATGTAATTAGTCCATACCAGTCCCCTGGTCAGAAAGCGCACCGCCATGTGTAAATTACCTCACGCTTTTTTTTTTAGCTAGCGCAAGACAGGGTAAGCGATTCAGGGAGATTAGTCGCCAGACGACTAATCTCCCAGAATCGCCTGTTGTGTACTAACCCTTAAGGGCCGGAGCACAAAAACATACGTCTCAACATTTTGGAAATAAAAATAGGGACAAAAAAGTTGCCATGCCGTGTGAGGTGAAATCTTTTTGGCCACACCCCTGGCCACACCCCCTAATTACCCCAAATTCATTTTGCAGAATTTGGCAGGTTATGAAAGTTTGAACATATTTCTGTGATTTTGTTACAGTTTTGCTAATGAATGAAGCTGTGAGACTAACTCTTATCTTATCTTGTACTTATTTGCTTAAGTTACAAAGTATCTTATCTAAACCTCTTGGCAGTTCTGGGCTCTCTGCCAAAAGCCAATTAATTTTGAAACTTAGGGGGGAATGTAATTAAAGTCACAAAGAGCAAAACATTGCGCACCAATAAGATTACAAATCCACATCTCGCAATGTAAAATTGTTCCTTAAACAGTTATTGCATTGCAAATCGTTATTACGCATTGCGACTTGTAATTGCGCACTCTTAAGAAGTGCTTGAAGGTGTCGTAATCTTTTGGAGCAAACATAGTGACTTTTTCAGTAAGAAGTTTTATTACATTGACAGCGCAAACTATAAACATTGATTAAAACATTGATTAGTGCAAACTCTAAAATTCGCAAAAACGGCCTTCCACTGGCGGAAGTGGTCGCTAAACAGTTTCCAGGTTTGCAAAAAGTATATTACATTCGCGCAAAGCAAAATTTGTTCCCGCAAAGGCTTAAATTTTCGCATTGGGAATCATTTTTGCGTTACCGACTTAAATTTTATTCCCCTATTTGTTTCTTTTTCTGGCTGTCCAGTGCAGAGAAAAACTGGACTTTCCAGTACAAATGAGGGACTGCGGATTGAACTGTCAAAAGAGGGACTGTCCCTCTAAAAACTGGACAGTTGGGAGGTATGCCAAACCTGCACTCCATACTCCAGATGAGGCCTTACCAGGGACCAGGACTGGACTGAGAATTAAAATAGGCCCTGGCATTTCAGGTACACAAGAGGCCCATCAGTCCACATAGAGGCCCAAACAGCCCCCACCAGCCCACTTAACACTGACTTTCTATGGGACCTTATAGCAGCCCATCTGGCATTTGCCCTAACCCACAAATGGCCAGTCCGGGCCTGCCAGGGACCTATGAAGAGGTAAACATGCCCCTCAGGCGACAATGCCCCTCAGGTTACCAGGTGAAGCAAACAGATGCTCTTGGGCACATTTCTGTTTTTTAAACAGGAAATTAGACTCTTCTAGTACAAGAGAGTGCAATTGCTCTCTCCACACTAGCAATGCTGCCCCTGGCACAGAAAGTTAAGTGCTGGGGGGCGAAGCAGGGTTTGCATTGAGGGAGCCTCCTCAGTCGCCTCAGAAACTCCCCTTGAGTTAATGTCTCAGAAATGCCCTTTTTAATGCAAGACAGAAATTTACTTGCTTTAGTAGCCACAAAAATCCTCAGGTCCTGCTCAACTGAGAAAGCCCCCAGCACACTGCCATTTAATGTATAACCTGCATTTATGTTGTTTCTACCAAAGTGCAAATTTCTGAAAAATAAAATTACAATTACAGATATGCTGTGCAACGTTTTCCATTTTCAGCCGCTGCAGAAAACCCTCTTGATTAATAAGGGATGAAGCTACAAAGCAGTAGTTGAACAGACGGCTGATTTTGTCTGCAACCCACAAATTTTTCAGTCTTCTGCTGCTGTCTGTGCTGCCTACCATGACACCAAGTAACATATTTCCTGCATGTTTTTACTCCATTAAAGCAGCATTTTAATGATCCACTAGAGAAAGATAAAATCAAACCACAGAAAATTATTTATCCATAAAATACACATAATAAAATACATTACTCTAATGCAATGTAATGCATATTTAAATATCTGCAAACCCTATCCTTAATTATCAACTGACCGGTATTTTTAAAAGTTAAAATGAGCTATGTTTTTTTTTTTCTACAGCTGTATTCGACAGCAGATCACCAGTAAAACTGTTCTGTGGATACAAAAGATGCAATTTTTAACTCAGCAACATATACCATCAATTGATTATCACCGTAGTCTGGGTGCAATGCATAACCAAAGAGATTACAAACTTTAGATTCAGCGTCTGCTTGCAGCTTATGTGATATCACTGAACCTAGCAGCAGAGTACAGATGCTGTTTTCTATCATTCCGCACAAAGTCATGGTTGGCTCAGTCAGAGAGTCTTCTGATGAAGGGACTAATAGAAGTAGCACAGTAAAAATATGATTATAATACATTAGAAAATTGTTCTATGTCACCTAAATATTATATTCATTACCTTTAAAATACATTTAATATTTAAAAATGGAAAATATAACTGAGGAATGAGGATATAACTGAGTTATGTAATCACAAAAACTATATATTCCTATTATACAGAAAAGACCACCCAGCGCCTTCATACCAAACATACAATAAATCCCAATGTCTTAGGGGCTTTGCTTTGCATTTCTGTATCAATGCCCTAAACACACTTCTCCCATAAGTCAAGAGGTGAACGAAAAGAAAACTTTGCACATATATGCATTAAACCAGAAGATTCAGACTCAGTAATGTATTCTGTACACATTCTCCATTCATGACAATGGGACTCCTCAATTGGCCCTTCGCCATGTGCCATCCCACTTAACCCCCTTGTTACATACCTTAATAAAAGACCAGGAGACAGAGATGGTATGAATTGGCACAACATTTATTCACATTTTATTAAATAAATAGGACCTTGCCAGCCTCACCCCAAGTCAATATTCTAAAGCTAGAATTCCTTAAGAGATCCCTAGCATGCTCTGCTGTCCCTCACTGAAGACTTGTGATCAGCACTACTAAGTATTAAGCTACCTCTGCCTACAGAAAGGATGCCCCCCAAATTCTACAACAGCAGGATCTGCCTCTTCCATCATGAGAGACGTTTAGCAGCCCTGCTGCCAGTCCTGAATCTGCAGTGTGTCGATGATAGGAAATCCAAGCAGGCTGTCAACTATGACTTGAATACACAGGAAAATATTACCCGCTTGCAGCGCTGGCAGACATATCCACGGGAGGCAGTTATATTAATATCAAAGATGCAGCTTTATTAAAACATTCACTGTGGTGCTACAGAGGCATGAAACGCGTTAGTTTGCTGAATACTCACCACTGTCTGTAGTACCACTGTGAATGTTTTAATAAAGTTGCATGTTTGATATTAATATAACTGCCTCCCGTGGATATGTCTGTCAGTGCTGCAAGTGGGTAATATTTTCCTGTGTATTCAAGTCATCAGGTGAAGGTACCGAGATCCCGGGATAGCTGCAACAGACGAGGTGAGGCAGTGTGAGCGGGTGAGCTCTGCCATTGATGCTTCCCTGTATAATTAGGCTGTCAACTATCACAAGCAGTAGTAGCATCTGTATCAATCAACCCAAGGTGCAGTCACAGGAGAGAACCTCCTTTCTCCCTCTTCTAAATTTGCCTGTGCAGTACTCTGGCAAGGTCTTACCACTGCTGTGACAAAGAAAAAAATTGAAAAATAGATCTTATATTCACTGTTTTGATCCAGAGGAAGGCAAATAACCCAACCTGAAGTCAGTGCCAATTTTGCCTCAAGAGGGAATAAATTCCTTCATGACCCCAATGGTGATAGGAAACATTCCCTGGATCAAGCATTTGGAATTAACATAAATTAATACAATGTTGAATTTCATGTTTTTACTGCATAAAGATACAAAGAAAAAGCAACCAACAAATAACACAATATAAAAGTGATTTAGGAAAACATCCACATTCAGTTATTAATAGGTAATATGAGAACATAAGAAGAAAACTCCTGACATTTCTGAAAAATAAGCAAAATGGGGAGAATGGGATGTTTCTACCTGTTCAGAAGATATAAGATAGAAGTGAACTGCTTCTTCCCCTGACATCACATCCCTCTCTTTCTCCACCCATAGGCCAGTTTTACCCTGCTTTAACACATTGTTTCTCATCAAATTACAGCTTCATTTGATTCTGCCAATCTCTAAACAAAACTAGTGCAATCTGGCTGCTGGTCATTTTTGATCCCTTGTCATGCAGCCCCTGCAGGTATAGCTCCAGGGCTTTTCCTTTGACATTGTCATGGAAAAAAAGAACATGATGGACAGTGCCAGGCAATGCTGGCCGTGCACCCCAGGCAATCCAGCCGGCCATGTCACACCAAGGCCACCCCCACGCGTGGTCTTGTGCAAACAAGGACGCGCATTTACAAATGAGGTCGGATGGACCTGCATCAGGACACTTTGATGTCAGAGTGGCACCAGCTTAACCTCTTTCAGTGGAGGACAAGGGATAGGCTGCTTATGAGGTTCGTGCCTGGTGCCCCCCAAGCTTTGTGCTCTAGGCACGTGCCTCTTGTGTGTACCCCTAGTTCCAGCCCTGATGATGGACCCCAATGTAGACTGGTCAGTAGAAATCATGTCACATATAACCTTTTTTACAGACCTTTTCCATAATATCTTTAAGAGGTTAGATATCTCTTCTGGCGAAAACAACTCTATAATAATTTTTCTTACTTGCTCATGCTGAAATGTATTATTATATTTAATTATAGCTGTAGGAGCAATGTTGCTTCCTTCGTCTTGCTTTGATGGAGCCGCAGTGTTCCCTCAAAGCTGTTTGCTCATGTGCGTGCACACAAATTTTGAGGTCAGCACGCAACAACAAATGTGTGAAAAACTACATTTTGCATTTATTCTGACCTAAGCAAAAAAAATGCACACACAAGTTTAAAATGTACTGCTGGGCTGGGGGCAACTTGGAGGAACTTTTCCACAGGAAGATATCTGTGTACAGGTATACTGTAAATCAGTATCATTTTAATGATCTCAGAAAGGTCATAACATTTCTTGCTCCTAAACAACATTCACAAAAGAGGGTTGAAGAGCCCTTATCTTGATTCTGCAAAGGAAGACTTTTACAAGTACCCTGCAGTTATAATTAGTTGGATCAGATCTTGCTAAAGAGTAGAACTGATCAAATTATTAAAAACCTGCAAACTCTAATGAGCAGGGCTCTCTTTCCCTCTGCTATTGGTATCAGTCTCTTTTTGTGTATAATCAGTAACAGTATACCCTTTTATTGTGCAGCACTGATGAATATGTTGGCACTTCATAAGTGATTGTTAAGAATAACAATGGGGGGTAGTTTTTAGCTTTACTAATAAACATGAGAATGCAGGAGTGTGTTCTTATAATAATAATGATAATACTACAGGTGAACATTCTAGTCATATAAAAGCTTATTAAGAATGAAGAGAACATTTATCACCAGTAATGCAACTGATAATTATTTTGTTCCCAGTATAATTTTTTTTATAGATCTTGTCCTTTCCTCTCCTTTCCTCTCTTTTTGGCTAATTTCCCCTCCTACTCATCCTTTCTATAATTTTATATATTATGTATTTTTCCACACTCTCTCTTTAAAGTATATGCAACGTTCCTTAATATTCATCCTACAGGCTGATCCAATCAGTATTCACGCTGGCTGCTTAGCAACAAGGGATGTACGTAGGAGTGCATGCTGCTTCCAGTAAACAGTATGGAGGGTGGTGGAGGGGAAAATAACTCTAAAAATAGGGGATAATAAAACATAATGAATATTATAAGAATAAGGTAGTGTTAGTCCACACTGCAAATCATGTCTGAATTCAATCATCAGGTTGGTTTTGCTTGCAGCAAGTGATTAGGTGAAAGAGAAATTTGGGGATGTTGGGTGAGGGCAGGTGATCCAATAAGGAAATGTGGACAGTAGTGGAAAAATTGAATATTTTCTTTTGTTGACAGAGCAGGAAAGTGGTTTGTAAAATGGGAAAGGCATTACCAGTTGTACCTGTAGGGATGTGAATGCAGGAACATGCCTGAGGTATATTGAATGTTAAATATGGTATTTGCCCAGTCTGTGTTAAAGAGAGAATCAGCCTAGATCCATACTGCACCCAGGGTAGCTGAAATATAATATCCAAAGATCATATGCACTTTGAATATGTTTTGGACACATATAACTTTAGGGGCAGATTTATCAAGGGTCTAAGTGCAAATTCAGATTTTAAAAATTTTTATATCGAGTTATTTTTGTGTACTTCTACTAGGGAATAGTCCAAATTTGATTTGAATTTGCAAGTACTGTCTCTTTAAAACCAAATAAAAAACAATAAAAAAAAAAAATCAACCATTTGCCTTCTAAAACCTTCCAAATTGCTGTTTTAGCCTATGAGGGACCACCTAGATCCTAGAACCTATCAGGATTCAATTGGTGGGAAAAACTTTGAATGTAATTTGATTGAATGCGCTATTACTTCGATTTGAATTAGATTGAAAACAGACCCATTTGATCGAAAACTGACCTATTCGATAAAAAAAAAATTCTACTTAATTTTGGTTGGTCTTTTTGAATTCCGAATTCAAAGTTTTTGCACTTCGAAATTTGAGCCTTGATAAATCTGCCCCATAGAATTATAGCAAATATTAAATGTAAGAGTATTTTTTCGCAATTCAAATGTTAACAGGTAAGACTGTTAAAGGAACAATACCTCTATATCGTGTTCCTGTATAAATGTATACAGTGATTCATACATGAGAAGAGAGCCAGAATGTTTTTTTAATAAAAATTGTATATTCTGAATAAAGTGAAAAGTAAAGAACCCTTTCTGCTTGGAACTTGTGATGGGTGAATCTGTACCATTTCGTTTTGCCGGAAAATTAGCGAAACTCCACACACATTTGTGAAATGCATTGAAGTCAATGGACGTCAAAATAATTTTGACATATGACAATTTTGACACAAGTGACAATTATTACATGTGCGACTCTTTTGTCCAAATACATTACAAATTTTCTCAGCAGTTTTGGGAAAACATTCGCCCTCTGCAAAATCTGGAAATTTGTCACGAATCCATGCCTGGCGAATAAATTCGCCCATCATTTCCCGGGACAGGCAACCTTCCAAAAGTTGCATTGAGGGCACATTAATATGCCTCAGGCAGAATATTTGATAGACAAAACAATCATCCTCCCAGCATGGTGTGAGTATTTGTGACATGACCAGCAAATCCAAAATAAATGATGAGTCATAGAGCAGCCAGCAATTTTGCCATTTCAAGTCTTAAGTGTCTGAAATGGATAAATCTAAGTGACAAGCAGGCTCAAATAGTCAAAGGCATTGCCTAGGAAACAAGCCGTGATGCCTTCCATTCCAGGACTAGAGAGGATACATGCAATCCCCTAGAACCACAAAACACAAGTGCATATGGCTTCTGCTTAATTAAACTGCCTCGCATCATCTCTCTCCTTTTCTTGCCTTTTTGTCTAATGAAACAAGATCTTGATCCTCCACATTCTCAGACCGACCTCGCACATTTCTCTCTTCTATGTAAATTTGCCTCCCACATAAAAATTATGTATGACTAAACTTAAGTAGAATGGCTTATAGAATAAGAGGAGAATGTAAAAAGATAATGCACAAGGTACCTTGCCTGTAATCAACTATTGACTATAAATAAGAGCTTCAAACATTTGGAAAAATATATAGGGAATAATGTACCCAAACACTGAAGCATTTTATGACCATATAAATGCTTTTATACAGATCATGGAATGCTGAGGTGACTTCTGCTATCTGCATACTTCACTAGAGTGGCTGCATTATTTGTTTTTTAATATATATGGTAGGTATCAGTAAATCATGTGACACAAATTACACTGCTAAGCTCTGATTATAACTAGTGACTTCACAAAGCGCTGTTTACAAGGCTGTATCTTACAGAATATTCATGGCTCTCTTGTGTATTATATCCTTTAATTTGTCAATCAAAAGAATAATATAGGAAAACACAAAATTATTACATGCTACAATGGGATATCATTCTTCAGCATCTTACACTATTATAGCACAGAGTCTATTAGCAGCAAAAGGGGAAAATAAATAATAATTAAAAATATATATATTTATAGTGCTGTCTTTTTCCTTTAACTAAAAAGAGCCACCTTAAGGGTGCAACTTTAAATATGATGGTTCTAAATATGGCTAAAACTTTTAATACTTTTACATCCCAGATTTCTTAAGGAAAAAAAAACCCTGCACTTATAATTTTATTTTAGGAATCTTGACAGTACATCCTGTACACGTGCTGAACCTCCTCTTCTCCTGATGCAATCACATTGTGTGTCATATTGCTATTAATAGAGTTTAGAAGGATTATGTAAAACTATCAAACACTGAAGTCACCCTGTAACAAAGTCATACTCAGCTCTGCTATCATTTCACAGCAAACAGCAGACATATTGATTGACCAGGACTAGGAGCAATAATGTATTTATGTACAAAGCGATGTGAAAAAGCCATGGCAAACAGAACAATGCGGCTAAAACGCAAGTGAACGAGCTGATAAAATATAAGTATTCACATAAACTAAGCATAAATTCTAAGGATGCTTAGAATAATATCTTTCACTTGGATATTACTCCATCTTTGGAAAGCGTTTCCTCCAGGTGATCCAATTTCCTTCAATGGTCCCAAAACATACTGGAAGGTTAATTGGTTTTTGGGGACATTGAACCTAGATTTAAAGCCTCCACTGGGCAAGCGGCAGTGTCTGCCCAGCATTGGCATAATGTACAGAAACTATAAATATATTAAGAATAAACTGACTGAATCCAGCATTTGTGGGGGAAAATTACCCAAGCGCTAATTTACATATTCAGATTTGACTAAGTTAAAACAATAGCAAAAACTTCAACGAGAATCTGATGCAAATGCCCTTGGTAATTGCAGTAGTGCATATTGCTTGTTGCATTTGATTCAGTGCATAGTGGGGACCGTGGAACTGCACCCACTGTCTCACATAAACAATATACTGTATAGCAATATCTATAATAATTTTAGATTTTAAAATCACAATAGCCTTAGATATTATGCTTATCAAAGAAATTATCCAAGCCCCTTTTAAAGGCATTAACAGAATCAGCCATCACAATATCATCCAGCAGGGCATTCCACAACCTCACTGTTAAGTGCCACCTTCAAATGTTTAAAGTCTAAAGGGGTGGCATCTGGTGCATTGATCTTTTCTATGGAAAAAAGAACCCCCTCTATACCCTTAATGTACTTGTAAATAATAATCATATTCCCTTTCAAGTTATTCTGTGCAAACAGTGTGTGGCATACACCTTTGAGGTTGTGGTAGCTTCAAGGTACTTTTGTTTCAGTTGACTCATCCAAACAGATCATTGGGGCACACTGGTATCACAAAGCGCAAGGATCACAATTGGCCAATAATATCTAATGAATGGAATTCATTTACACAACTGTAGGCATTTTGCAGATCTCATCCAGCCACTGTATTCTGCATATTGTCACCACTGTGGCCACAAAAGACGTTCCTATTTGCATATAGTTGCTACACAACATGAAAACTTGTTAATATGTATGCTTGCAATATATGTATAGATGTTGTCATGTGGGTGACTGACCCAGTTAATGTGCTTGATGTCCGCATTACAGAATCATGATCACAAGATAAAATGGCATCAGTCTGAAGCATATAAAAAGAAACACAAATGCAGTTACTGTTATAATCTTTCACAGCACAATACAGGTATAGTTCATCATTTCCCACCCTAGTGAAACTTATACTCTATGGACCTTATCATATTTTTCTAAAAAAAAAAAAATATATATATATATATATTCTTTTTTTTATATAAGTATATAAAATACAAGCAATGCCCATTTCCCTAGTGTGTCACAGCTCAATTCAGTTCGAATAACAAACCTGTGGATGTAGGCGCACAATATACAGTTTACTGTAATATATAAACACATTTTGTTAAATACTTTTTGTGATCTGTTTGCTTTGATACTCAGTCTAAAGTCTTTTTTATTTCATTTAGAAATTTAATTTAGAATGCTTAAAATCTGCTCTACGTGGCTGACAAAATATAATATGTGACTCATAGTAACCATGGCAGCATGTGTGTTACTACTTTCCAAATGTACAAAATGATCCCAGCTATCAAAAGCAAGTACAAAGACAGGGTTATTGCAGCGGATGTTGGATTTTTTTGTGCAGTAAAAACAATTCTTTGTCAGTGGAACAGAAGAAGGGGGGTGGTGGTTACAGAGGGCTTGTATTTAGGAAACAGGCCCTGTGTTTAGGGTTGCCACCTTTTCTGGAAAAAAATACCGGCCTTCCTATATATTTATCTTTTTTCCTAATTAATAACATTGGGCTCAACCCATATTTTGGCCGGCCAGGCCAGTAAAATACCAGCCAGGTGGCAAACCTAGTTATGTATTTGACATACATATGGATTGTGTGTGGGGGAGGTATTACAACCTACCTTTCTAACACTGCAAAGTGTGCATGACCACCATGTTACATGATCTCATAAAGCTGGTAAAAAAAAGTATCATTGGGGCCTGTCCCAATCCAGTTAACATTGCAATAAACCAGCAACTAGCTTAACCCATTCTGCTCCAGGTACATGCTGAAAGAAAATCTCTGATGGTTGCTATGAGTTACTGTACTGAAGTAATGAAAGAGCCCCCATTGTGCATGGTTCAGTGAATATTACCTGACTGCATCAGTAGTTTGCTCCATTTATTGCTCCATCAGTCATATTCCAATAAAATGTGCACACAAAATAATTTTTTGGCTCACATAGCTGCAAAGGAATTAGAAATCTACCTCTGCTGAGGGTGTTAGTACTAGTCTAAGGCTGGTTTTTACCATACTGTGTGACTGGAATTCCCTCATGCCACAGACTAAAGCCCTGCATGGGTCCATTTTTTGCGATACGTACCCGACCTGTATCCACAACCTGCAACCCTTAACCCAAATCTGCATTCTTACCCTACCGGACCCGCGACCCGCTGACCATCAAGAATCAGAAAGTGCTGTCATGCTGCCAATCAAGAATCAGTAAGTGCTGTCATTGTAACTGGAAGTGACATCATCGTAAGTAGGCGTGATCAGAAAAAAAATTAGTAAAAATCGCTATTGAGAAGACCCGCAGCCTGACCCGCGACCCGCAACCTGCAGAACTGCCGAACCGCGTCTATACCCGCACCCTGAAATACTGCCTGCAACCCGTAGGGTACCGCAGGTTTTTGCGGGTAACCCGCGGGTTCCCAACCCACTGCAGGACTCTACGACAGACATCGGTCATTCATAACATGATTGTCAAGAGTATAATTATCAGTCTGTTTTATTATAGACCTACTGACACCTCACACTGAGTTACAAGATGGATTATTGTGTGTGCTGCCTTGAACCTTTGATCTTTGCAGAGGATAATTCAGATTTCTTTTCTGATGATTTCCATGTACTGTGACAGCCACCAATCCTTAGCTATTTGCTGATCACAAGAGCCCACAAATGCTCCCTCAATATTAAACACGTGTAACTGACATTTTCAACCCATTGTTTCTGCTACCACCAAATTGATGGTATTACAAAAAAAACTCTATCAGCCCTGCTATTTGCTAAGCAGTGCTCAGAGTGCCCTCTCTTGGTGACTTCTGTTTCATTACTATCTCCTTTCCGTCTTTGCAGTGATTAGTTAATGACGTTTGGCATAATTATACACAGACACATTGTGTCCTTGCTAGGTGGGACCAATCTGGCTTACATGGCTGTATACATTTCTGGGAGCTGGGTTGGATTTCAGTAAAATAAAGGCTATAGAAGTAGCTGTTTTCTTTGTGTTCCTATGCCTTTCCGTTTGCTCACACAAGAGATGTACTTTTGATGGCTGCTCTCTCACACATTGCATTACAGGCTGTTATAAGATAAAAGATTTGTCACATGCATAGTTATACAAGTACAGCATGCAGTGAAATGCATCCTGGTCCATTTTTTTAGATGTAGTACAAGATGAACCATGTTATTTACATAAGTGACAGTGAGTGAAACTGTTATAAAAATATAAATATAAAAACAGCAGTGCAATATATATAACAAAAAAACCAGCAGTACTGTACACCAAATAACCATGTTACAGTGATGGTGAAATAAAATGAAAGCAGATGGTGCAGTAACAGTACACAGTATTAAAGTGCACAGTATGTGTATTGTGTAGTACTATATTGTGGAGACGTAATGTGTCACATAGATCAAGTAGGTGCAAGTGAAAAAAGGGAGAGGGGTAGGAGATATGGGTACGGTGGCATAAATAATATTATTTGCATAAGTGGCAGTGAGTCATTGAGTGAGTATAAAAATATAAAAAAGCAGTGTAATATATGACAATATAAAAAAAAACAGCAGTGCAATGCTGTATTGAGGTGATGTATTGTGTCACATAGGTCAAATAGGTGCAAGTGAAAAAAAGAAGGGTGGAAGGGATATAGGAAATTATGGGTAAGGTGGCATGTCCTGGTTCAGCAGTCTAATTGCCTAAGGATAGAAGGTAGTAGAGAAACACAGTGCTATTTGGTGGAGATTAGTTGTCTGGAGACAAATCTCCTCTTCTTCGTGGCGACTAATCTCCCCTGAACTGCCTCCCTGCTGACTAGAATCTAAATCGCTGACTGGATGGCACTCAGAGAGCTTTGTTTCCGAAGTTGCCCTGAAGTTTCCTCATGAGGCAATTTCGGGCGACTTCAGAAAACTAAGCGCTCCAAGTGCCATCCCATCAGCTATTTAGATTGTAGCCCACAGGGAGGCAGTTCGGGGAGATTAGTCACCCGTGGAAGAAGCGATTTGTTTCCAGGCGACTAATCTCCCCAAATAGCACCGTGTGTCTCTACCCTAAGTTCTGGCCAGGATACTGCAAAACCTTTTCCCTGATTTAAGTATGTGAAACTGTGCATTACTGGGATGTGTTGAGTCCTTGAGAATCCTGAGGGCTTCGACCCTGCATCTCTTGGTGTAAATGCTGAGCAAATGCTGTAAATGCTGAGCAAATGCTGTAAATGCTGAGCAAAGATGGAAGAGCTGACCTGCAGCGGCGTTCTGCTGCACGTATCTCTCTCTGAAGGGCTTTGTGGTCCTGGACACAGCTGTTTCCAAACCAGGATGTAAAAAAAGAGGATCTTCAAAAAGACCCCAAACTTCCTCAACTGTCAGAGATGGTACAAATACTGACCTTCCCCTTTTAGTTTGAACTTGAATGTGTGTAGACCATGTCAGGTCCTCAGAGATGTGGACTCCAAGGTATTTAAAACTACACACCCTCTCCACTAAGGTCCCACTGATGTTAAGGGGTTTGTAGTTCCGCTGCTGTCTCCTACTAAAGTCCACCACCAGCTCCTTGGTCTTATTACATTCAGCTGGAGGCAGTTTTCCTGTCAATACAGTGACAGGTTATCCACTTCTTCCTTGTAGGCCGTCTCATCATTGCTCATGAGGAAGCCCAACATTACCGTGTTGTCAGCAAACTTCACAATAGTGTTTGAGCGATGTGTGGCCACACAGTTGTGGGTGTAGAGAGAGAGTACAGCAGGGGGCTAAGACTACACCCTTGTGGAACTCCGGTATTAATAGTGATGCTGTTAGAGACACAGTTACCAACTCTCATTACCTGCGTTCTGCCTGTGAGAAAGTCCAACACCCACGCACACAAACAGCTGTTAACTTCTAAATTCTAAATTCTAAATTCTTCAGTTCAGTTTTACAGTCGGCAGGGTAGTATTATATTGAATGCTGAACTGTAATCAATAAACAACATCCGCACATAGTTCCCTTGTTTCTTATGCACATGGCAGAGGGTGGTATGGAGCATGTGGGAAATGGCATCCTCTGTTGCTCTCTGTTGGGACAGTAGGCAAACTGAAGTGGATCCGTGAAACTGGGGATGAAAGAGAAGATGATCTGCTTAAGAAGTCTCACAAACACTTGTCTAATGATGTCAATGCCACAGGTCGGTAGTCATTCAGGCATGAGGCCTTATTGCTATTTGGAATGGGAACAATTCTGGATTTTTTGAAGCATGTGGGGACAGGGCCAGGCCAAACTGACAAAGTGCCCTAGGCGTCTGGACAGCTATCCCCCCCCCTTGTAAGCATGTGCCTGCACTCGCGTCAACACATGCATGAGGGTGCATTGTCCATAGAGATTAAGGGAAGGGGAAGGGCAGGGTTGTGACAAAGGGAAGGGAGTAACAAGGGAAGGGAGGGTAGCGACAAGGGAAGGGAGGGGAGTGACAATGGGAGGGAGGAGAGCGCAGATTGCTAATGACCCAGACTAGGGGTAGGCATAAAACCTTTGAACAGGTACTTGCCCCTACAGCTTTGTAAACTAGGCAGGTGCCTCTTCTGCCTACCCCTAGTTCCGGCCCTGTGTGGGGACCACAGACTGTGCCAGAGACCCATTAAAGAAAACTACAGACAGTTGATCAGCACAACAGTGCAGAAGTCGTCTGGAGGTGCCATCTTGACCTGCTGCTTTCCTGATGTTTAACTGTTTTAGTGCTGCCCACATGTCATGCTCTGCGACGCTTATGACTTCACCTTCTTTCATTGTCAGGCTGTAGTTAGCGTTAGCCATGCAACTAGCTTCAAAAATAGTGTAAACCACGTTGAGCTCATCAGCAAATGCAGAATCTGTGCTTAGTGTTGCAGAGGAGTTTCCTTTGTAGTCTGTGATGGTGCTCAGCCCGTGCCACATGCTCCATGTGTCGCCTTGGTGGAAGTGCAACTCGTTCACGATACCAGCGTTTAGTATATTTTACAGAAGGCAGAACACCATATGAAGCCTTTGTAGGTGCTTATATCGCCTGTAGTGAGTTCAACATTATAAGCAGCACGGTTTCTGGAAAAGATATAATTTTCACCATAGGGACAACTTCATCAGCAAGCATGCTAACAAAGCTAACAACCACTTCCGCAAACTTGATGTCTGTGCATGCCCGGGACATGTCCCAGTCAACGTCATTGAGCACATCCTATAGCGTGGCTTCTGATTGAACAGACCAGCGTTTCACCTCCCTCACAACGGGAGCTTCACAAATGATAGTTTGTTTATATTTCAGCATGAAGGTAATGGCGTTATGGTCAGACAGGC
>CM044435.1:38778007-38790558 GCA_024363595.1 Xenopus borealis | reverse complement strand
ACTAAATTCACATGAATGATTCGAAATTCGATCGAATTTTCAAATAGATTCGAATTTGAATATGCAAAATAGTTCAATTCGACCAGTGAATTCACTAAATTCAATCGAATCAAATGATTCGAATAAAAATCTATTCGAATATTCAAATACTTCTCCTTGAAATTTTTATTCGACTGCCTAGATCGCCAAGTTTCAATCTGCCGAAGTTGTTTGGTCGAATTTTTATCGAATAGTAAAAATCGGATCGAAGGGTTAAAATCGTTCGAAACGATCAAATTTTTACTATTTGATCGTTCGACCAATCGAATAGCAGTAAAATCCTTTGAATTCGATATTCAAATGGTTTTGCTTCCCTTCTATTCACATATTCAAATTTCGAATTTTTTTAAATTCAAAATTCCACCAATGATAAATCTGCCCCTTGGTGAACCTCAGTATTATTTTAAAGGATACAGCCATGAAAAATGCCCTTCAGTTTAGGTGTACTTTATCAATAAATATGCCCCATAATGCTAAAATTATACAGCCCTGCCTTCTATATTTCTTCTGAACATGGGGAGGGGATGATGCATTCCCTCACTGGTTCACACAATGATTTGAGTTGTAGTTCTAAAATGGCTGGAGGGTTGGACATGTTTAAGGAATGGAGTATGTCTTTAAAAGGTAATTTTTTTTTGTTTCTGTCTGTTTCCTCTTTCTAATAGATTGTACATTCTTAAGGGCATGGACCTAATTTGAACTGTGTATTAAAATCACCAAAGCATGTAAGCATTGATTTATTTATTTATTATTGTTTCATTTATTATAACTGTACCAATGTTTGTGTTTATGCCTTGTAAAGCACTGTGTACATTGTTGTCCTGTATAAATAAATACACAGATGCATTTTTCATCACAGGTCATTGATACACAGTATATTGTGGAGCACCAATACTGTATTTATCTCAATACAAAGAAGTATTATTACAGCCCAAATATAGTATAATCTCCTTTTTTCCTTTGAAGAGAAAAAAAAAAGTAGGTTGCTTTAAAGTATTAGGTTTTGCCTTAGGCTGATTGTAGTCTTCCCCCTCCCTTCCAATCGCTGGCTTTTTCCACATGACTGCTTACTTAATCTGCAAGCCCTACCGATACATTCATGCAGCTGTGCAGAAAGCCTTAAAAAATGAAGCTGAGTTGGGGTGGTACACAGAATGCAGTTGTTCTAAACAAAAGACACCACCACAACATTGTGGCTCCATGGTTAAATATCAACAAGCAGGGGCTTAAGTACCCAAGAGTGTAGAGGGCCCTCTAAGGTTATAAATAATGAGCAATTTCAATATATTGTGGTAGTATAGTTCAACTTACCAATATTTGGGGCTCTAAATTGAATTTAGTGCCCAGTGACATCTTATATACCAGTGTGGACACCAAGCCAGCCTCAGTGCAGAGAATGGTTGCCACCTTTTCCTGAAAAAAATACCGGCCTTCCTATATATTTATCTTTTTGTCCTATTAATAACATTGGGATCAACCATCAAAAATACTGTCCAGGCCGGTAAAATACCGGTCAGGTGGCAACCCTAGTGCAGAGGGAGTAGGAATTACGGGTGTAACGATCATTGTGGTGGGGCTTTGGGGGACAGAGTAGCCTGGACTATGGGGGTGTGATTTGTCTATAGTTATATAAAAATTCCCCCTTCCTAGATGCTTTCCTACGAATCCTACCTGAAAGTGAGTAGATTGTGGGAGGAGGGGACAATGACAGACAGGAAGCAGAGTGAGGGGCAGTAGATGATATGTGCACTGGGCCCCTTTTAAGATTTTTTGGGAGGGCCATATTATTATAATCCTTTAATATTCTGGCAAAAAATTCCATGGTGCTTTACAGATATTACTGTAAACATAAATAAGATCCCTATCTCATGCAAAGGTCTATGTGCACGCTCCAGTAAGATAGTGGACAGGGAATGCCTTGGGTAGAGCTAGATGTTAATCAAGCAATGACCCTATGGTCAGTTGTATCTGGAGCTAGTTAAATTGCTTTTTTTTTTCATTGAGCGCTGTCACTTTGCAGAGCTGGAATCAAACTCAGGACCTCAGAGCTGCAAGGCAACAATGCATCATCCGGATACTTAAACCCAATATTAAAATGTTTCCTTTTAACCCGTGGTATAAAGGACATTCTTAGCAAGAGAGGCAAATTTATATTTTCTGGCTAATCTTCTCTCTTAGGTGAACAATACAACTCCACAAATGATTCAATTAACTGATTAAAGGTATACATTCCTAAAATAATCATGTTAATCTTTCTGACTAGTGTCACACTGCTTCTAACGAATATATTATCCCAGGTTTAGATCTACTTCCTCTGGCAATATATACAATATATTTCTGTATGAAATATATTCTGAGTTTCAGATGTATAATATAAACTCAAAGACACCTTATGTATGTATTACTTTACTTATAACTGTCTCTACTGTCCTCTCTTTTTTTTTATTCTTTGCTGGAAGAGAAAGTCTCCCATAGGGAGTGATAGGCAGATTTTGGCAAAAAAATTGCTTAAATGACAGATTTCCAGTCTTTGGCCTATATGTAATATTAGGCACTAAGTTTGCCCAGGGGCAGTAACACATGGCAACCAATAAGATGCTTGCATTTAAACAGGTGACTAGTGAATGCTACCTGCTGATTGGTTGATATAGGTTACTGCCCTTGGGCAAACTTAGTGCCTTTTATTACATAACCCCATTAATCTCTTAAAGTAGAAAGACATTGAGACTCACTGGGAGGTGACAAGTTGGTAGGCATCCCCCTTCCCAGTGATTCTTTCTCTTACGTCCTATAGTGGGTCAGTCTAAATTACTGCCATAGACTTTAACCACTCTATGTACTCCCACTGCCTGCCTATTGATGCTGAGCATATGATGTGCATTACAGAAATTGGTGAAATTGTTTTGCACTGCACATATGCTTGCCCAGGGTGGCACAAGGAATGCTTAAGAGGAGGAGTATCATAGGCCAGTTGTAACAGAGCAATGGGCTGGAGTAGGAAGCAAGTGGTTAGAATCACTAAGGAGGGTTGCCTAGAAATTTAGCACACCCCATTGGACTTTAGTAATGAAATACCTTGTGTGCTTTTTACATAAAAATATCTTGTAATGTAAGATTTATCTTATATTACATCTCTAATCAGTCAGGGGAGAGGACCACCTACTACAATAATAATCATAAATGTAGAGTATGTAGGAGATAATATACTGTTCACTGCTATGTATAAGGCAGGTATAGAAGTCACCTAGTTCTGCAATCATTTAAATCAGGGCACAGGCCTTTTTGCTCTCCTTGGAGAATGATTAAATAAATGCAGGAATATATGCAGACCAGAAATTCTGCATGCTGCTTTTAAAAGCTATTTCCCTAAATATAGTACAACAGCCCCAGATAAAAAACTCATGTATTTAAAAAAACTCCATAGGATCACGCTGGTATGACTTTGTATTCACATATGCAGAATAAGATCACATCTGATCCAGAATGCAAAAATAGACCAGTGATTTCTCTGCATTTATCAGACAATTCCAAATCATGCCACACGGGGGCAACAAATTTAGAACTGATTCCACGCCTTCCTTTCCCATTATAGAGTAGAGATTAAGAGCTGTTGTTTTGTGTTGTAATGAAGTCAGGACAGGACTTAAGGGGGAAATATAATGATGCCGTATTTCCAGAATTTAACATTAAAAGTGAGGACATAAAAAGCAGTGTTAAGGTAGCATAATTTATGTAATGGGGCCTTTGGTAGTCTCATTAATGTACCATCAGAGCACACTTTAGTAACAAATAACAAAGAACAACTAAAAATAGGATAGATTATTAATTTACAATACATTGAGATTAGAAAGAGTTGGCATATTCAGGGATGCAACAGTAGATACAACAGTGCCAGCTGATGTTGGGGAACCCAGGAGCATAGAACATTCTGGATGCTCCTGATAGATGCAATAATGTGCATGGCACAGTACATTAGTGTCAGCTAATTCACTCCTAAAATGTTGAAACAAAGTACAAGTACACATACCATATCACTATTTTTCATATCCCAAACATATAGGGGCAAAATGCTCATGAACATCCTGCATTGGATCCTATGAGAATTATCTGAAACTGTTAGAGCCTGCACCATTTCTGCATTTTCAGGTAAGAATTGTGTGAAGTGCTTTTGTGTGAAGTGTGTGAATTGTCAGAAGTGCTTTTTCTATTGCTTAAAATCCTCTATTGGAGTATGATTTCAGTTGGTTTGGCCCTATATGTGTCAGTGCTGTTGCCCAAAGATTTAGCAAAGCTGTACAGAGGGATGTCATAAAACATTTCTACAATTATTACCCAGTATAAAAACTCTTCTGGGCCTGGTATAGAAACCCAGTAGAAAATTTAGAGGGAGACTATAGCATCTGCACTAAGCCCTTGTCTATTGGTGAAAAAAAGTAACCAAACCATGTAAGGGATTGTTTGTACAAGCATGTAAGGGAAGTGTTTGCCAGAGTTCAAATGCAAAAAAAAACAGAGGCAAACTGCCTTGGTTTTTACAGTTTTGTACCCTTTCCTGCATTTTGTCTGAATTTCTGAACTGCCATATGTCTCTGTGCAGCAAAATTGACTTGCATATGCCTATGAATACAATACAGCTTGTTTTTGGCAGTGCTGTATTCATGAGGGGCAGATGGTGGAACATACCTGTCTCTTCTACCTAATCCCTAAGAGATGCCTAAATTACAATGTTAATAAAAAAAAAAAAATACTTTAGATGTAGAGTCCCTCTACACCTCCATCAGACATGAAATAGGCCTCAAAGCATTAAGATATTTTTTAATGGAATATTTTAAAGAACAGGAGGATATAGTGGGTTTTCTGATTAAACTGATGAGATTCATATTGTGCCATAATTATTTCATTTTTAATGGTAAATACTATCTACAGACACAAGGGACCGCAATGGGTACGGCCTGTGCCTCATCCTATACCAACCTCTTTTTGTGGTTTTGGGAAAGGACGGTAGTAGGGAGTACACAAATGGCCCAGTATCAACCAAATATCGTCAGGTGGATTAGATATATTGACGATATACTAATAATTTGGCAAGGATCTGAAGAGAAAGCTGTTGAATTTATAAACAAGCTAAATGACAATGATTTAAATATCAAGTTAACTATGGACATATCCAGCAAGTCAGTTTCATTTCTAGATCTCCAGATAAATCTAAATACTGAGGGACAATTGGAGACTAGAAATTATCGGAAATCCACTGCAACCAATTCTCTCCTTAACTTTTCCAGCTTTCACCCTCATCATGTGAAAAAATCGATTCCAAAAGGGGAATTTTTAAGGCTAAAACGGAATTGTTCGACTCTAACAGCCTTTAAAGAACAAGCGAATGAACTAAAAATGAGACTAAAGAGTAGGGTTATTCAGGAAAAATTATAAAAAAAAAGCCTATCATCGAGCTCTACATAGAGAAAGATCAGAGCTTCTAATTACCAAAAACAGAAAACAGGAAACAAATAATACCGTACGTTTTATTACTACCTACAACTCTAACAGTTCCAGAATACAAACAATTATAAATAAACATTGGACAGTCCTATTAGAGGATGAAACTTTGAAATCAGTATTACAAGACAAAGCCTCTATATGTTATAAAAGGAGTCCTAACCTAAAGGACCTACTCACTCGAAGTCACTTTCAGACATCTTCCAGTATGAAAAGTAAGATCTTACGCTGCTTCCCCCTGCGGTAGTTGTAACATGTGTGACAAAATTATAACTACAACCTACTTTGAGGATAGATTTGGCAAAACTCATAAAATTAATGACTACATCAACTGTCGGACACAAGGGGTAATATATTGTATCGAATGCCCCTGTCACAAGAAATATATTGGGATGACCACTCAAATGCTAAAACATAGGATCCAACAACATTGCAGTGCCATTAGAACGGCAGGCAATCCAAATAAGACGGACAAAACCATATCAACCGTTGCACAACATTATAAGAGATATCACAACATGGATCCATCAAAACTTCAATTCTGGGCCATTGAGAAAATCAATCTGGGCATTAGAAAGGGCAATATGGAACAAACTCTCCTTAAGAGGGAGACTTACTGGATTTTTAAAATGGATACCATTTCCCCCAGGGGAATTAATGAAAACAATCTTTTTACAGCATATATTTGATCCTTCATATAAATAGAATAAAACAATAAATAATAAATAGATGTTAAAAAGCCTGTTAAAAAACCTTTTTTAAAAAAAACCTCTTTAAAGGGTCTTAGTTGAATATGATAAAGAAAATGTTTTTATAACTGTTATACCTGTAGACTTAATCTGTTTGAAGTAAACCTTTTTTAAAGAATGGCAAATTCCCGACCCATAAGCTAAAAGAGTATTAAGTGAGGGTTGCTGACGCATTTATATAATAATCAATGTAATGTGGAGGGATGATTTGCTCCTTGCTGTCAAACGATGTAAACATACAATTGGCCCCTTGCGCATGATGCGGTGGAGAGGGCGTCGTCAGCTTTAGCCAGCATACACAGTAAGCCTCGCGAGACGAAAGATACGTCACAATTGACGCTCTAATAGGATCAGTGACGCGGATGCGGAAGTGCTTTATAAAGAGCACATAACACCCGGTTTGCCTTTTTCGCCTTGACAAAGCACATTGCGAAATGCGCGTCGGCATTTTTATTACTTGCCTGCTCCAGGATTTTAATTATATTTTGCCAAACGATTTCTCCAATTGTATGAGCTTGAGCAAGCTTTTTTCCAGAGTAGTTATAATTGCACGGCTGTTCAGTTCTTCTCCTTCTCTCTGCATCTAACTACTCACAAGGGACCAGGATTTGTGGTTTTTTAGAATAGTCTCTTACCTATGAGTGACAGTTAATTACTGAGACCACAGTCCTGCTCACCCTGCCTATCTTTACTTTGTGATGTCCCTGAGCTAGAAAATATTAGGCAGTTAATTTATGGGACAACTTCACCGTTCTTTCTCTTCATTTTCCTGTACTATTTTCCAAAATCTGAACTGGCTGATGCAATTGAATTAATCAATTTTATCTCTTTTTAATGTTGATCACTTGATGAATTTTTTAACCTTCAAATTTATTTAAAATCAATTTAAATCATGTCTATGGTGACTTATATGCCATTTTAATTATATTATAAAAAAAATTTTTATTAGAATCAATTATGGAATAATGAATTCATAAATCATTGAATTTTATAAAATTCCAATCAATTTATAATTCACAAATTATTTAGAATTATTTGGTTTTCAATGCAGTCACAACTTCTTGGAGTATCAATATTGTAGAAAATTGATATTTTCAAATAGTAATTTCTGCATATTTAGTGGTTGGACTTAGATTCCAAGCCACTTATTAAGTTATTAGTGATCAATTTTGGAATAACCAGTACCAGGGGGTATCTTTCCTTTCCTCTTTCTTGAGGAAAACAATCTCTCCATAAATTACAATGTTGTCATTAGTGTGGTTTATGTTTTAATACGCCCATATTGTTTGGTACCCTGGCTATTATTTATCTTATTCCACAAACTCTCTTTACGTCCCTGTAGTTTTTTTTTTTTAGAACATTTTGTTTTCTTTTGCTTAATTTTAGTTAGCCCATATATCTGACCTGAATGGTTACACTTGCAGTCATTAGTATCGTATTTATTGACTTGCTTTAGTTACACTGGCTGGACATACATTAGTGTAGCACAGCAGTCATGCAAAGCTGTTATCTTTTCCTTCACAGGGCTGATATTTTAAACAGATATTTGAACAGATAAGTGCAGGAATAAGAGCTTTGATGGCACCAGCTAATAATATAGTGACCTCGTTACAATGAGGGAACACAGTCTACACATCTTTCATTACATTTTATAAATGTTACTGTATAGCTTACAAAACCTGCTGGCAAATATTCTGTAAATGTCCTGTAAACACTCATATTTCTGAAGAGTCATTATATATATATTTTTTTTATATAAATGTATTTAAAGACCCAAAGTCCTTTACTGTGATAAATTAAACTTTATTTTTCATATCACACATTCAATGTTTCGGCCATTTGGGCCTTTTTCAAGGATATACATGTGCAATAAAACAGTGCCTTTGTCCCATTTCAAATTTGGTACCAAAATATGACGTCATACACACCAAAATTTCATAGAATGGAATTCTAATTCAAAATTGGCGCCAGAATATGATGTCATTACACACCATTGGTGTGTATGACGTCATATTTTCTGCCAAGTTTGAAATGGTATAAAGGCACTGTTTTATTGCACATGTATGTCCTTGAAAAAGGCCCAAATGGGGGCTGAAACATCAGATGTGTGATATGCATGGAATACATGATATAGCAGCAAAACATGAACTACAAAACAAATGAAAATTAACAAAAACAAATGTAAAAAATATAGAATCTTTATAGAACACTTGATGCTATACCTGTTTTTTTGGCTTTGTGGTTTTTCTGGAATAATTTACTCTCTCTCTCTCTTTCTCTCTTTCTCTTTCTCTCTCTCTCTCTCTCTCTCTCTCTCTCTCTCTCTCTCTCTATATATGCAGTGCCCAGTGCCATTTATTAATTATGTGTAATGCTGCACCTCCCCTCATCCATATCTTCCACCCACTGCTTCCTCTTAGCGTGTTTTCCCCAACTATTGTATTCTTTCCATGTCCAGCTCTTCTGTGTTTTCTGAAGCTGGGAAACCTTGCCGCTGTCCAGATCGACAGTCTGTATGTGGCTAATAAATGATGTTGAGGCCACAGCAATATGCAATAAGCATCTGAATGATGGAACCCATAATATGCAAGTCTTTGTGGATTCATGGGGAGTTATACTTGTATGCTGTTATGTATGATGCATAAAAATTTATGTAATGTCAGTGCATGTGTTTGCATGTCCCTCTAATGCAAACAACCAATACCTGCTTTACTGGGCACCTTACTCATGCTCCTTTTGGCCACTCCAGATTATGGTGCACTTATTGATGTCATCACTAGGAACACTTTTGTGCTTAAAGACCTTGAAATTCAAAATAACACTTGACTTAGTTAGTTCCTAGGTTCTCTCAATTGTGTATTTTGTTTCCTGAGTTCTTGCCTGATCTATAACTAGTCTTGGTTGCAGCCTAGACTGAGAGTGCCATGCTCTACTTGCCCCATGCTCCTTGTATGTGCCATGCTCTGGTTGCCCTATGCTCCCTGTGTGTGCCATACTCTGCTTGCCCTATGCTCCCTGAGTGTACCATACTCTGTGCCCTATGCTCCCTGTGTGTGCCATACTCTGCCTGCCCTACGCTACCTGTGGGACATGAGCCAGGTAGGGGTTTGTTTTTGGGAGGGGGTTGGTAGTATTGGGAAATTGTTGTTAGGTGTTTCATTATGTACTAGGGGGATGCTGTGTTATCCACAGGGGTGGATAAGGCATATGGATTCAAGGGTATGTTTTAATATGACTTAACTTTTGTCGCATGAGTGATAAGTGATATCGCTGCAGTGAGCACCAACCATTTGGTTTTTGGTGTGCTACCACCATTAATGTGGCTATGGTCTTAAAAGTTTTTGTGGTAACGTGGGTGTGGTTTAAAGTGGGGGTGGTTTTAAAATGGCTCCCGGTACCACAGACATTGGTCAAGATAATTTAGCAAGTCCAGTTGCTTTAGACCCATATGTAGAGCCATATAAAATATCCACCCTTTCACAGTACGTTTGGTTAATTGTTTTTTTTTATTCATTTTGTAAAATTTGGAACACAAGAACATTCAAAAGATTCTGTATGGATTCTCACAAATTTCTCTCTGCTTTACATAACGATCACAAATAAGTTAAACCAGATATATATTTGTAGATATGTATATATGTATAAAAAAACAACAGCGAAAAAAGAGAGAGAACTTTCACATTATAACACTGATTTAACTATGTCAAAGGTCAGTCATCCACAGCTACATTTTTTTTTTGGTTTCCCTTTTAACACCACAAATGCCTAGAAGATGCCGCCTCGTGCAGATTCTTGGCAAATGTGTAGTTAAACAGAAAAGTCTTTTTTGGTGGTGGTTGTGCACCATATGTATATAAAAAGATAAAACATGCTTATTTTATGAAGGTAGACATTCTGTAGTATTAGCTGGGCCAGTTGCAGGGAGTTGCAGGCCCCCCTGGCAAAGAATCAGCAATTACATCAGAACAAAAGAGAAAAAAAAATAAACAAGTTACAAAATAATTATGAGACACAAAATTCACCGAACCCCCGACAATTATTCTCTGGGAGGGAAACAGAAATAATTCCTCGGGGGCAAAAAGGACTGCAAAAGACAGGAACAATGCATTCATGGTTTTCATACATTATCAAGGGATTCTTTTTTTATTTGTTTTAAACACCCATTTTTGCTTGGAGTATGACTCAACGCTAAGGGTTACCATACATAAAATCACTTCACATGAGGTTCTCTGCAGGCGAACTGAAGGAAGAAGTCACTTCTTAGAAGAGGGGTTGGGCTTCATCCATCTTTTGAAAGGAAATGGGGGGGGGGGCTTAGGAAAAGGGAACTGTATTTGTATCTTTTGTTTAATTCATTATAGCTATCTTTGTGCTGATGTTGCTGGTGGAGGGGCCCAGAATATTGGGTTGTTATGCTTCAGGCTCATATTCCTGGTAATCATCCTGGAGAAAAAGAAAGAAGAAAAGAAAATATTTTATGTCTCTAGATACATAGTGAGATATAATATGTATACAGTATATAGATATTGCTACTTGTCTAGTAAGCCATAGCAATCAGCAGGTAGCATTTATTGCTCAAAATCATTTGGGTTACTAGATTTTGGCAATCATGAGACTTTTTGTTGCAATACCCCATATATACATATTAATATAGAGTGGTCCAGATGGTCTCAGTAAACACATTTTTAAAGTCTTTTGCAAATGATTTAGAAATCATTCAACGTATGAGAAAACTAATTTCTTATTTCTGTATCCCAAACTGCATGTAAGTACTCTAGAAAATTAGGGATGTACCGAATCCACTATTTTGGATTCGGCCGAACCCCCGAATCCTTCCCGAAAGATTTGGCCGAATACCGAACCGAATCCGAACCTTAATTTGCATATGCAAATTATGGGTGGGAAGGGGAAAACATTTTTTACTTCCTTGTTTTGTGCCAAAAAGTCACATGATTTAGCTCCCTGGCCCTAATTTGCATATGCAAATTAGGATTCGGTTCGGCCAGGCAGAAGGATTCGGCCGAATCCGAATCCTGCTGATAAAGGCCGAATCCTGGCCGAATCCCGAACCAAATCCTGGATTCGGTGCATCCCTAAAGAAAATACATCTTGCACATTAAAGGGACTTCACCCCAAAATTAACTTTCAATTTGCTAGCAATCCCCACACAGATTACAGAAAATTCTGTACCTTTCTAGAACTGCGAAGGAGACACCAGGGCTGGTGTGTTTTGTAAAGAAGAGGAGGTAGCAGGTAAGCAACTAGAATCAATGGGAGGTGCCTAACAACTTGGCAACCCCCGTGATTTTACTTTTGCTTCTTCTTTAAAGGAGAACTAGAAAAGCTTAACTAAAGAAGTAGGCTAGAAATGTTGTACGTTATGTTTTTGTAGTCCAAATAACCGGTGCACGCTAACAGAGTGAATCCGATTTTTAGTTTTATTGGCTCAAACAAAAGTGGATAAAGGCAATGTTTCAGGACTCACAGGGTCCTTTATCAAGAGGCTTGATTTTCTACTTGATAATCTGTGACAACACTTAAACCCACTGAGCACATGAGTGTTGCAAACACTTTCCAAGATGGTGACCCCCTCCCGTGACAAGTTCTGGAGAAGCTGAAAATGTAGGCTGGCGCAATAAGTTCAGTGTATAGAATATGGTATTTTTAGCAATATTCATTTTTAAGGTTTAAAGTATCTTCTACCTTAGTTTAATTATATATATTTTCATCATTGCATAGTGTTGCATTCACCTGTTGTACTGTGAGCTGTCATGGATCAGACTTTGGTACAGTACAAATACAGCAGCTAGGATGAGTATAGTCGTATTTTGCAAAGACCATTTTTATTCATTGCAGCTTTACATTCTGAGTCTATCTGAGCTTTCATTGATATCCACCAGGGGGAGAGAAGGGAATAGAAAGGCAATGGAGGCTCACAAGCCTTTACTATTTATAGTTGTTTCTGCAGATTGTTCGAGTTTTCAACCTGCTCCTCTGTGTGTGAGGACTTTATTTCTTAAACCAACAACATAAAATAAAGGGCGTCTTAGAGGAATAACAAAACAGAAGGCAGAAAGATTATTGCACAATATCAATATGTGTTGGTAGTCGTTTTCCCAAATGTGTAGGGTGTTAAAGTCCAACATTTCTAGGTATGCAAGTCCATTTTCTGACTGTGCACTAAATAACAAATAAAACTTATTTATGAAACAATGTAGATCAAAAAAGTATATGCAATTTGGAGAACTGTTTGGGCAAGCTGTAGGA
>CM044435.1:38742198-38755060 GCA_024363595.1 Xenopus borealis | reverse complement strand
GAGGGGGGTCAGTGGGGACTTTTGACTGTGGAGGGATTACTTCTCCTTTAAATGCAGACATGGGAAGCTTCTAGGGACCAAGCTCAAATGTTTCCCTTACTTTTTCCATGCAGTGAGAAAAATGTGATAATACTAATTATATTAGTACGTGTCAATGGTGGCTATTTTGAGCTCCCTTATCCCTTATTCAGAAACACATTATCCAGAAAGCTCCAAATTATGGGAAGGCAATCTCCCTTAGGGGGAAATTCACTAAAGTGCAAAGCAGCTAACGCTAGCGCAAATTTGCTTGCGTACTAATGGTCCCTGGCATAACTTTGTTAGTGAAGTAGACAGACTCTAGTGCAACTTCGCACCCTTTACGCCTGGCAAAGTTGCGCACTGACAAAGGGATGTAACTATGCTAATTCACAAAGATGCGGATTTTACTGCACGTTACCTCTTACGCAAGACCGGACTTCGCCACTTCAGACCAGGCGAAGTCCAATAGAGTAGATAGGAGTCTTTTACTTTTTTAAGGCTGATTGGTGATAGGCTGATGGGTGATTTTAATTTTATTTAGGGTTACTCTCCTTCCCCCCTACATTTCCTAACATATGGCAACTGAACTATACAGCTGGCACATGTGTAGGGCAATAGAACAACTTAATTTTTTTATTAAAGGTTTCATGGGCTTGTGTAGTGTAATGTAGTGGCTGCAGAATATGCATCCATTATACTTTAACTTGGCGCAAGCCATCGCTAGCATGACTTTGCCTGATGAAGTAAAGGTAGAGCAATTTCGCTACCGTTCGCCTCCCTGAGTGCAACTTCACATTTTAGTGAATTTGTGTAGTGATTGTGAAACTACACCTGGCGAAGTGCAGCAAAGCTGTAGCTGGCACAACTTTGGATCTTAGTGAATTTGCCCGATAGAGTCAATTTTAAGCCAACAATTCTAATTTTAAAAATGATGTCCTTTTTTCTGTAGTAATAAGACAGCACCTTGTAACTGATGGTACTTAAGCTGCATGGATCCATATTGGTGGCCAAACAAACAGTTTTTATACTTCCCTGCTCAAAACTTATTCTAATTTACAGGTTTTCTTGTGCTGTGCCCTGGGGCCACATGGCAGAAATATTTCTGTTATATTGCATTCTTGAATAAGAAATGCTACAGCATAAAGGCATGCTAAGATTTTTTAATTACTAAATTATATGAATCTTGTTCTAATTAAAGCACAGCACAAAGAAACTATTTACTGTTTCTTCAAGCATGCCGGCTTTAATAATACAACTGACAGTTCCTGGTCATTTTAATTTAACAAACAGCTTATTTTAAAATAAGCACACATGGCTGTTTTGGGAATCCTTTAAAGGGGAAAATAATTCTATTTTGAGAATAAGGGTGAACATTTGAGCTAGATTTTGCTATTAAAATATGTGTTATAGGCACATATAATAGTACGCAAGAAGAATAATTCATCAAGACATGAGCTTATCATTGAGCTACTGCGTGTGTATTTAAGGAAAAGATTAATTTGTCAGACATAGGCCCACCCACTTCCCCTCATATGGGTCAGGCTAACATTTACCCTTATAGCCACCGCAGATGCTGGCTGCACCACCTAACTATAGGTAAAAGAGGCAAATGGCCTAAATGATACATGTTCTAACATACCAATAAAGAGGAAACAAAGGGGTTGTATGGATAATTCTGGGGTCACAGATGTGGCCTATCGTCTTTACATAATGCACAAATCAATAAGCAATGAATCAGGCCGTGGTATTTTCTCTGCTTGTGATTAGTACACCCCAGCGTACTGAATAAATAGAAGGGCTGAATAGTCTTCTATGCCAGCCTCTAACATGCTAAATCATCTTGTTTTAATAAATTATGCTGGTTCCATTTAAAACACAAAATGATCATTTCTGCTTTTATATAGGCTTGCCTTAAAGGAGAACTAAATCCTAAAATTTTATATACTGCACTTCTAGCACCAGAATAAAGTCACAGCATCTCAATAGCAGCAATGATCCAGAACTTCAAACTTGTAACAGGGGGTCACCATCTTGGAAAGTGTCTGTGACACTCACATGCTCAGTGGGCTCTGAGCAGCTGTTGAGAAGCTAAGCTTAGGAGTCGTCACAAATTATCAAGCAGAAAATGAGGTTTGCCTGTTATATAACCTGATGCTACAGGGCTGATTATTAAATTCTGAAGCTAGTTACACTGATTTCTGTGCTGCCATGTAGTAATTATCTTTATTAATGACTAATCAGCCTTATATTGTGACATTTCTATTCTATGTGTACTGTATATTATGAGTGGGTCCCTAAGCTCAGTAAGTGACAGCAGCACAGAGCATGTGAATCAGTGAATCAGCAGAAAAAAAGATGGGGAGCTACTGGGGCATCTTTGGAGACACAGAACTTTACTGCTAAAGGGTTATGGTTGCCTTGCCGAGGTTGCATATAAAAGAGTGGGAGAAATGATGTGTGCTGGGTTTCGTGCAATTCCACAATGTTATCAAAGCTTTCGGGCGAAAAATCTGAAAAATTTGTAGTTTTCGGGAAAACAAATCTGAAAAAAATAGTTTTTCCTGCAAAGAAAATTTTCAGGGAAAATTCTATAATAATAAATAAACCTAAAAAACATGAGCGGATATGCACGGAGTTTGTAGCACAAAATACCGAGATAACTTCGGAGCTTGATAACCTCCATAATTTACAACATTTCTAGACTAATTCTTTAGCTAAGCTTTATTACTCCTTTAAGGCTTAAGCTAGAGGCTCTCGGGTTCAATATGCCCCCATCCCCCATAAGACTTTTGTGGTCTTATGGGGGATGAATGACATCACTCTTTTATAATATTTCAGCCCTCAAACATAGCATAGAAGGCAATAGTAAGCCCACAGCACTCCCTAACTAATTTCAGCACTGGACAGCTCCCAGTAGCACAGTTAACAGCAAATATTTTATGAGGGCTAAAGGGTACCTATCATTAGAAACACAGTTTATACACTGCACATCAGTTTGGGAGAGCAATACTATTTGGACCACAAAATGCTCCTAGAGAACTTCCTTTGCTGGCAGCCATGTGCATCGTGTCACACACACATACAATGAAAATGCTGGGACAGAGACAGTGGGGACAGAGCTACTTTGCATCCACTGCTGCAGTGCTCTCACCTGGATTTTTAACCATAAATGACCCTTATGATGTCATTCATCACTGTCCTATCTCCTAACTCCTATCTCAAATGCTTTTTTAACATTATTACCACATTACTACCAGGGTTCAAAGAATGTTCCTACTGTATATGACAGTTTTGCAAATTTATCCAGTAAGAAACCAAACAGGCAATGATAACAAGGTATAACTAGACATGAACTAATGCGATAATTGTCAGTAATGCAAGGGTGTCTGTAAATTAGTTATTTTTTAAAGATTTTCACACAGGCAGTGGCCATAACTTCACTTGAAATAATATAGTTCTACACTTCCATGATGACCAGTTCAGTCAACCTGCAGTCAGTTGGTCTGTACAGTGCTATTTTACCAGGCCATACTGCAATATATCCAACTGAAGCTGCTCATGTACCCCATGAAAATTATGGTTACCAAACATAATCTCAAAGTGTTGTGGAATATGTTGGCGCTAGATAAAAAGAGCATCAAAATTATTGTATAGAGTACTTTTATTGCCTTCAATTAATATTATTGTTTCTCTTAATCAATTTCTATCCAACTGGATCTTTAGTGTTCTACCAAACCAAACCCTTGATGTCACGTGACAACTGAAAGCAACCAGTGTCGGCTGGCCCAACAGAATACCAGGAAAACTCCCGGTGGGCCAAGGTGTCAGTGGGCCTCATGCTGCTAAACCTTTGCCTATTTCATGGCCATTCCCTATTTCTATGAGACCAAACAGGCTAAATAGATGGAATAATTGATTCTAGTATGTAAAGAAAACAAACTAGGAGAATAGAGTTTGATTGAGGAGATGAAAAACATTAGTACTGAGAGTGGGCCCCTGGTCTAAGGTTTTTGGGTGGGCCCTTGGTGTCCCAGTCTGACACTGAAAGCAACAAATTGTCTTCAGAGACGGTACAACTTTTTATTTTTCCCACATGTAAATATTCAAATTGGGGATCATATTCGGTTGTATATTTAGCCAAGGGTTGTGCAGAAGATTTGATATTGTCTGGATCCAAACATGACCAGTTTGGTGCATCCTTTACAGGCATGTTAACAAAAAAAAAATAGTTACAGGAGTATACACTGTATAAATGTGAGTATGAAATTCTCCTAAAAAGCCACTGCAATTAACAATGACATTATATCAGGTCGTTCAACTGCTGCTTAAAAAAGTTTGAGAAGCCCTGGCAGGGTTGTATAATTAAACAAAGTGTCAATAGTGAGCAGAAGAATTTTTTCTAAATCTGCAATTCTATGACATTCACGGACAATAAAATACCTACCCACATATAGGACACCTTCCTTGGTTTTCTCTGCAGCCTCTGCTACCCCTTGCTTAGTCTTTTCGGCTGCAGCCACCACACCTTCCTTTGCTTTGGAGAAGCCTTTCATAAGCACATCCATTCTGATCTGTTACAGTCTGCAGAGAGAGAGGGGGGAGAGGCAGCAGCTTAGGAGGGTAAGCACAGGAAGCAGGAAGATGGCACAAGGCTGCAGCCCCTGCAGCTCCCTCTGACCTGCTTTTCATACAGGACACCACCCCTACTCAGATTTGATTAGCGCTTCCCAGGACTGATGGAATGGAAGAGAGCAAACAAGGTAGTGAAATCAAATGAAACATACTATGAACAGACATTAACCATGCAACCTTCTGTGTGTGAATACTCGTGTGCAAAAAAAAAAAAAATATATATATATATATATATATTATACTACAAATACAGCTTTATAGTGAATAAAAAAATAGTATTAACCATGTCTGTTCTTTGCATCCATAAAACGTTGCAAGCGCCATTAAAGAGTGCTACTAATCAATGCTAATAGTGACTATAAGGGTTTAATCCACACATCTATATCTATAATTCACACACATATGCATCTATAATCTCTCCACTGAGAGCATTAGCTGTATGGTGTAGTTCATCTTGATAGCACAGGGTTTCCCATATAAAATATATACATATATATGTGCGTGTGTCTGTGTATATGATAAAATCACACAGTGCCTGCCGTTTCTATAAAGATGGGTGTATGTAAAAATGCACATGTAGATATTCCAGCTTTGCAGCTGTTGCTTCGCTCATGCATGCATGTGCAAAAATATAAATTGTTCTCCAGGTCCCATGTCCTTGAAACCTAGGGGATTCATTTCTCTAGAAATAACAGAGGGAGGATATAAGGGGGAGGTGCACAAAAGCCATCATCAACTTGTGCACAGGCATTATTGCTTTCAGGAGGGAGTGATGGACATCTGAGAAGGAGAAAATCCTACAGGAAAGATAAAGCCAGGGAGACTGGCACTGGGCAAGTAGATATGTACGTCTAGGGTTGCCACCTGGCCAGTTTTTTACCGGCCTGACCGGTATTTTTGATGGCTGATCCCAATGTTATTAATAGGGAAAAAAGCCAAATATAGTGGAATGCCGGTATTTTTTTTAAGAAAAGGTGGCAACCCTATGTACGTCTGGCCATTTTGTGATAACAGAGTTAAAAAGGGAGACCATAATCTGTTTGGAGGCACCCTATTTACACCCTAGCCACTTTCCTCTGACAGCCAGACAGACTCTGCATGAGTGATTACTGGGGATTACACTATGGGGGTTGTCTTAGCACTCAATATATAGAGGGGAGCTTGCAGAAAGACATGGAATAAGCACTTAGACTGATCAGTTATGAAGGGCTAATTCAGTGACAGATGCTAGCTACCCCCACCCCCTGCTGCCCTTCCTTATGTCCTATGGGCCCTACAAAGAGGTCTGATTTAAAGAAAAAATCCATATAATATACCAAATACACACACTCACCTCCCAACACCTCTCTTTGTGCAGCAACAGTGTCCTGTGCAAAATAAGTTGCCTGGGAAATAAGGAAAAATGAGAGATGAGACAGATGAAGGTGCTTTTATACTTCTCTTTGGAAATGGAGATCTGCCAGCCAGAGCCAGTCCTTCTCTTTTCCTTACCTGAGCTTCAGAGGAGATTCTGCCTCTCTTCTTCCTCAGTGTGGAGATGAGGCAGAGGAGGGCTCAGATGCAGAGCTCACAGGGGGTCCCTCGGCAGGCAGTGTCAGTGCTACAGAGCCAAGGGATGCTACACTCTCAGACCCTACACCCGCCTCCTTTTCTGAGAAGCAGCTAGGCTGGCTTCTTCTCTTCGTGCTGTGTACCCCCTTGTGGCAGGAAATCCTATGAACAGGCAGACACAGCAATCACAGGCAGCGACTTGTACAGCTAGTTACCCACCCCCAATCAGTTCTCTGAGCCTATGGCAGCAAGCAACCCCCAACACACTCATAAACTAGCATGGGTGAAAGCCCTCCCTCAGTTCCCTTCCTTGACCTTTTCTCCTTCATGCAAGGGTGTTCTGCGACCTCACAGGTACCTAATTTAGCTTAAGGGCTACAGAGCTGATACCATGGACCTGTATCTCATGGCACACTAGCCATTAATTCAATTTGGGGACTCCAGTTTCCTATGGATGTATTTTATATATATATATATATATATATATATATATGAATGGATCTTGATGCAGATTCACATATTGTTACATTGTTTATAGGATGTATAGTCTAGTTCATCACTATCTAAGATTCTTTAGAGATTAACCAGGCACTAGATCCAGAATAGTAATTAGTACCTGAATGGATCTTAGTGTAGTTTCACATATTCTGTCTGCAAACTATGGCACACTGGCCATTAAATCAATAAGGGGACTCCAGTTTCCTATGGATTTGTGAATATATAGATATTTTATTACAAAAAGTAATGTAAAGCATATGTTGCATCGAACTGATGTGTGTCTGGTTAGATCTGCCCTCATGCCTTCCAACTCACAGCATCTGGTCACACATCCCACCCCTCCCATTTTTCAGTATAATAAAACATATTTAGCAATTCTATGCAATTGGCATTGGTTGCCCCTCAAAGCAATGTTATCAAACTGGAAACCCGCCAAGCCCTCAAGTGATGTTTATGGTCCAGGGCTTCAAAGACTTCTTAGTATGGCTATGTTTGGGGTGGATGCCTAGGTGAGGGGTGAGGATTTGCCTTGTGCACCCTCATTAAGGCCTGGCACAGAGGGCACATACCAAATGTAAAACCTGAAAACACTCCTTGGAACTGTATATATGACTAATTACTCCCACCCACCCCCGCTCTTGTTGTTACATCACAATAAATAAACATGAGCCCTCCTGTCCATATTGACATGGTGCAGCTTGCTACTTTTGCTAGACATTTACAAATAGGTGACTTGCAGCAGGCACAAAGAAGAATGTACTTTCACACGTTTAGCAGAAATTAATTGATTTATTCTACTTGGGAATTAAACTAAATGAATGCATAACTACAAGGTATTTAGTGCCGTGTGTGTTCCATTTCCCCGCAGCTGTTTTGTTGAACAATACCTGCTAATAATAATAATTTTATTTATCCAGATTTCCTCTCCTGAAGGTTTTCAAATGACTGTGCAAATGCTTCAATTACACAGGGTTTGAAGCCTACCCAGCAGGGGTATAAATACAGCTTGCTGAGCTTCATTGAAAATGCCTGCTCTTACACTCTCAGTGCAATAGTAACGCAGAGCCATACTCTCTCAGAATAGCAACAAACAATAGAAACATACAGCTAAAGATACACACATGCACATTAGAGTCTGGAGATGGGAACATACTCCATATTCTCCAATTTTGAAGTTAACATTTTACTTGAAATGAATGAACTTTGATGAACAAATGAACTGACATTCAAGCTTAGGTGTCAGTAGCCAACTTGGAACTTCCACTTCTTACACTAATGTAAACTAATTTCCAGGAACATGAAAGGGACAGCCTGATGTATTAGTAACACAGATGCACTTTGGGGTTTAAACTGATATTTGTCTTTGAGGTTTAGGTGGCTATAAAACAAAAGACTTTGCTTTCAGGCTGAGGGACATTCCTCTATGACTATCCTTGTAGCTGTCATATAAAGTACTTTAACCTACACAACTAACATTGCAAACCTTCACCATCATTGCTGAAACCATGTCAACATCTTCAGTAACCACATTCTTACTCAATAAGAATAATTAAATTTAAAAGAATGTACCTTATTTTAAAAGGGTGCTAAACCAGGCCTATCTCACCGAATGTTGCTGCAACACAACCTGCAGCTGTCTAGCTATTTTGCATCCACTCACAACCTTCCAATGGCGGCAGTGTCGGACTGGGACACCAGAGGGCCCACCCAAAAACCTTAGACCAGGGGCCACCATAAAACCTTAGACCGGGGGCACACTCTCAGAACTAATAGTCTTCATCTCCTCAATCAACCTCTTTTCTCATAGTTTGTTTACTTTACATATTATAATAAATTATTCCATCTATTTAGCCTCTTTGTTCTCATAGAAATAGGGAATGGCCATGAAATAAGCCAAAAGTTTAGCAGCATGAGGGCCCACTGACACCATGGCCCACCGGGAGTTTTCCTGGTATTCCGGTGGGCCAGTCCGACACTGAATGGAGGTTAAAGGCTGGAAAGCCCTGATATAAAGTGTGAATGACCCAGTCTTGCTTTCAGTGCTATCACACAGCTATATTCCCCTATATCCAGGTCCGGACTGAGAATTAAATTAGGCCCTGGCATTTCAGGTACACAGAGGCCCAATCAGCCCCCACCAGCCCACTAAATACTGACGTTCTATGGCACATTATAGCAGCCCCTCTGGCATTTGCCAGAACCCACAGATTGCCTGCCTATATCCATTGCCTAACTATATAGTTCAGTGATCCCCAACCATGTTGCTCACAGGTTCAAAAGGCTGGGGATCTCTTATATAGATTATGCCACTGTTGGAGTCCCTATTTATCAAGACACAATTTCCCTTTCTATATAGACTACCCTGCAGTAACTGCATCTTGCCTTAATATACTACCCCTTTCCCTAACACCATCTTGCCTTAATTTAAATATTATTCCACAGTCTCAACCTCTTTCTCTGACAAAAGCTTTACACCACAAATAACATTTCAGTAAGTCATTGTTTCAAAAATTGAAAGTTAAAGGGGTGGTTGACCTTTAAGTTAACATTTAGCATGTTATAGAATGGCCAATTCTATTATTCTGAGTCTTTCCAGCTTTCAAATGGGGGTCACTGCCCCCATCTTAAAAAACAAATACTCCTCTTTCTATTCAGGCCCTCTCCTATTCATATTCCAGTCTCTTATTTAAAGCAATTGATGGTTTCTGGGATAACATAAACCCTAGCAACCAGACTGCCAAACTTGCAAACTGAGGAGCTGCTGAATAAAAGGCTGAATAACTCAAAACCACAAATAATAAAAAATGAAAACCAATTGCAGACTGTTTCAGAATGTGACCCTTTACATAATACTAAAAGTAAGAGCCATTTAAACAACTGGGGAAAAAATGTTGATTGTGGTATATTGTGTGAATTGGTGCATAAAAGGGACAATTTTCATCAGAGAAAAACAGGGGCATTCAATCATGCACACTGCCTTCTTTCTGTTGGTCTATATGTAGTTTCAGAGCACAGTGATCTGTGGCCACCCCAATGAGAACAGAATTGGTGGACTCTATTCATGAGGAGCGGGAGGAGGGAAGCACTTACTGCCCCCTACCTAATTTGAACATCATTCACATGTTAAGAGAGCGCAACAGATGCAGACTGCAACATGGCCCTGTACTTACAGCTTGCATGACAGCAGGTGGTAAGGGCATTTATGGCAGGACTGTCTTTGTCCCGCCTGAGACCCACTTCTGCCCTAGTCTTTTGTAAATGACCCTATAAAGTCTCCAACAGCAATCTTTTAATGGTTGTAAGTAATTGAATCATTTGTAGCTAATGTTTGCAGTGGATTGTGTCGCTTCCAGCGAGCAATAGTCCAACCCCATAATCACTTAATCCCTTAACTCACTAGTGGAACCCTTGAACTACTCCATGTCCAGGCTGGTCATAGTTCCAGGGTTCCCTAAAATCAGTGTGTGCACATGAGCATTAGTGATGGCGAATTTCCACATTTCGCAGCTAGCTAATTGATTTGTAAAACTGTGGTGACAATTCATCGGTGAAAAGTCAGCTGCGTCAAAAAAAAAATTGCTGCATGTCAGAATTGTCGATCGTGGCAAACCGTGAAACTGCACAGATTCGCTCATCAGTAATCAGCATCAAAGCAGGCAGGGTGGGTGCATTGGTGCCTGGTGCAAAGACTGTGCAAAGTCTGTGTTAATGTGTGGCCAATGTGTGACTTCTAGTGATGGGCGAATCTGGGGCGTTTCGGCAAAATTTCTCAAAACAGAGAAAAATTCTCGAAACGCCACTGCATCTTGTTTTGGACACAGGCATCTATTGCCGGAGTATATTGGCGAAATTTACCTGACGTTTCGCAAAATTGACGAGAATTCGCCCATCACTAGTGACTTCTTGTCTGCTTCCTGGTGCTGAAAGCTCCAGTTTATTTTCATAGACAAACAGAATTCATCATGGAGTCTTCTGTCTGTTCTGTGTTTTCTCAGTCTGCCTGTACTGTGCTAATGTTTCAGGATGCTTTTGTTTCAGGATGCACCACACTTTTCTCTGTGCCTTCTTCTGCTATCTTCCCATTTGTAGGTCAACATGACATTCCCAACTTGTGTGCTGTGAGATTTGACATGCAATCATTCATTCACCACAGAAGTTCAGAAGCACATCATGTCAGCAGACTGCCCGGAATAGCAGAAGAAAAATGTTAATATGCAATGTGGCAAAACACGGTGTTAACCCTTTCAGTACATAGCAGAGTACACAGTGAAATTGCCCCTTCATTTACTGCTGTGGATAGGAATTGTCAGATGGTCCCTAACTGCTCTGCAGGGATACAGTCATACTATCAAACAGAAGAGGGGAGCTCCAGCCTTACTTCTCAGAACTCAAACAGATTTGTTTGTTTCCCTGTATATTCTGATTATTAATCAGTCTTGCTGTATTGGCTTCTATGGCAGGTACAGTGGAAGCATTCCTGACAGCCCAAATTCTCAGTGAGAATTGGTTTTGCTTCTGTAATGAAGCTGGAGCTTTCAATATTGTGAGCTTCCAAAAGGAGCTTATTTAAGCCAAACTTAAAATCAAAGGGAAGTGGATTACACAATTGCAAATATGGACAAATACAAGACTTAACCCATTATCAATATATAAAGGCCACTGAAACATTGTGTGCCTTAGCTTTCTGGAAAAAAATACCGGCCTTTCTATGTATTTAGCCTTTTCCCCTATTAATAAAATTGGGATCAACCAAAATTTTTACCGGCCAGGCCTATAAAATACTGGTTAGGGGCAACCCTATATACACTTCATCTACTTTCTGCTGAATTGTGCTTATTACAGGATAATATCAATATCAAATGTTGCAATTTTGTACAGGTAAGTTTAGACAGGTATCATCACCATGGCGTCATAATTTTTGAATGCACACAAATCATGGGTTTCCACATAACAGAACCTATACCTGTTTTTAAAGGGAATGTAAAGGCAATGAAAGAAGGAATCTATCTCCAATATACTTCAATTAAAAAATGTCTACTGTTTTAACAACAAACCTGACTGTATGCAGTGAAATTCCCCCTTCATTTACTGCTGTGGATAGGAATTGTCAGATGGTCCCTAACTGCTCTGCAGGGATAGTCATACTTTCAAACAGAAGCTCCAGCCTTACTTCTCAGAAATCAAACAGATTTGTTTATTTCCCTGTAAAACAGCCAGTGATAGACCCAGTGCAGTCTGTATATTCTGATTATTAATCAGTCTTGCTGTATTGGCTTCTATGGCAGATATTATTTGACTTGTGCTTTTTTGATCATTTATGACGATCCCTAAGCTTAACCTCCCAACTAGGGTTGCCACCTTTCTTGAAAAAAATACCAGCCTTCCTATATATTAACCTTTTTTTCCTATTAAAAACATTGGGATCAACCATCAAAAATACCGGCCAGGACGGTAAAATACCGGCCAGGTGGCAACCCTACTCCCAACTGAAGCCAAACCACACTGAGCATCTGCACAGTCTTGGTATTGCAGAGATGTCTAACAAAGTTACAAGATGGCAGCCCCCTGCGTCTACTTTGAAAGCATAAGTAATTTATCTTTTTAGGCTTCTGGTGCAGTAAGTTCATGTTTATATTTAGTATATAAAATACAGCACTTCTAACATTCTTCTATTTTAGACTTTAGTTGCCCTTTAAGATATATTCAGGCCTTTATCATTTCATGGCAAACAGCTAATCTTGATCCACTAGAATCAAATATATGTACCCCTGTCAACATTGTCTTGGCCTTTTCAAAGCTATGCATAAAATATGAGCTTTCCATGGAGCTCCTCATTACATATCCACTCTTAAGTCACCACCTCCAGGTTGCTTCTATCTGCTCCAGACTATATGTTGCCCATTGCGTTTAATTATTTACCCCAGACTAATGAACGCCAGTTATAGTTTTCTAGTAATGCAAGATTACAATTTCCGTGTGATCCATTATTACCTCAAAATCATCCTTAATGATATACTGAATATGAGCTCTTTTATTTTGCACAAATTAAGATTGTGCAAAGGATATATCTCAAGGATTTGGTGTATCAATAAGATTGCCAGATATTTATTAACCTCTGAGAAGAGCCATGTACCCAACACTAGGGGGCCGATTTACGAAA
>CM044435.1:38693111-38738752 GCA_024363595.1 Xenopus borealis | reverse complement strand
AATGTAAGGGCAAGGGAAGAAGCCATAAGGGCCATGCTACTTATGGGTCCCTACAACTGTATTAAGCAGAGCATAGGCAGGGAATAGTGTCACAAATGTGCTGAGCTAAAAGGAAGAGCTTTATGAGAAGATCCAATGCTAAAGGTGAAAGAGCAGGCAGAAGCAGCCTGGACATTTACCCTACCACATGCTTTGGTAAAAACAGTCAAAATTAATTATATAGACTTTTTAGAAGGTGAACTTACCCTTTGATGAAAAAATACGTAATTTACTGCTATTGTACATTTCCGATGTAGGACTGATTATGTGTTTTGGTGCCAACATGTATTAAAATACTCATGTAATATGAATAGGTTTGTTTAACTCTTGTGCAGGCTTTGGGCCATAAGAATGATATAGTGGACCACCATATGTTAGTAGCTGAGTAACTGAGTGTATTTTGTTTGACTTGCATTTATCTCACAGAAGTGACATCCTCACTGGCCAATCAGTCTAATGCTGTTCGAATAATCAATGCACATATCTGACTGGTTGCTAAGGTTTACAACAGATGTCCACAGTTCACCTTTGTAATTAAAAATGTGTTTTTAAATGTTCCTATCGTTGCCATTATGTGACCCAGCTGTTACTCCTTTCTATGATTTATAGGCAGTTCTTCTTGCAGTGTTAGAGTGGACACACATTGGAACCGGTTTTTGTGCCTACTACCAAGAAAATAAACTAAAAATGTGACAGGCTATATTCATTGCTACACGCATTCATAATACAAAAAAAGCGTTGGTATATAATGAATGCTCATAACTACTTTACATGTATTTTTTTTATTATTTCTAGGCTGGAGTACCAGACTTCATGGGAGCCGCATTCTTAAATAAAATAAGATTGTCCAACCAATGACCTTACATCTGTTGTTGAACAGCATCAATTTCCAGCAGATTTTGAGGATTGTAATTAAAAAATAGCTCAAGGCAGAGGACTAATTTGGCTTTCCAGAGCCCCTCCTCCAAACAACTTTTGGGGACCCACTTTGTTATATAGTTATATAGTGCAGCCACTCCTCAGGGGATATGGATATGATATGGATCAAATGGTGCGAGTGCTCGCAGTACAGAGGGTACCAGGGGAATATGAAACCCTATTGCCCCCCCCCACTTGCGGTCACAGAATCTGCTGATAATTTGTTACGCCACTGGCTTAAGGGTTCAAGATATACCTGATAATGGTGCTAGCCCTCAATACTGTACCCACTATCCAGAACCCTTTCTTGAATCCACTTCTACAGCTGTCTTCTCTAACTTGGAAAGCACTGGGTTTTTTTTAAGGGAAATTAAACACATCTTTTTCACAAGCTCATTCAGTGTATGTAAAAAAAAAGGTTCATAAACACTGTCTGGGCTTCCAGAAATAGATATAAATGCAAATATATTTTTTACAAAGTCATATATGATTCCACAAATTGAAAAGAAACCATGAAAGTCTATCCATATGATCATTGGGATTTGCTAGCTAGACCTGAACATAGTTTAATTGTTGCCTAATCCCATGCCCATTACCTAAGAACAGTAGCTATAAGCGCTGCCATACCCAACCCCTAAGGGCTGAACTCCATGGGTGTCTTTTGTCGGAACGTCTCATGGCAACAAAACGCAGGAGACAGTTTGAAACTAGTTGAAGGTGTTGAAATATAATGGGAAGGAACAAAAATCCGCAGGTAAACCAAACAAGATAAGACTGTTGGATGAAGACACGGCTTTATGAGTTCACACCTGGCAGTCGTGTCAGATGGAATGTAGTTTTTACCTGCAACTTTTTGTTCAGTCCCATTATATTTTGATGCCTGTGACTACATCCAACTTGTCTTCTGCGTTTTGTTGCCACAAGACGATCCACTGGAGTTCAGCCCTAACTGTCAAGGTGGAGATCTGGTCTTTGCTTACAGCTTCATATTGTGAGTGATAAGTGATGGTCATTTAGCTGTAGGAAGAAGAGTAGCTGCAGCTCATGCACAGCTCAGACTTAGTGGCATTATTATGGTAGTGCCAATGTTTTCTGCATGCCTTGCACAGCATCAGCTATAGACTTGCAAAAAGACCAAATTAGGAGCTGCGCACACAAATTAAGCTTTTCGTTGTGAGCGACAGAGTGTGACAATGTCTGACAAAGGGAGGGTTATCCCTTCTCACAATGTTATCTATTTTGTCACACTCTGTAGCTTACAATAAATGGGTTAACCACACTGCATAATTAGTGCGTGTGCCTCCTCATTTTGTCTTTTAGCTGTGACTTCATTCACTCCAGGGACCAGAAGGGGCTTTTATCCAGGAAGAAAATGAGGCTGTACAGTGGCTGTCTGTGCAATGGTTCATAGAAGGTTATTCTATGATAAAAAAAAAATCACAAGTCCTTATAGTTTAGCAATACCAATATAATTTAGAGAAATGCAAAGCCATTTTATTGTTAAAAAAATAAATCTCTGATTGCTATTTATCTGGCAGAAAATTCCATGATTGACAAGCGTTTCTCATGCATTCCTCTGGGGTAGCTTTTATGTGCCTTCTACCGCAGAGGGAAGACATGAGTTAATGCACCCCATTGTTTCTGATTGTGGTTGTAGGTTTCATTGCACCTGTGTTCAGCAGTTCTGTGCCAATCAGCGAGTACAGCTTCTATGTTGGAAATAATAGACTGCATTAAATCATGTGTTTTATGGAATGCAAATAAAAGTCACTGCAGTAAACACATGAAAAAACGCTCATCTGTAAGAACAGTTTTGCCATACACAGGCTGATAAAAGCTACTGACTTAGTGCTTCCATACCTAGTTGGTAATTTATTGGTCCGTGTATGGGGACCACCAATGGGCCTGTCTGACCAATATTTTCCCCATCAGGCAGATATCAATCAGACATTTTTAAAACACCTGTTGCATAAAGAACACGTCAGCATGCATTGGCGAACTATCTGATCAACTTGATTTGACCCTGCACGTGGGTGGCCAAATCAGGTACAGAATGACAATGCATAATAATATATGGCAATTACTGATTGTAGAACAGTTTCAAGCGGTGCGCTGTTCTTCCTCATTTACAGCTTTATGCTGGGATTAAACTGGTTTAACTGCTCTGATTACCATCTATTCAGATTAAAGGTATTCCTAGGTGCTTGCTGAAGACTAAGCAGGTGCCCTGGGTGCACCCATTTCACCCCTTGATCAGACAGATAGACATCAAATAAGTGACACTGGCATAGGGGATTTGGGAGTGATGGCAGCAATGAAACAAGTGTGTGTCTAAGAGCTTTTACTTACCACTGTTCACTCATGCATTTCCCACCACATGGGAAATAACTGCGCTGAACCATGGAATTCAACTGAGGCACAACTAGCAGCATCTAACTTGCGGTTGCTACTGCATTGCCACTATGGTTGCCACTTGCCTGGTATTTACTGGCCAGTAAAAATTATGCTTGAGGGGAAATGCATAAAAATATAGGAAGGCCTGTAATTGGCAACCTTAATTGCCACTGTACCAGTACCCAGTAAAAATGGGGTATGTGTATCTTATGATCCCATGTGGTGATCTCAGCAAAACCTTGACTGGTCTTTGGGTTTTTTTTGTATGGTTTCTGATTTATTGGTCTTACCATTCTGGATCTTTCCAGCGTGCAGATAAAAGTGCTATCTAGTCGTCAAGGGGGGTACTGACCACAACAGCCATAAGTAAGAAACTATTCCAACTACTATTCTTATACCATTTTGATTACAGAATTGCTCCCTGGTTGTTAGGGAACACCCAATTAGTCAGAAAACAGTTTATTATTATTTAAGTCTGAGAGCTGTAGAATAAATGTAAATATTTAAAAACAAAACAAAAAAAAAACAGAAAATGAAACATGAAGGCCAACTGCGTTTTGTTAGCATTTTGCAGTCTACACCATACTAAAAGATAATTTCAAAGTGAAGAATCCCTTTAAAAGATACTTCAAGTTCATAAAAGGGACACCCAGAATGACAGTTAAGAACCAAAGCTAACACAAATGCTGTAATACTTTTTTTAATTTCAGGGAGAACAGAGTGGGGACTTGGGTCCCATTGGTATATCTGGCTAAAGGTTACACAAAGCAATATTTACCTGGGCTGGAGGAGTATTGGGAGACATTGCCCTTCAGCTATTGTTTTACTACAACTCCCAGAAGCTTTTTGGGTGTTGTGAGTTGTAGTTTTATCAGCAACCAAAAAAATTGCAGTATCATGGAAAGTGAGTACCTTGTAAGCAGATACAGCTTTTAGGTTAACAGCCACAGGTGTTAGATGCAGTGTAGCTATCAATTCAGCCCTAGAGTATATACTTCTTATGTGTATCATTAATGTAGTAAGGTGATTGTAGGTATAGCTAGCACAATGTAGTATTTTTGGGTATTTTTGGGCATTAAGGGTATTGTCTCTTTAAGATACTAATTGCTGTCATATAAAGGGTGGGGGGGATGGTATAAAGCTGCCCTGGGGGATTCTCTTGGATAGCAGAATGGCAGCAGCTGAAGCAGTAAGTAGAAGTTGTTGTTGAAGCTCTATAAGTGCCAAAATTCAGTGCATCATAACCATTCTGTGAGCATGCAGGGCACATCTAACTAACAGACAGACTGCAGATCTTTGCATACTCCTTTATTACACATCCCCGTCCAAACAAATAACCAGTATGTGCTGAAACAGTATTGCTGAATTTCATAGTAGAATAGGTTATAAAGTGCAGGCATCCGGTACAATATATTATTACAGAGGAAAATACATTTGGAAATTGCAATCCTGTATTTTTGGAGCTTGATGGTCAATGGACCACATATATAGAGTAGAGTTATGGGATTCATTATGTGCAAACCCATTATCCAGAAAGCTCCAAATTACAGGAAGGCCATAGATTATATTTTAAATAAATCTAATTAAAAAATAATTTCCTTTTTCTCTGCAATATTAAAATCGTTCCTTATACTTGACGGTGATTAAACTGTATGAATCCATATTTGTGGCAAAATGGTTACTTTACCTCTTGTGGAGGCTACAAGTGCTGGAAGTTTTACATTGGTGCACAGACACCAACCGTATCTTTCATTAAGGAAAGAAAACCCAAGGGGAAATGCCGTATAAAACTCAAATGGGTTCAAGTAATAAAAGCTACAACATTTTCAGTTATCTGGTTGCTACTTTTGTTGGGCAAAATGTTTTTATTATGTTACCCTATACAGGCATGGGATCCGAAATCTAGAAACTTGTTATCCAGAAAGTGCTGAATTATGCAAAAGCCATCTTTGTTTTAATCAAATTCTAATTTTATAGAAATAACTTCCTTTTTTCTCTGTAATAATAAAACAGTACCTTGTACTTGATCCCAACTAAGATACAATTAATCCCTATTGGAGGCAAAACAATCTTATTGGGTTTACGTAATGTTTAAATGATTTTAAACATTGACATCCAAATTAGGAAACCTTATTCTTACAACCACAGAGCCCGAGCCTTCTGGATAACTGGTCCTTTACGTATATACATATAGTTCTGTGGTTAGAATCCAAGCCTTATGCAATGGGCCTGTCGTGGAACACCCAAATAGAATTTCATCTTAAGGGGGAAAAATGCAATCTTCTCCAGTTCCTTTTCAACCTAATAAATTCAAGTTATTTTTTTTAAGTTTGCTAGCCTGTCACATGTGGCAACCAGAGGACTACTTGCTTCTAAACAAAACCTTCAAAAAACCTTGACAAACAAGGGCTCTACATTAACTAATTTAGTTTTGCTATCACTAGTTTTTTATCCATGAGTACCCAGGGAGCACTGCTAAATAGTTCATAGTAAACCCCAATATTTTTAGGTCCAGTGATGTACCTGGTGGCAATGGATATAGAATTCTTAAATTTACCCTGTACCAAAACTATTTATAAAATGCATGTATGGGATCTCTTATCCGGTAACCAGTTATCCAGAAAGTTCCGAAATTACAGAAAGGCCATCTCCCATAGACTCCATTATGATCAAATAATCCAGATTTTTAAACATGATTTCCCTTGTAATAATAAAACAGTACCTTGATCCAAACCAGTAAAGTAACTAGATGGGGGCGGGCCCGGGTGCAGGCCGCGCAGCCGGGCCCCCCCCCACCCCCTTCTGTGCTGATTTTCTTTGTGGCTGAAGTCTGCCGGGGGGCCCTGTGGGGGGTGCGGGCCCTGGTACACTTGCACCCCCTGCTCCCTCGGTAGTTATGCCACTGATCCAAACTAAGATATAAATAATCCCTAATGGAAGCAAAATCAACCTATTGGGTTTATTTAATGTTTACATGATTTTCTAGTAGACTTAAAATATGAAGATCCAAATTACGGAAAGCCCCGGATCCCAAGCATTCTGGATAATAGGTCCCATACCTATAATGCTTTTATGCTTATTATCCTATTCATTATTCGTTCGTAAAAATGATGGTTGACCCCCAACTTTATTAATAGGGAAAAAAGATAAATATATAGGAAGGCTGTATTTTTTTCCAGAAAAGTGGCAACCCTGGCCATAGGAATCCCTAAATCCATGTGAAAAATTAACTCACTGCTAAGGGGATGCAGCAAATCTGTTTTAAAACGTGATTACATTTAAGGATCGTATAGAAACAATGCAAACGTTCATAAAAAATGTTTAAAAAGGTGCTAATTTTGAGCAAAAATAACACAGAAAACGATTTCAGTGTAGGACTTGGTACTCTGGAAAATGAGAGAATTGGTCAGGGAGTTAAATTTATTTGCATGTTCCTGTATATGCTGTTGAACTTGATACTTGTGCAACCTCTTTTTTCAGTTAAGCATTAAGGAGCTCTCTAGCGAAAAACTGGACATTGAAAAAAGGTGAAAGAAAAAAGAATTTGCAATTCTGGAAAAAGCGTCCAAGCATCCTCTGCAAAGCAGGTACTACATAGATTATTCATGAAGTAGATTGAGAGGCAGTATTGAGAGACTTTACACTATTAGCCACTAGGGGGTGTTATGCTTCTAGGCATAATAACTGGGCGAAGTAAAAAAACATCCTTGTAATCAACAGCCAGTTTACATTGTCCCTTCTCTTGAAACTGTTTTTATTATGTTAGCAATTAAGTAATCTACTAGCTGTTTTGCTTGAAATGTTTGGTGCTGGGTAAAATATCTGTTCTACTTAAGGAGCATGGGGTGTGTCCTTCCCAGGTGATTTTTCAGATTAAATTATGCCAATGAGCCTGGATTTCAAGCCAAATGCTATGTAAAACTAATCACAAGCTCCTCTGCTGGCTGAAAAATGCCATTTAGAATACAACTTGTGTTCCAGGAGCTTAGTGTAAAGTCTTTTATGGAAAAAAAAAAATCTGTTAATAGGAGAGTCGCCCATGCATCTTCTATGAGATCAATGTTTTACGAGAACATTAAACACAAGCGCCGGAGTGCAGGGGGGGGGGGGGGGGGGGGGGGGGGGGACTGGGGCAGTAGCAACCAGTTCAACCCTGCTGATAAACAAATGCTCTGTAAGGATGTATTGTATTTGCTACTTTTTTAATACTCATCTTTGTTTCCCTTCCCCCCACAAAATGTATGGTTGTTAGGGTAACTTGGATCCTAGCAACCAGACTGCTAATACTACAATCTATAGAATTGCTAAATAACGTAAATCCACAAATAATAATAAATGAACACCAATTGTTAATTTTCTCTATCACTCGCTACATCATACTAAGAGTAAACTGAAAGGTGAACAGCCCCTTTAATACTAATTTAGCAAAATCCTTGCTGGCAGATACTATTTATCAGACAACTCAAGCTCCTTATTTAAATACCAGGTGCGTGATATTTAAACTTGGATGCACATGCTGTTTGCACTCATTTATCAAAACAACTTCATTACCAAAACTCTCTAAAACAGCTGCAGTCATCATTTTGCTAGTTAAACACTGTAGGCTATAGCAGTATGTCATGTGCTCAGTAAAAAATGAAATAATTATATTGTATGCATTTTAGTCACAACACAAAATAGGTATGATTTTATTGCTTTTGTTTTTAGCAGCAGTGCTGCTTCTATAGTCTGCAGCATTCCGTCTTTCAATTCAGAGGCACCTCCTGCAGAGAGCTTTTATAATCTCCCTTATAGAGAATCCCCTGCGAGTTTCCTCCCACATTACAAAAACATGCGACTACCTACTGACCTATTGGAAGGGAACATGACTTTAAAGGTGAATCTCACCTATTCAGCAGTAACCTAAAATTGTTGAATTTCTTGCCACTATCACTAGGGGCGTAACTATAGAGGAAGCAGACCCTGCGGCTGCAGGGGGACCCAGGATTCATAGGGGGCCCATGAGCAATTTTATTTCAGCATTTACAGGCAAAACAGGTCAATCTCAATATGTTGGGGACCCTAAAATTAATTTGCTGTGGGACCCAGTAACATCTAGTTACACCACTATCACCCTAGTGGGCCACATTTCTTCTTGGGCACATAATGGTGGGAACATACCAAAATTTCCCAGAATTGCCCTGTAGCTGTTGGCCTTGAGAAATGTTTACAAATAATGCAACTTGTGGGGGTCCCAGTCTTCATTCAAACACATAAAGGAAATGCAGCATTCTGGTGACTCTGTTAGGCCCATGTGCCGGGCAGTTAAAGAGGGCTCTAGTCTCCTTGTAAATGCACCTCCCCCCCCTTCACACAGCCTGTACTGCTGGTAACGGTCTGCTTACATGTCAAATGTACACCATTCTTCATTACTTAATGAAACGAATACCCCAAATCGATGTTCTTGTAAACTAGACATTAATAATGTAAGGATTGATCTTTAATGAGTCTATTCACCAAATGGCAAAAAACTAAAAATGATTCTTCAATGTGCATCTAGTATTAGTTGGGGTATATAATTCCTATTGCAGTTAGGGAATTCTAATGGAAGCTTCAATGTATTGTAGTAAATACCAACAGAAATCTGGCGCATCAATAATGGATAGCAGAAAAAACACTGCTGTCCTCATTTAACTCCATGAGTGAGGCATCTGGTTAACTTCAATTCATTCAAGCTTTACTTTAGACTTCAGGCAGGACTACACGGAAGACTTTGGAGAGTTTCTGTCAGATCTGACGCTGAGCAACAAATGCCTGCACCAAGTCTGATCACTGAGGAACACTGAGTTCGTAGACAGTCGGATGGTGTCGCAGGGTTGATCTGACGTTACACGACTGTCGGATGAAGATGCAGCTTGCAGCATTTTGATCTGACAGTTGTCACGTCGGATCAACCTTATGAAACCATCCGACTTTCTATTACCGTGTTCCTGTCTGATCCGACTGAAGCGGGCGTTTGGTCGCCCAGTGTCAGATCTGACAGAAACACGCCAAAGTCTTCCGTGTAGTCCTGCCCTAAAATCTATGTACAATAAAACTTTGTCTCCTTACCAATTGCAGGTTCATTGATTGAGCTGCAAATCTTACTTGTCCCTGTTAAAGGGAAATTTCCTATAAATACATTTTTACTGTTATTTTTTTTAATGTTATAGGTATGAGACTTGTTATTACAGAATTACAGAATGCCCATCTCCCATAGACTCCCTTTTAATCAAATAATTTGTTTAAAGTTTTTAAATGAACAATTGAACACACTACAATCCTACTGGGTTTATTTAATGTTATTTTTTGTAGACAAGGTATGAAGATCCAAATTATTGAAACATTGCTTATCTGGAAAACCCCAGATCCCAAGCATTCTAGATAGCAGGTCACTTACCTGTATATAATTGTTGGGATTCTATTGCAGTGTTTAAATTGGTCTTTAGACTTTTATTTTTAACATTAAACTACTTTGCAGTTCGATCATATTGTATGTAGTTCTTCTCAACTAGGCACTGCGATGAGTGACTGGCAATAAAAAAATATTCTAGATTTACCGGAATCATAAGAATATTTATAAAGACAAATATTGTTTATAACTTAGGTGATATTTTTTTCCTAGTCTTCAATCGAACACATGACAATTACAGAGGTTTGAGAACCCGCTTACTGAAAGGTTAGGTAAAAGAAAACTTTTATTTGTTCAGATTTTCTGTTAAGACATTTGGAACCAGAGGGGAAAAATATGTACCTCAACGGAAGCAGATAGATTACTGGCATATTTACTGAATCCTTCCATGTCCAGCAGCTCCTGGGACCACTATTAGGTAGTTGGACAGAGAAGACATTGTTATCCTAATTCTGCTAGTTGGCTAATTCTGCTTCTACACATTGGGATTCCTGACTTCTCTGGTGCAGCCAAGAATCCACCTGTTCTTTCTTCTGGGTCCTAGTGCTACAGAATCCCCTAACAGATTTTGATAAAGAGGTTTATTAATTATAATACAGGTATTATCTGGAAACCCATCTATTCAAAAAGCTCAAAATTACACGAAGGCAATTTCCGTTAAACTCAATTTAAAAATTCAGATTTTTTTTAATCCCAAGATATAATGAATCGTTATTGGAGGCAAAACAATCCTGTTGGGTTTATTTAATGCTGAAGTTATTTTTAGTAGTCTTAAGGTATGGAGAAGCCAAATTACAGAATGATCCCTTATCTGGAAAGGAACTGAGCAATCTGAATAACAGGTACCATACATATACACTCTTAAATGAAGAGGCAATAGAAAAATAAGTCAATATAGTGTCTTATTCATTAGTCCAGAAACACCTAGACTAAAATATGAATGTTGTCTTTGTAGTTTACAAGCTGTTGAAATAGATTACAATGCGGGTTTTAAGGTGAAAATCAATTGCTGCCACTTTAATGTGATTTCCTTTATTGGCAATCTTCACAGCAAAGAATAATTTGATGCTGTTTCTTGTGTTAGAGGAAGATGGCAGTAGGATCAATATCTGAAAACTGCAGTTTGCCGTGGCTATCAAATACAAAAAATATGAGAAAATGTAAACCTCTAAATTGACAGAATATAACACAGCAGTTTTGAAACTTGCATGGACTAATACTAAATATGTGACAAACTTATACCTTTAGATTTTATTATAGTATGTGGGATACATGGAGTTGGTATTCTTTAACCTATGGCTCTACAACTGTTCCAAAAACCAGTGGAATTTTGGAAGTTCAGAAGAGCCAAACAATTTAGAAACTTATTTATGGAAACATTTGATTGGTTATTCTCTACATTGGGGCCCCAACCTTTTATAACCATGAGCATAATTCAGATGTAAAAAGAGTTTGGGAGCAATGCAAGCATGAAAAGTGTTCCTGGGTGGTGCAAAATAAGTGCTGTGATTGGCAGCCTACAGGAGGCCCTGTTTGGCAGTACACTTCTTTTTTTATGCAACTGAAACTTGCCTCCAAACTAGGAAATCAAAAAAGCACCTGCTTTGAGGCCACTAGGAGCAACATGTTTGGGATCATGGCTCTACACACATAAGCAGACTTATTTACAGCTACTGTTTGCATGATATGCGGCATTTGATAAAAAGCCACCATTCATTTCCTTAGCTGACTTTTATGACTCTGCAGGTGGGCCCTTTGGTTCTTCAAAAATGTAAAGAGCCAACCATGGCAATGTAACCTGCGTCTAGTCACTACATTTAACACCGTGGAAGACTTCTGGTCGTAAGTGGGGGTTCCTCTGGGGGGGGGGGGGTTGTCAGCATGTAGAATCATGGGGACTAATTAAACCAGTTTTGTTTTCCTTTATTCTGGGAGACGAAAAGTCACTTGTGTCGATCCTTTCTTAGGACCTTGATATATTCAGTCTACCAATGACTGGCACAAAACTTGATTCACTTGTAGTGACCCATAGCTAAAAATCAGATGTTTGGTTTTTGAACAGCAGATTAGTCGATGAATGCCACTTGCTGACTTATTGCTAAGGGTAACTAGAAGTATAGACAACTGTTTGCACCATTCCATTCGTAGTATTAATTGTCACTTTACATAAATCAGAAAGCCATAAGTTCTTGGCTATCAACATTTCAAATGTCCCTTTACATATTAGAAAGCCATAAGTACTTGGCTATTCGTTGTTCAGATACTAATTTGATTGTTCTTCAGATTATATACCCACATTCAGCTTGCAAGCAAACTATCGTCTGGCTGTGATTACTCTCTGTTCAAGGTAAGATGAATCTCATTTCTTTTGAGATCGTGATCTGTTACAAAATGGTCATGGCCCTGCAGATTCTGTCATGTGCAGTGTAGAATTACCTGTAACTGTATGCCATTGCCCCTGAGCCCCAAACTCAAACTCAACCATATTTTTCATAAGTCCTGTCCTTACTATGAAGTTAACCAGCCTATTATCTACGCAAGTTCTTTCTGATTACACCTCATGATCTTTCCATTCATGTACAGGATGGTATTGAGCCCATGTGGGAAGACAGCAGGAACAAGCAAGGAGGAAGGTGGCTGATCACTCTTTCCAAGCAACAAAGGCACAGTGACCTGGATGCACTTTGGCTGGAAACAGTAAGGATGGTTCTTCAATAGAAAAAATGGCAAAACTGAATTCATTTGATGCAGTTCAGGAGAACTGTCACTGTGGCAAAATACCATGTGGCCCATGTAGTATAATAGGGAAAATATAATCTACATGAGTATTTACCTTCTTATATGAGTTATCAAAGGACAAAAGCACCATTACACAAAGGCAAACTACATATGTTTTGTAAAATTAAATAAAAGTATTTCTCTTGTGTTGACTAACCTTTGGGAACATTCAGGTGAGCTGTGATTCTAATACTGGTGTGCCGTTACTTGCTTGTGTTTCTAGCTTCTGTGCCTGATTGGAGAAGCTTTTGACGAGTACAGTGAAGAAGTTTGTGGGGCAGTCCTCAACATCCGGGCAAAAGGAGACAAGATTGCAATATGGACCAGAAAAACTGAGAACAGAGAAGCAGTGACTCATATTGGGTATTAAAGAATGGGTTTTATAAGTATAGTTAATATTAAACATGCTTGTCTTGTTTTTTTAAAGCAAGATTCAGTGCTAAGAGAGTATGTTCTTTAACTCTCACTCCTCTGACTAGTGCTTCAGTTTCTTAGATGAAAAGACCCTAGCTCTATTTATTCTTCTTATATTATTCAGTCAACAAGGGTAACGTTAGACAATTTGTCTATGTAGGAAATTATATATTTTTTTATTGATATATTGAACCTTGGCAGCAAAGTTATATCTAGTATAATATTTACTTTTTCAGTGGATATTCCACCAAGTTACAAAATGCAGACGCAATTAATGAAAGTATAACAATTATTTGTTTTCAGTAAAACTTATTATCTTAGTTTATTTAGCATCGCTTGTTTGTATAATCTAGTGTCCCTTTTACACATAAATGATACCAAATCTCTAATTACGACTAGCTTTCTTTTTCAAAGACTTTTTGTAAATGTCATCATGGAAAATTCACCAGTGAGGGTTGTTTAACGTGGTCTTCATTTTACACTACAGAAAAAAAATTACTATTTGTTACCAAATTGCTGATAATGTCACTTAACTATCTGAGGACACCATATGCTTTTGTCCTTCTCTATCAGTATCTCTTTCCCTAACCCCTGACCCTCATATATCATTCTGTCAAGTTTCTTTGCCACAACTTGAATGAAACAAAGACTTCTGATACAATGAGTGTAACTTTGCTGATGGCTTCTGTTTTTCCCCACAGTAGAGTGTACAAAGAGAGACTGGGCTTATCATCCAAAGTGGTTATCGGTTATCAGGCTCATGCAGACACTGCTACCAAGAGCAGCTCACTTTCCAAGAACAAGTTTGTAGTCTGATGACTTGAAGGGACTCTCCTTTTTTTTCTTTTTGTTTAAAGAGAAAAAAAAGTTTCTCATTTGGTGTAGTTTATTTGTGAAATAAACAAAATTGTGTGATATTCCAAATGGGTTGTGTCCATGTTGTTGTATACATGGGTATATACAGGCTGTGTATGTGTTAGGCTAAGGCCTGGCGAGGCAATTTGAACAAGCGCAGGCGACTTTAAGCCTAGCGGGTGCGCAGCGCTATCTAGCTATTCGGGGAGATTCGTAGCCGCGAGAAGTCAAAAGGCGATGGATCTCCCCCGAATCTCCCTGTCTGGCCTTAGCCTTAGAGGTAGCATGTACATGTAGATTTTTTTCAACATAAGCAAAACAGAACTTAAACTGACAATGTATTCTTCTGTATTTGTAGCCATGACACCGGTCATAGAATATATTGGAATACAACTGTTCCAAAATCAATAGTTCTATTTTAACAAGGTGGCGTGGACATAGCGCTCATTTATAAAGAGCCAACATATTCCACTGTGCTGTACAGTAGGTGTATACACTTGTCATACAAGCAGTAAAGAGGGTCATGCCTAAAGGAACTCAAAAATCATTGCCCTCCTTATCTTGATACTTGTCTAGCTGACCCACGGATCAGGGATTGAGTTAAGCTGGCCATAGACGTAACAATTACGATCTTTCTCGGAAAAGATCTTTCCAAGAAAGATCGTTCGTTTCAACACACACATGTAGAGCTGAATCGTCAAATATACAGGTAGAAACAATAGAATTTGTTTCGTACGATATTATCTGTGCGTCTATGGCCACCTTTAGGGTTGGGAAGGCAGATGATCATATTGGAATGCATGTTTCCTTTATCTGATTAAATGCTGTTCTGGACCAAGCATGTTTGTTAAATGTGGTTAATATGTGGAAAATGCGGAAAATTTTAACACCCAAAAAAAATCAAATGGAGTGAGGCCCTTTGATAGTAAAGCTCATTTTCAAGTAAAGCAGTAGCTTAAATCTTGATAAGTTAAAAATGCTTTATTAAGACATGCATAGGCCTAATGCGTTTCGTGTGTGTGTGAGCACTTATTCAATTCACTTCACTTGGCACGAAATGCGTTAGACCTATGCATGTGCTAATAAAGCTTTTTTTAATTTATCAAGATTTAAGCTACTGCTTTACTTGAAAATGAGCCTCGCTCCATTTGGATTTTTGTACAATGGAAAATTGATTGGCAACCTTAGGACTGGGGGTTTCCCTGTGAGAAACCATTTAGTCCTCTATTATTTTTCATTCACTTTTTTAGTTTTTTTATCTTTAGACCATTGATTTATTTACTTTGTTTTTGGATAGAGCCATGCATCAGTATTTGTGCGTTTAACTTTGTTGAATTGCCTCCTGTACAGCTTTCTTGAAGTTGAGACATGTCACCACTGCAATGGAGCCCAAGTAAAGGATGAAGTAAATGGTGACTATGGTACATGGGGGGTGGTGGAAGAGACTTGACCTAAGGTGACTGCAAGGAATGATAGCACATGGAAAGAACAGGAGAAATCATGAAAACATCCAGTAGAGAGTAGCACATGGAAGGAGGAGGAAAGGGGATGTAAATGGCAGGCTTGGGCAGAGGCTGTATGTGGAATGAGAAGACATGAATGGCAAACCAGGAGAATGCATACTTAAACAAGTCAGTCAAGTTGTAGGGTGGAGTCCAACATGTTTTTTTTTCTGGGTGGGGCACTGAAAGTTACACCCATGTATGAATGGAAGCTGCCTGTTACCACTTGTCTGACTCTAAAAGCATACATTTTCAGGCTAAACAGCATGCTGGCAAACATGGCGACAGGTGGCTGGCTTATAATATAAATGCTGAATGTGGGGTATCAGGTGCTAGCCAAAATGAAAGGTGGAGAAATACTGCAGAATCTTTTTCTACTGAATAATTACCTTACCCCATCACAACTGCTCACAAAAAAACAGGATGTTGGAAAATGAAAGTAGATCCAGTGTTTGCCCGGTTTAGCAGAAAAAATAACAAACACAAGGGTGTTCCACACTATTTCTATTCACTGAACTCGTGTAAGAAAACTCTGCTTATAAAAACACATCACTTTATGCTTTAGATCCCCCCCCCCATTAATTTATTAAAAGTTTATATGTGGAGTTATCTGACTTGCTGTGTTCCATATTTATAAAGGCGAGGGTTGACACCCAGTCGGTATTTTACTGGCCTAGCCGGAAAAACACCTGCCAAGTCCGGGGACTGTATTACAAATTTACCTGCGATGTAGCCTCTGGGACATTTGTAAAACCCCTGGGAAATTTGTAATACCCCTAGCAAAAGCCCTTGGCCCGCGGGTGGCAACCCTAGGCCCTGCCCCCTTTTATATCACAGCCCACCCCTTTTATGTCAACTTGCCCTTTTATGTCACAACCCTCCCTTTTGTTCCCACCCCCACCAACGACCAGTGGAAATTTAATTAAAAGGTGGCAACCCTAAATGGCAGGGACAGAGGGGGAATGTTGGGTAAATTCGGCAAAGCTCTGTGGATACGTTCACATGAGATAATAAAAACAGGTATGCATATTCTTCAGGTATGGTGTCCTTTAAAAAGCAATAAAATAAAAAGCATCAAGCAGGGATGCACTTAATACAGGATTCAAATAAAGTAGTCTTACTGTAGCTCACTCTTGAGAGTTGTATCGTTCATCATCCCACAGGGTATCCTGTGTTAATATCCCAAAGTGGTTGCACAAGCAGAAAATGAAAGTTTGTAGGATGAATCCAGGCAGGCAATTAAAGCTACAAAATTCCTTTATTGAGGAAAAGCAATACACATGCACGGAATTTTGCAGCTTTAATTGCCTGCCTGGATTTATCCTACAAACTTTCATTTTCTGCTTAATACAGGATTCAGTTGGGGATTCGGCCTTTTTCAGCAGGATTCGGCTGAATCCTTATGGCTGTCTGAACGGAATCCTAATTTTCATATGTAAATTAGGGGTGGGCAGGGGTGATCTAGCCCATTTTGCCACCTGAGGTGGCCTTCAATTTGCCGCCCCCCCTCCCCACGGTGCTCACTTTTTCAGCGCTGGATGGGGGTAGGGGGAGTCCACAGCGCTCTGCACTAGAAGAGCCAAATTTGAAAACTGGAAATTTGGCTCATAGTTACCATGACCGGCATTTTTGCCGTCCCTGGTAACCGGGGGGCGCTGCCGCCTGAGGTGAGTGCCTCAACTCGCCTCATTGGAGGAGTGCCCCTGGGGGCGGGGAGGGTAATCACATGACTTTTCATAACAAAACAAGGGAGTGTAAGAAAAAATGGTCACACTTATTCCTTGCAGTACACAAATTAGGATTCACATTCGATATTTGGCCAAATGTTTCACAAAGGATTCGGCCAGATCCCAAATAGTGGATTTGGTGCATCAATAATTATAAGAACAAATATAAACAAAAGTCGACTGCACCAAACTTTACTTGACTTTTAAAACGAGGTCCAAGTTAGGAATCTGACAGAACCTGAACTGTACTGAAAGGGGTTTAACCCTGTCATTTCCAAATCCTAGCCCAGGGCTTCTCAACAAAATGCTGCACGTCTCACGGCAACTGGGAAAGAGTCTACTGCGTGATACTCCACTGTCTCCGGAAGGGGCCGCTACAGCACACCGCGGCTGGGACCTCCCATAGCTGGGAGGAACTGTCTTCATCATCACCGCATCCAGGATAAGGCAGTACAAGAAGAGACATGGATATCCCATGCCCGAATCCCCGGGAAGATCTATAACAATAGGCTGAGCTTCCAGCGCTCCCCGCACCTTCCCAATGTCAGCCTCAAGCGCCCGGGAAGCTTTGGTATCACCCCCTCCTCCAGCCCTGCTCAGCGCTCCTTTCTGATCAGGTATCCCTGCGCCTGTTGGACTGATCCATTCCTGCTGCTCCCCCCTCCTCCCCGGCTAGATACAAACCATGTCAGGCAAACACCAGCATTTTAAAGGTCCCGAAGTGAGCTGCTGTGTGAAGTATTTCTTGTTTGGATTCAACATAGTGTTTTGGGTGAGTTTCTTGCTGGGAGCTGGTTGGGAGGGGGAGAAAGACAGAGCCTTTTGTATTTTGCCTGGGGGTGGAATATATTCTGATGGGGGGGGGGGGGGGGGGGGGGGGACTTGGTTGTTGGTGAATCATAGATGCATTGTTTGTTCATTGCCTGTATATGCTGTCTGTTCACCATTCAGTCATTATCAAGGGCTTATTTCTTACTGTCTCGGGCTGATTTAACACGAGACTTGATATTATGTTTGGTAAGCTGTATGCTGATGGTTTGAATATGCTGAACTACAGTTCTCGGCACCAACTAATAAAGTTAAAAACAGTTACAGGGTTGCATGTTGAAAATGCCTTTTTTTAACCATATAATTTTTAATGAAAATATTTATTTCCCTTCCATGTGTAAATATTTAATGCTTTTATTCCTTTATTCCCAGCTGAGGCTTTTCTTTAGGGAAAGTATTATGTTGAAGAAGGTGTGGGATCACCTCACATGAGGTGCAGAAGAGGCAAATATATATATATATCTATATATATATATCTATATATATATATTATTATTTTTTTTTTTTAACATATGGACAGCAGCACCTTTTATTCTCTCTCTCTCTATCCATCTATATAATAAAAAAGGACCACACCAACCAGGGCTTTAAACAACAACACTGAAAAGTGTATTCACAATTTCGGCCTGTATACTCAAGCTGTCTTCAGGACTAAAAGACTGTGCACACACTACATTATTTAAGCTTAAATAATATAGTGTGTGTGCACAGTCTTTTTAGAAATCTATCTACCTATCTATCTACCTATCTATCCATCCATCTATCTCTTGCCTGATCTCTGTTGTCTATTTACCCATTGTTGTATGAAGACTGAAGACTTTATTAGAATCAGAGAGACACATGGGAAAGTAGACTTTCTTGGGCGTACAGAGACACGGTGCCTGGTACAGTGCAGTGATTTATTCATAAAAAAGAGTGATGCATTATTGAAGCAGTGAGGGCAGAGCCCATTTAAGGGTCTAGTTATAGAAAGGTGTATATAATAACATGCACACGGATAGTGGTCACATGGTTAGGGAGAATAGGAGAAAAAGCTAATTCACAGCTGCCCTTTTTTTTTCTATAGCAGTCTTATCAATTCTTCTGCCGTCTCACCCAGCTGTAAAACTGGTCCGATACAGGAATAAATGCATTCGACCTGATTGTTCTGTCCAAAGGCTGAACAGTTGTATCACATGAGATCCACTCAGCAACAGACAGCCAATTGTACTGATCTGTCAGGCAGGTTTTTGGTTAATCACGTGGCAAGGTAAATGCCTATAATTACAGGCAACCTTTCTCTAGTCACCTTCCTTTCATGAAACCCCGTATACTGAGACTTTCCCAGTGACCAAATATAAAGTGAGCAGCACTTCTAGGATATTCTGCTGACAAAGTAGCAGATTCCACCAGCAAAATATCAGCTGCATCAACTGATGTCAGTCATTTCTCGTGGAAGAATAAGGTTGCATCTCTCGATACAGTTCTGGACACATTAGACATAAACGTTTGGGTGCATTGAACCTTTTCTGTCAGTGCTAAAACAATTCTTCGCAGTAAAGGATGGCATGTTACCTTTTAAAACGCCATAGACTTACTAGGCATCTTTTTCTTTTTTTGTTTTTATTGTAAATTTTGTGCTTAAACCACATTGCTAGTGAAGATCTCCTTCCTCTCTGTGGCCACAGCAGCATTGTGATTTACAGCAGTGGGCGGCTCTTATATTGCCATAACCACCATTCATTGACTCTGGTTCATACCGTAACATGTCATTTCTATAACAAATCTGTAAATGCAATCATATTGTTTTCGGCTAAAAAAAAAATGGGGTTGATCAAATGTTGCTCAGCAGTGGGGCACTGCAACCCAGACATTTTGGAAACCACTGTTTTATGTTGATAAGCATTCATTTTTCCACAGTTTTTCACCTCTGGTCTCCATCTGTTTCCTGCATTTGTTCATCTACTTTGTATTGTTTTCTCTATGCTGCATCCTGCATGGACTTCTTTACATTGCTTGCACAGTGTATCACTATTTTGTAGTAAGGATGTATCACTATAATAGTTTTTTAAAAAAATTCAATACAGGTATGGGATCTGTTATCCAGGAACTGTATTTCAATCAAATAATTCAGAATTTAAGAACACATTTCCTTTTTCTGTGAAATAACAAAACACTACCTTGCATATTGATATAATTCAACCTTATTGGTGGGGAAACAATCAATCCTATTATATGTATGTAATGTTTAAATGCTTTTATTAGCAGAATTGAAGTATGGAGAGCCAAATTATGGAAATATCTGGAATATCACAGGACCTGAGCATTCTGGATAATTGGTCCCATACTAGTTTATATATTTTTTTTTATTTAAAGGGGCTTTCAATTAACATTTAGCATGTTATAGAATGACTAATTCTAAGGAACTTTTCCATTGGCCTTTATTTGTTCCTTTTTTTTTTTTTTTTAAGACCGTTTTTGGATAATTTTCTGACTCTTTCCAGCTTTCAAATGGGGGTCCCTGACCCCATCTATAACATACATGCTCTGTAAGGCTACACATTAAAGGAACCATGACACTAAAAATGTGTTTTGGCTACACAATAAAGGAATCATGACACCAAAAAAGTTTTTTTTAAAGTACTGAAATATCATGCATTGTTGCCCTGCACTACTCTAGTTCATATAAACAAAATGGCTATATGGAACAGGTTGAATAGTGGATAACAGATTACACTGTTCTGTTCTACAGAGTTTATCTGCTGTGTACCTTGAGCCTTTTCTCCTTTGAATGGCTGCCCCCATTGCTACACAGCAGCTTATTTATATAAACAATAGTAGTGTTTCTGAAATAAAAACAGCAGTGTACCAGTGCAGGGCAACACTGCATTATATTTCGATTACTTTTAAACACTTTAGTTTTTTTTTGTTACTGTTCCTTTAATTGTTATTGCTACTTTGTATTACTCCTCTTTCTATTTAGGACCTCTTCTATACATATTCCAGTTTCTTATTCAAATCATTGCATGGTTACTGGTGTCATTTGAACCCTAGAAACCAGATTGCTCAAAACCGAGAGCTGCTAAATAACTCAAAAACCACAAATAATAAAAAAACAAAAACCAATTGCAAATTGTCTCTGACTACTCTCTACATCAGTGATCCCCAACCAGTAGCTCGCGAGCAACAAGTTGCTCTCCAACCTCTTGGATGTTGCTCTCAGTGTCCTCAGAAGGTGCTTATTTTTTAATTCCTGGTTTGGATGCAAGGTTTAATAGCAGAAAAACTAAGAATAGTGCCAAGTAGAGCCTCCTGTAGGCTGCCTGTCCACATAGAGGCTACTAAATAGCCAATCACAGCCCTTATTTGGCAACCCCAAGTGACTCTTCCATGCTTGTGCTGCTCCCCAACTCCTTTTACATTTGAATGTGGCTCATGGGTAAAAAAAGGTTGGGGACCCCTGCTCTACATAGTACTAAATGATATTTTAAAGTTGAACAACGCGCTTAAGTCAGATTGAGGAAATCCTCTACCAGCTCAGGAGGCCAAACCATTGGATGAACACAGTCTAGCAAACCCCCTGGTTTATCTTTATTTGGCACCTCGCCAAATTACATGAGCATTATGTTCTAACTAGGGGTCATGGGGAAGAAACCGATATTGTACTTAAACGGGTGATTCACCTTTAAGGTTACTTTTATTATTTTATAGAACTGCAATAACTTTTCCATTGGTTTTAATTTTTTTTTGTTTTTATAGTTATTTGTCTTTTTTTACTTCCTTGTTTTGTGATGAAAAGTTACATGATTCTTTGGATTCTGATTCGGTTTGGTCAGGTACAAGGATTCGACCGAATCCTGCTGAAAATGGCCGAATACTGAACCGAATACTGGATTCAGTACATCCCTAACTAAAAGTTATCTCAAAGGTGAACAACCCCATTAAAATGTACCTACCATCTTTCATTTAATGGTGCCTATTCTCAATGCAGTGCTAGATTACTGTTAAAAGAAAGTGTAGGTTTGTGTATAATCTGTATATGAGAACAAGTGCTATACTATGATTATTGCAAGTGTAGTCTTTTCAAATATTCCGGCTATGTTTGTATTGCTTTATCTTTCAAATCAGTGTCCCCTGCTGGGATGTTGGGCTGCAGGGCGTCCTTGGAATCTTGTTCTTTGCTTTTGCAGCCACCTCTGTGTGTGTGCTTGAGTTGTGCATGACTTTCTTACGTCACAGAGGCCCAATGCAGGTATTTCAACAAGATAATTCACTTCCTACAGAACCTGATAATAATGTCCAGGTGAAGAGCAAATAAATAGTATGTGGCTATTAGCTCATTACTTTAACCAGCAGGAAAAACAATAGTGGTAACACTTCCTTGTTTTAAACATAATTGTTTTTATTTGCTTCCCCCTTTCCAGCCTAGAGTAATGATTCTCTGATTAAAGTGACTGAATTGACGTTTGTATGTAACCGAAAAACATTTGACAATTTGACATTGCTACGTTGTTTCAGTTTACAAGGTTTAAATGGAGGTTCTGTAAAACACATTTTCAAAGTCTTTGCTAGAGAATAACATTTATGCCCAATTGCTGAGTCTCCGATTGAACCTCTCAGCTGGGCTTCTTGTAAGGTCCAGTGAGCTCTAGAAGGGTAGATGCTACCACTCGTGTCTCATCAGATATTTAATTATAATGCATGAAATAAAGCGAAATTGTGCGTGTTTGCTCTTAACTCATGCTGTAGTGTTGACAAGCTGCTATTTATTTTTTTTATAACTCTCTGGAGTTGATCAGCTTTTGCAAATGATATAAATCCATTATTTGCACATATAAAAGAATAAAAAAAAAACTTCCAGTGCTCAAATTCAGCCTATGTAATTCCCTTCAAATACATTTTACTTTACATTTGCTTTCACCAGTTCCTGTACTGAACATTCTCAATTTCTAATTTTTTACATATATTATTTTGTAGGGTAAGGGGTTTTTTCTTTAGGGTTTGGTGCTCCTTTAAATGAAGGTGCTAGTACCACATTTTGTCCAAAATATTATATATAAATTGATGCATGAAAGGTGAATATAAAGATGAATCTAATGTGATTAGCAATAGATATGAGTTATATTTTTGGTGTAGGTTTTTAAATATTTATACACATTTATATTTATATTGGTGATCAAATCTATTATATATATATCCATCTAAGATTGGAGCACTATGTCACTATTGGTTGAATAACACTGAAGTATTCATATGTATATCAAAAGGCAATAAAGATAGTCTTTCTGGGAGGAACCCTGGACAGCCCCGGAACCAGTTTATATTATACTGATAGGTATTTAAGGGATATGACTACAAATAGCCACACCTCCTCTGATGAAGCGCCCAATAGCGCGAAACACGTCAGGAGGGCGTAGCTAACACAGGTAGGCAGACAGAGGTAACACTGCACTGTGGTTTTTGTAAAAAATGTGTTTGTAATTTTTTTCTGATGATGCACCAATAAATGTTTTTAAGTATGAAGATGTGCACATTTATAATTCATTTATAGCTCCCAGCAACACCAGCATTATGTGCAACTGAACAGTGGAACCATTTTCACATACTTTTTGCTCAGAAACTCTAGTGAGATCAGCATGGAAGCTTTTAAGTCCTAACTAATATATGCACAAAATTAGAAATTGTGAATGCTCAGTACAGGAATTGGTGAAAGAAGTAGTTCAAATTAGAATACAGAAAAATGACAACCTCTCAGGTCTTCCTGGACCCTTTATCAAGCCCCAGAGTAGCGGATGGATGGAAGGAACCTTCTTAGTGATCTTCAGCCTAAGGATTGAAACCCTGTGATGTTGTTTTTAGGACATATGGGGCAATTTTGGTTTAGCTTGTGCTAATACACCCCCTTCCACTAAATTGGGTTACTGTTTAAATATGAACTCCTGTTTCCAGAGAACTACACACAGTTTCCCTAGCCCAGCTTCACAGAGCACCAAGCACTCCTGGGACATGGTTCTTATTTATATTATGTGTCTTGGTATTTGTTTACACTTTCACAGCATTGTGACGTTAAGAGGGTCTCCCATGCAACAGAGAATGATGCAGTCTTTTTGGTTAGATGGACAAGCCTGTGATTTTGGGTTAAACTTAGGGCAGACTGAAGTTTAGCACCTTTGAAAACCACTAGGATGTTGAATTTAGTTGTACATCATGGATTGCTGAAATCTGACTAGTTAGAAAGGTTGGCAGGCTATTGTAAGCAGGATTGCTGACCTCTCAAATGATGTTCCTCCTCCAAATGAATGATTTCTGATAACCTGAGCGAATTCTCAAGGCACCTGAGAAATGTAGGGCCATTGCACATGATGTGATATTTCAAAACACTGAAACTCAGAATGAATAATTTTGTGCTTACACAGTCTGTACCCCACATATTTTATCCTTCTAAAAGTAGTTTGTCAGACTGAACCGGGGATCTTGCTGTTTCTCCCTGTATTTTGTTCCATGCATTCTTTCTTGTATTTTAAGATGTCTAGTCCCTTCTGATGAAAAACAGCTCCATAAATTGTTCTATACCACCACTATACTTATCTATAAGATGTTTCCTAGAGGGGGCAGTATCAGATTAGTGCCGCAGATAAACTTTTTTGCCAAATTTAAAAGCCACAACTTGGTCTTATCCGACCATGAAACCAGGTGGCCATACACGGACCGATAAAAGCTGCCAACAGACTGTGTCGGCAGCTTATCGGCCTGTGTGGGGGGCCCTCCGATGGGCTTCCCTGATCGATATTTGGCCGAAAGTCGGGCAGATGTCGATTGGGCAGGATTAAAAATCCAGTCAGATCGCGTCCGCATCTGTTCATTGATGCGGTCCCGCGGTTCGAACGCCCGTATCTGTGCCATTCTGATCCGATCGTTTGGCCCTAGGGCCCACGATCGGATCAGCTCGATATCGCCCACCTCAAGGTGGGCATATCGGAGAGAGATCCGCTCGTTTGGCAACATCGCCAAACGAGCGGATCTCTACGTTTATGGCCACCTGCTGACTTCAGATTTGCTTTTATGTGGTTCTTTTTAGTAACACCACAGGCCAGCAGAACTCTTAATGAGATTAACCTCTATTCCCAGTATGCATATTAGGGGTTATAGCATGATATTCATCAACAGGGTCTCTGCATCTTTTTAAAATTGGAGGAAGAATGGGTGATGCAATAATGGCAAATACTGAACCTGTTTTAGTCTGGTAGAAAAAACTCAGACTTGGGAGAAAGTCGATCTCTCAGCAGGGCAGTGATCCCAAACACAAGGCCAACGTAACACTGGAGCTAAAACTAAAGGTGAATGTCCTATAATGCAATCTGTTCACTATTTACATATAGCCTCCCACTAGCCTGAATAACCATTTTTACGTACACACACTTTCTCTGAGACACATTTAGAAATAAAATGACTGTGGTATTATGGGAGTAGCGATCTTTGGTGCTGGGTGATTTCCATACTGCACTTGTGCTTTAAATGTGTTTTCATTTTTTCATTGTGGGTGTTTGCAAAAGGAAATGATTGTAGACATGGCTTTGATATACACACACCGCCATTTGATGTGTGATGGAAAAGCATAAGGCATTGTTGTCTGTAGCATAAAGTCAGGATAAACACAAAAGAACAGGGCTATCCGGCACTCAAAAGGATCCACAGGGCCAAATATATATTCATTAAAAATGTAGTTTTATTAATCAAAGTATATCTCCCTACGCATTTCATACCCTTTAGGGTACTTAATCATGGGGTCACATCTACTAATTGATGAGATATTCACATTTTATTCTGGAGAACCACTTTTCTTCTATTATCAGTACCATAAAGTCACCACTGAGACTTAATTGTCCTGCCAGGTAAAGTAGAGCCCTGTTGGAACAATGATTTCTGCAGACTAGGCTACTCCTCAATAAAAATTGAGTTTATTTTGACTGGCTCAGAGGTAATATCATCGCCATCACTTATCTATTGAGATCCAGCAAGTTTTGCAGCGTATGAGGCAGCTTTTAAAAAAAAAAAAAAAAGCTTAAATTAATGTGAATGTTGCTTCTGTGGCAGAAAAGTCATGTCATTTTTAAATACTTTTATTAAAGTTTTCTTCTGCGTGACCTCTGTTGTTTGATGCTGGTTCATATTAAACAGTCTTCTAAGCACCAGCAGTGCTGTACATTTGCAGTCCTTATACCTTAGGTTCCAAACAGGGACCCAACTCCGTAGAATTATGTTCTTAAACCCTAGCAGCCCAAATGTGGCGTAGCTGTACCCACAGGACAGTGGGGCTCAAGAGTCCTGGAATAGTGGCAAGTGGGGCCATTAAGGGTAATATCAGGGCTAATATCTATTTTGCTACTTATCCCTGAAACACCAAGAAGGTAATTTGAAATTTAGAGGAGACCATTCATTTGCTCCCTCATACATTCTTGAAAACTATTGATAACGCAGTGATAACAGGAATTCTCTTGTGTATATATGATCTTATTATTCGAAGATAGATCCTAGGGCATTTCTTGAGGTGCTTCCACCCTGCATGAAAATTCCTATACTGTCTCAGGCAAGTGATATATAATATAACAGCTACAGTTCTCCGGAATAATAATCCGTCACTGTATGCCCTTTTAATAGCCTATGGCAATAGAAGACACTTGATGTGTGTCCCCACTTCACCTTATCCAAATCTTTGCCAGAGGGCTACCAATGTGAAAGGGTGTGATTTGCGATGTACACACCTGTACATAGGCATTTTCACAGACAATGGTGGCTTTGTGTCTTATGTAAGCAGGTGTTGTTAGGTGAGATGCTGACCAGGTTTTCCTTTATGTAATTTTACAACAGAGAGGCGACAGCTGGCCTGTAAGAAAAGATGGCTTCTTCTTTGCATTAATACACCTTGCTATAGCTGCTTGGAACAGGAGGACGTCACTTCACCAGTTTTTCAATTGCCACCTGCTTATAACACAGTCAAAAGGCACGCAAAAATGACTAATAAGGCCACCATACACTGGCCGATAAAGTCGTCAGCTTATTGGCCTGTGTGTGGGGCCATCCCTGATCGATATCTGGCCAGATGTCTATCAGGCAGGTTAAAAAATCCCATTGGATTGTAGTCGCATCTTTTTGTTGATGTGGACCGCCTGTTTGGCCTCCATTCTGATCCAATCGTTGGGCCTTAGCAGGGTCGGATGGGGGTGGGGCCCAGGGCTACTGTCCAGGGCCCCCCTCTGGCCCCTGCCCCCCTACTGTGATGCGCCACACTGCTCAGTGTGCATACACGAAGGCACTGCTCACCATGCATGCGCTAACTGCGCCGCTCGGTGCACATTTTTTTTTTTGTAGAATCCATTAGCAGGAGAGGGTTTCTGGACCCAGGGCCCACGATCGGATCCCAATACTGCCGACTGCTAGAACCATGACCTACTAAAACCTCTCTTTCATGGTTATACTCCTAAAGCACTATATACCCTTGGTCCATGGTTGTTATTAACAAACTAATATAGCCTGTTAGATGGGCGCTATCTTCATTTTATCATCTTAAATCTGAACTTTTAAAAATAAATATATATAATATATATATATATATATATATCCCTAGCTTGTATGAACCATTTGCCATCCTCCCCATAGACTGAACAAATAATGCATCCCCTCTCTAGTTTTGTTCCAGTTTTGCGTTATGGATTCTACATAGGATCTGTGTACTGCCCATTATATAAAGCAGAGTGAATTCAATTTCCAGAATTCATTACTTCACAATGGAAAAAGGCGAGGGAGCCTGTGGCAGGAAATGGTCTCTTTGAGCAGAGGCAGATTTTTATGGTTTGCCTTTAATTTGTGGAATCATGTATACTAGTATTTGTTTTTTAGTGTTTATGCACCTTTTCTGTATAAGCTGAACTGAATGAGCTCGTGCATAACTCCCAAAATAGAGAAAACAGAACCCCACCCATTTTATGGTCACACCCCCCTAAATGCCACAAAATTTGGAAGATTATGGAAAGTTTTAGGGTCAGGTCCTTCCAGTTTTGCTAATGAAAGCTGCAAGTCACAGTTTCCCCCAAGAGACCTGCTTATATTAAATAGTTACAATTGTAACTTTACTTATCTTACATTTTTACAAATGTATCCAAGTGCACCTTCCATGTATTCTGGGCTTTCTGCTAAAAGCCTCAGAAACTTTAGAAACTTTGTATCTTTTGCTGGCTGTTCAGTGCAGGTGATCAAAGAGAAAGTCGGGACATTTTGGCAACAATCTGGGAAGGCAGGTTGAGCTGTCAAGATCTGGACTGTCCTGTGAAAAACAGGACAGTTGGGAGGTATGGCTCATGTCTAAAAGTGGGGTATATTTTCCCTTTAAAACAGAATATTTTTTAATGGCATGTTTTTAGGAGCTTGATGTAATTGAGCAACAAAAGTAACATTTTTATTTTACATTCATAATTTATTTTGCATCAAAAACAAATATTGGTAGCGGGTGGGGTGGGGGACTGCAGGTATTTCCTTCAAAGCACACTTGTTTTTCTCTTGTGTTCAGAAACAGAATTAACACTGAAACCAGCAGGGCCGGCCTGTGTACACAGAGCTGCTTTGCATGTCGTTGAGAGGTAGAAAGAAGCCGTTCCTACTCTCAGCTACTGATACTATATGTACTCCTGTGTCCTTCAAGCTACACCCACCTCCTACAGGAGATCAGAGGGGTCTGCCTGGTTACAGACTGGAAGAAATGGGAGGGCAATGGTTTCCATGGAAACTAAACTGGTTCGCTGTGGGAAATTTCTCATCCCAGATTCTGGCTTTCTCCTGGTGTGAACAGCCTTTATGGCTTAAGGACTCTACCAACCCCCAAGCACTCCTCCCTCCACCAACTTTTCCCACCTCCCACTAGGCTCAGTGCCTTCATAAACCTTTTCTCAGGCATCTTCCTTGTAAAGCTGTAATTATGTAGTCATGGATTCCTGCTTGGAAAATATCACTATAAGGTATATCTTCGGAGGATTTTTGCTTGTATTCCTGGGTTGTGATGGTCCCTGGCCTGTGGCTACACTGATAATGTAATAGAAGACTGGCACCATACCGTTCATGCATATTATATGCCTGATCTGCTACTGAGCTATGGCAGCTCACACACAGACCCTTTATTTAGTCATTTAGAACCATTATGAAAGCTGGTGCAGCAATGAGTCTCAGCAATGAGTGTTTGTGCTCTCAGAGTAAAGGTGGCCATACACGAGCCGATAAAATCTGCCGACAGACTAAAGCTGGCCATAGACGTAAAGATTTTTGAAAGATCCAATTGTTATCGTGAGACCACTATTGTCTCAAAACGATAATTTAAATGTCCAATGTGTCCATCAACTAAAAAGACCATTTCAGGCGATATTGCCAGCAAAACTGAAGGATCGCAGCCTGCTTGCCCTGCAAACATAGGTAGATTGCATGGGGACCGATAAAGATTTTCTAACCTGGCCGATCAATCATCAGACCGATGTCGGACGAAAAATCGTAAGACGAACGATCGTTTGTATCCCACTAACCGCACGATAATTTGACAGATTGGTCGGACTTCCCTAAGATCGGTCGTTCGGCAGGGAAAGATCGTTGCGTCTATGGGGAGCTTAAGTCGGCAGCTTATTGGCCACTGGGCCCTCCGATGGGCTTTACCGATCAATATCTGGCCGAAAGTCACCTAGATTGGGCATGACTAAAAATCCCGTCAGATCGCATCTGTTCGCTGATGCGGTCCCGCGATCCGTTCGCCCGGATCGGCTCACTCCGATATTGCCCACCTATAGGGAAGACATCCGCTCATTTGGAAACAAATGAGCAGATCTCTCTGTGTATGGCCACCTTAAGGGCCAGGGCACACGAGACTACTGGGGGAGACTCGTCGCCCAGCGACAAATCGCTTCTTATTCGTTTCATTCAATTTTCCAAAGTTGCCTCCGAAGGAAACTTCGGGTGACTTTGGAAAGTCAAAGCAATCCAAGTGCCATCCCACTGACAATTTATATTCTAGCCGTCGGGAAGGCAATTCGGGAGGAGTCTAGTCGCCCAAAGAAGAAACAATTGTCGCTGTGCAGCTAATGTCCCCAAATAGCAGCATGTGCCATAATGGAATGGCTGCTCTGTCCCCTTCCAGAATCACATTCTGTTGTTATAATTTGTTTTATTTGTATTAGTCCATTTGGGAAATTCAGCCGTGGTGACAAGTAATTGAAGGGCTCTAGCCTCTAGGTACAACAGTATGTTATTTAAAGTAGTATCCCCGACCAAGATCATGCTTTATTTTCAAATAAACATTTATTTCCAGTGTGCATGCCCAGCAGTTGAAACTACAGCTCCCAGCGCCCCCTAGAATCCTTTACAAATCTGAGACTGGCAGTAGATTCTAAAAAAAAAAAAAAAAAAAAAAAAAAAAAAAAAAAAGGTGCTGTCACAGGATGTTTTACCCTGAGTGTAAGTAAATCGTTCAATTAAAGAACATGCTGGTATTGCTGAGAGAAGACTTTTATAAAGGGTGATGGGTGCATTTCTCATTGTCACACAGACAGTTTGACAAAACATGTCCAGGCTTGTGCATTTTCACAAATGTACACAAATACACTGGAACTCTGCCAAAGATCATTTCTGTACTTAAAAAACACACTTTTAGGGAGTTATTTACTAAAACTTGAATTTCTAATCTTCTACTAAGCTTGTCCAGACTCCCATCTAAGCTTTTAACTTTTTTTTAAGTTATTCTAAAAATTTGGTGCCTGATAAAAACGAACGATGAATTTTTTGTATTTGACTTCCGAATCGCTTGATTTTTTTCCGGATTGTCGGACGAAACCCAGCGAAGATCTTTGAATTGTAAAAGGGGCATCTGCCATTGACTTCTACATGACCTTGGCTGGTTTAAGATTGTGGTTTTTCAGATTCTGGGGTATAATAACTCTTAAAGTTAAAACCCTCAACAAGAAAAGGTTTCATAAATAACCCCCTTAATGTAGCGTATTCCCTGAAGCTATACTGCTCTGTGAATATACCCTGGATAGGACCAGACTAAGTACAGGGAGAACTTTTCCTCTGCTTTAGGTGGGTAGTGAAACACATGGGTTATTTCCAGGAGGGTCATGCAGGGTTGCTGAAATTAGATCAGTGATTAGTCTGTCCTTTCTTAAAGGACCTGTAACATCAAAAAAAAGTTTAAAAAAATTGTTAGTATACATTTAAAAAACCCAAAAAACTAGACAAATTGGACTTTAAAATCTCTAAGCTTTTATTAAAGGGGTTGTTCACCTTCCAAACACTTTTTTTCTGTTCAGTTGTTTTCAAATTTTCCCCCAGAAATAAAGACTTTTTCAATTACTTTCCATTATTTATCTTTTACTGTTTTTCCAAAATCTAAGTTTAAAGAACAAGTAAACCTTTTTTTTTTCTATCTGTAAATTTGCTCTAAACAGCCCCCCAGATTAATGTACCTTAGTCCCTGCTGCAAGTCTGCTCTGGTTTGTGTTATCAGCAGCTTGTTTCACCTTCTTCCTGGTGCAGAGTGAAGCCCCGCCCCATTGCTTACTGAGCTGACCTTATCTCTTGGACTAGTCCTGGAGATCATTTGCATACTATGACATAGCAGAGACCACTGTGTGCAGCACCTTTTGCTGGGGAAAACTAGCTTACTAATGCACACACTGGCTCCCTCTTCCTCTCTATTGTGGAACAGCAGCAAATGGACTGCTCAGTAAACTAAGGGGCTGGGCTTCACTCTGCACCAGGAAGAAGGTGAAACAAGCTGCTGATAACACAGAAACTAGAGCAGACTTGCAGCAGGGACTAAGGAACATTAATCTGGGGGGCTGTTTAGAGCAAATTTACAGAAAGAAAAACATTTACTTTTCCTTTAAAGTTAAATGTTGGGGTCTCTGGTGTTTGAGTCTGGCAGCTCAGTAATTCAGGTGCAGACTCTAAACTGATACAATTTTGCAACATTTAATTGATACATTTCACAGCAACATCTCTGGAGTATTGTATCAATTCTAACAGCTGCCTGTAATGAAACACAGAGATTCTGCTCAGCAGGGCCAAAGATAATAAATGTATCCATTAAATGTATCAGTTTAGAACAGTTGACCCCCCCCCAGAGCTGCTTTAGAAGGTGAAAAATGACACTTTACACTTCAATATTAGAAAAACTGTTACAAATGGAAAATTGACAGTATTTGGAAAAAGTCTTTATTTCTGGTGATCTATCTGAAAACAACTAGTTGTTTGAAGGTGAATAACCCTTTTAAGAAATAACTTACCAAAACTCCACTTTCCCTCCTCATCAGAAAAGGGGACATGGCAACGATACATTGTTGTTGATTACTTGATTTCTCCTCCCTGGCTATCTCCTATAAGGAAGGCAGGGAGGAGAAATTGAGCACCGCACAATGGATCGCATTTTCTTAAGAGGAGCGCAAGCGGAGTTTCGGTAAGTTATTTCTTTATGAAAGCTTTGTGATTTTAAAGTCTAATTTGTCTTGGGGTCTTTTTTTTTTTAAATGTATACTAACAAATTAAAGTTTTTTTTTTTTTTTTTTTTTTTTTAATGTTACAGGCCCCCAGTAGGGTTGCCACCTGGCCGGTATTTTACCGTCCTGGCCTGTAAAAATTATGGTTGAGCCTAAAGTTATTAATAGGGAAAAAAGCTAAATATATAGGAAGGCCGGTATTTTTTTCCAGAGAAGGAGGCCACCCAAGCCCACGGGTGCTGCAGGTACACCAGAAACATTTTTTCGGTTCCTTTTTATTTCAGATCACCAGAAATAGACACTTTTCAGCTACTTTCAATTTTCTATTTGTGACCGTTTTTCTAATATATTGAAGTGTAACATTCCATTTTACATCATTTTAAAGCAGCTCTGGGAGGGGGGATCACCAACACTAACTGATACATTTAGTTGATACATTTCTTACCTTTTTTCCCTGCTGAGGAGAATCCCTGAGTAAAGGTTACTTTTAGAATTGATACAATAATTGCTAATATTCCACAGGTGCTGCTGAGAAATGTATCTGCTAATTGTATCAACTAAAATATAGCAGAATGTAACAGTTCATATGCTCCTTATCGCTGAGCTGCCAGACTGAAACAATAGAGACCGGAACTTTAAACTTACAGTTTGTGAAAACTGTAAAAAAATAAATAAATAAAAGATTGAAAGCAATCGGGGAAAAAAAGACATTGTTTATGGTAAAAATAAATAAAAATAAATATATATATATATATATATATATGTAGACTAACTGCATTGAATGGCTGAGGGTTGTACAAACCACATCACTCAGCGCTGTCCGCTTCCCCCTGACTTCCGGAGACGGAGGTCTTCGCGTTGTGGCTACCATGACTACGGAGCAGATGGGGGCGTGTCAGTAGGCGGGGTGCGCACGGGTAGTGTATACGCACTGTGAGTGAGGGACCGCATGACGAATGGTATACACGCTGTTGGTCGCGCAGATACCTCTGTCCTTTGGCTGTGGATGACGGGGACCGTAAGGGCGCAATTGACTCCCAGCTGCGGCCCCACTCAGGGGGGTAAGTTGATTTGTAGCACACTGAATGTGGACACGGGTTGAGCACTGTTACAGTCACTTTTTAATGATAGACATGTTTGGTGATTGTCACTGTGAGTGATATTTGGTTATAAGACTTATAAGTACACATTTTACTCTATATGTCATTTAATTGGTCCGAGCAATGTGATTGGCCTATGAATATGCACTGACACAACTTGATGACGTCATGGGGTTTGTTTGGCTTCAAAACTCACCTATATTAACATGTCTTCACTTGTGTGGTATTTTCTGTTTCTCCTGAAGACGGCTCCAGTCAGGATGCCGAAACGTTGAGAATAAAACACTAATTTTGCATCTGTTATGAGTCCTTGGAGTGTGGTGTGTCTGCCCTAGTATGTTATAGTTTTACCAGCACCCAGGCAGATGGGAATCGTTTTGAGTGCACCAGTCCTTCTATCTATATATATATATATATATATATATATATATATATATATATATAAATTTTTTATTCCTACCTTAGTAATAACCGAAAGCTAATATATACTTGTGCTGTAGTACAGTAGGTTAAGCACAGATGTCAAACAGCTGGGTAGGAAGTAATTTTAAACAGCTGCAGGGCTGACCGGGACGGACATCCTGGCTCTAGAAGAAAAAGTCTGGCGTCCATTTCTTATTTCTGCTGTCAACGAATGTTACAGGGCAAAAATGTTTTGTGTTTTCTCAAATTGGAGCAGGTTGTAACTTGTAACACCAAACTCTTTGCTTGGGGATCCTGGGGAAATATGTGCGTGTGTGTGTTACAGGATAGTCAAATTGGTATTTTGCCTCCTCCCAAGAACTGCCTGATTCCACTTTGATAATACTTTAAGTATTTAATAGCATTTCTGGCTCCATACACCATTTACAGTTTATGCTGCTGCCTGTACTGTTTCTGCATACAGAACATTGTACTAAAAGATCAGGCATAAAGAGTTCAGAAGACACCTGATATTCATATATAATTTAGTTCAATAAAAAGTTAAAATATTGAATATTCAATGTCCAGTAAGCAGTCCTCTGGCTTTTGTTCAAGACATTCACAGGTGGTGGGTGGCAGTTTTAACCATTCCTTCTGTGATTGTGTATGGGATGCAGCTGGAATCTTTTGTGCAGGATTGTCTGTTCTTACTCTGTATATCTCTGAAAGTCATAATAATTCCAGTGTATGTTTCTTCTCCCCACAGTTGCTTGGAGCTGCTTTTCTAGCTATTGCCTTATGGGCATGGGCAGAAAAGGTAAGTGACAAAAAGCATGTAATCAAGCTGTCTTTGTGCTCAAGCTTTAACATATCCTAAGGAATTTCTTCTTCGTTTATACAAATATATTGCTGCTGTTTGGCAGAGCTTCCTTTATTGAGGGGGAAACCGTTTTCTTTTTTCAGAACGCAGTTCTGCACTGAAATCCATTTCTCAAAAGGGCAAACAGATTTTATTATAATTAATTTTGAATGCTGACATGGGGCTAGACATATTGTCAGTTTACCAGCTGCCCCCAGTCACGTGGCTTGAGCTCTGATAAAATTAAATCCCTCTTTAATCCTGTACTGCAAACTGGAGTAATATAACCCCCTCCCTTTCCCCTCCAGCAGCCTAACAACAGAACAATGGGAAGGTAACCAGATAACCGCTCCCTGATACAAAATAAGGCTAGTGGTAGACAAGCAGATTCGGGGAGATTTAGTCGCCAGGTGACTAATCGCTTCTTCAGCCCAGCAAGAATCTCCACGAACGCTTTCCATCTGCCTTCCCTGTGCTTGAATGAGGAATCGCCTGCGCAAATACAGCGAAATTCGGCTTTTCTAGCGCAGAGAGTGATATGTCGCACTCTGCGCTAGCGATGCGCCCCCCAGCAGACCCTTGTCGGTGACCTTAAGGTAAGCGCGACAAGCGGGTGGGGGGTGGCATTGACAACGACGTCTCAGGCGTCTCACAGCTGAAGAGATGTAGTTTAGATCTAGTACCTCCATGGTTTGACTGAGGTTGATGTTAGCAGCTGTTCAGTCTGCAGGTTTTTTCCCACTTCCCTAGTATGTATAGGGAGTCATTTCTGTTTAATCTGAAAGCTTCTAATCATTCCTCCACCTTGCTCCCTACATTAGCAGCATGCTGCGTGCACAGTGGGTTTCTCAGGATTTATGGCTCTGCTTTCTGAAAACAGGAAAACTCTGAAAAATGCATTAAATATGCTAGGTAAACCTATAAGCATGAATCTTTATTTTACATTCATTGTGTTTGCCTTCTGGGGATTTAAAGTCTTAAAGTTGCACTGCTTTTACAATTGAATTATAATGTTTATTTAAAATGTATTCCTGCAGGATTCCTTATGATAAAGTTTAATTTTTTTTTCTCCTTTCTTGTGTACAATCTTCAGCCTTTCATAATTATAATTCTGGATAATAGGTTCCATACCTGTGCTGGTAAACTGAGAATGTTGAGTTTTTACCAAAATACTTAGGAATGAACATTCTTGCCTTTTTTGATCTCTGTCTCTCTCTCTTTCTCTCTCTATATACCTGGATTAATTTATGGCTGCCATAGTTTTTACTACAACACATAAAAAGCCCTGTCTGTTTCTACAACTGAAATGTTAAAGCTATCAATTCTGTTAATTTACATAGTATATTTGTGGAAGGATGCCATTGTTGCAGAGGTGTATGTGTTGAAAACACTGATGGGTATTGTAGAATTGATTGAATTTGTTGAACTCAGAGCTGTTGATTAAAAGATTTGCTGTGACAGACCATCATAATGACAAGATAAAAATTATATTCATTCCCTTTATAGATAGAGGATCTAAGGAAATGGCTGGCAGCCATTATTCCCTATAAGATTCTGCACTTGTGTTCTACACACACAACAAAATAGTATGTATGCACACACAGTACTTTCACAGACCCACCTACCACTATTCACAGCCAGTGTTAAAGCTTTCACATATATGTTAATTGTAATGCACATGTCCCACTAGAGGAAATGTTATAGTAACGCACAGTCCAATTGTCCCCATTCTTGCAAGATATAGACAGGAGTTTATCTGCAGACAAATAATATTTATTGTTGGACTTGTTATATAGGGCGAAGACACACAGAGTATGTACTAGTAGCAGCTACTTGTCACTGCTACAAAAGGGACAATGGTGATAATTGGCTTTACTAAGGCTAAGGCCAGACGGGGAGATTCGGGGGAGATCTGTCGCCACAACGCATCGCCCCCGAATAGCTAGTTACCAGCGGCGCGATTTTAAAAGTCGCTCAAAGTTGCCTCGCCAGGCAATTTTGAGCGACTTTTAAAATCGCGCCGCTGCGTGTGAACAAGCGCAATCGATTTTACGCCTAGCGAGTGTGCATCGCTGACTAGCTATTCGGGTGAGATTCGTCGCGGCGAGAAGTCGCCAGGCGACAGATCTCCCCCGAATCTCCCCGTCTGGCCTTGACCTAAGACTGTATGTGTGTTTTAGCAGAGGCAATACTCCGTTTTGTGTATGGCAGCGTGTTTTGTAACCACAACAAATAGCTGCTACTAGTAGGCTACAAAAATACCCTACCATAGACCGTACTGAGAATTGCCTTGCATAGTGCCAAAGTAAAGCCAATTATCACTATTGTCTATTTGTAGCCATGAGAAGAAGCTACTGCTTGTAGCCCTGTGTGTCTTCACCCTTTGGGTTGTGGCACGCTGGGAGATTAGGAGCCCAATGACAAATCTTCTCTGCTGCGGGCGACTGATCTCCCCAAATACCTTCCTGCTGGATTTCCCAAGCCTTCCAAAGTTGCCTTACGAGGAAACTTCAGGCAACTCCTGAAAACTGAAGAGAGACGTATGCCACCCCGCAGGTGATTTGTATTCTTGTTGGCAGGAAGACATTTGGGGAGATTAGTTGCCTGCAGTAGAGAGGATTTGTTGCTGGGTGACTAATCTCCCCGTGTGCCACCCCCTAAGACATACACTGCATTACTTATACCCTACTAGCAAGTGAGGTCAATTTTAGGGATGTGGTGTGCCCTGCCTCCCCTCCAAGGTCTCTGTAAGAGCAAAGGCTTCCCCAGGGGTTTGCAAATATACATTTGATATGCCCAACCTCCCTGCTTGGCTAAATCTGGTGTGTAAACTGATTCCACAATATTCACTAACCTTTAAGCCTAAATTGTTCAATTTTCTGTTGCATAGCAAGCAAAGGCCATTATGCAGGGGGATTATGTGATCTCTGGCTATGGGCCACACAAGAACCAAACATGGAGTAGCTTCAATCTCCCTTTTCATTAAACAATAGACAAAAATTACGTTCAGCCCAAGCCCTATTTATTGCATGCATGTTGACAAGGCAGAACACTGTCCCTATTAATTGAGAGTTAAAGCCATCTTCTCATTCTTGGTTATAACAATATGTGTGAAGCATGAAGTATGTTAATACCTTTTTATTTTCTGAAGACTTTTACTGAAACGCTTAAGGTACCAGTCCTAATTAGGAGCTAATTCTTCAGAAGGGATAATGCTTGCCCTTCCACATTAACTCTAAAGAATCACAAAGAAGTTGAACTGTGTGTTTGCTCTGTAGTACGTACAAAGGGGTATGTTTGCCAACATTGGAGCTAAATTTCTCCAAAGATGTTGACTATAGCAACCAATTGGCAATTAGTTTTAAACGGTCACCTACAAGTTAGGAAACTGAAGCCAAGATGTAATTAGTTGCTATGGGCAACATCTCCAGAGATATTTATCTCCAACGTTTGTAAACATGCTATAATACTTCTTTTCCTTTTGAACTAGTTCCCCATTTCTGAGGCTACAGAGAGTACACCGCCCCATGTCCCATATAGCCTCCATTCACTAGGTATCCATTGTTTGCTGTGTGATACATCTAATAACCAACACTAGCTTTGAGGTTCATTAAAGGGGTGGTTCACCTTCAAGTTAACTTTTAATATATTTTAGAAGGGCCAATTCTAAGAAACTTTTCAATTGATCTTCATTATTTATTTTTCATAGTTTTTTAATGATTTGCAATTTTCTTCTGTTTCTTTGCAGCTTTCAAATGGGGGTCGCTGACACCATCTAAAAACAAATGCTCTATAAGGCTACAAATGTATTGTTATTGCCACTTTTTATTATCATTCTATTCAGTCCCTCTCCTATTCATATTCCAGTCTCTTATTCAAATCAATGCAGGGTTTCTAGGGTAATTTGTACCCTAGCAACCAGATTGCTGACACTGCAAACTAGAGAGCTGCTGAATAAAAAGCTAAATAACAATAAAACCACAAACAATAAAAAATCAAAACCAATTGCAAATTGTCTCATGAATATCACTCTCTACATTATACTAAAAGTTAACTCAAAGGTGAACAACCCCTTTAAAAATCATCTGGAATAAACCCAAAGTAATGCCTTTACTTTAACAAATGTGTTTTTTTCTGAAACAAAGCTTTTTTTATTTTATCCGTATCAGAGTTGATTTCTTACTAATGGAATTGCCCACCCAAGATATTAAACGTTTAAATAAAAAACAGACCTTCACGATGGGTAGTCCCCGTCTGACACAATGAAAACTCCTATCAAAGGGAACTCCTTGGAAAAACAAAATCATCCTGTGTTTCAGTTCATCTTCTTCCAAAATTAACAGGCTGAGCATTTTTACCCTGCATTAAACTTCTGCTTTCCCTGATATTAGAATCTGGATGACTTTTGGGAAATGGGTGGGTTGCTTTTGTCTAGCTGCATTCTAACTGATTTTATATATATATTTTTATTTTTACTGCAGGGAGTCCTATCCAACATTTCGTCCATCACAGACCTTGGTGGCTTTGACCCGGTCTGGCTCTTCATAGTCACTGGAGCAGTCATGTTTGTGTTGGGGTTTGCCGGCTGCATTGGAGCCTTGAGAGAAAACACCTCACTCCTAAAATTTGTACGTACGAAACAAACCGGGACACACCATACACTGTGTTTTTACAATTGTAGTAAATAGTGGGACTGTTAACTATATAAAGTATCAGACCTGTTATCCAGAATTCTCTGGACCTGGGGGTTTTCAGGATAATGGATCTTTCTGTAATTTGGATCTTCATACATTAGGTCTACTATAAAATGATGTAAACCTTAAATAAACCCAATAGGATATAGGATTTTAGCTTGCATCAAGTACAAGGATACGGTTTTATTATCATTGAAAAAAAGAAAATGGGAGATGGCCTTTCCATAATTCAGAGCTTTCTGGATAACGGATCTCATACCTGCAATATACAAAATATACTATGGTCTGTAAAAGGTATCCGAATAAATGTTGCTGAATGACTACTACTATGTTACTGGTCAAGTTATTTTTTTTTTACACTGTGGAGTTCCCTTGTATAGCTTTCTGTGACTTGTAATTATAGGTAGATACATTATTCAGTATGTCCCAAAATAAGGGTTGTCACTGGAATAAAGTCGGTTTGAAAGCTTCACTTTCTCAGTAACACTCTTTTAAATCCTAATCCAGTTTAAGATAGTAAACAGATTTAAAATAATTTCCTTAATCTGTCCACAAGGTGAAACAATGTTCTTGTGTTAATGCTGGCCTGTCTGTGTCCCCAGATTCCTTTTTGCTTTTAATGTCCCTTTTTTTTCCCTTTCAACTGCATATGTTATGGGGTATGTTTAGTACCAGTCATACCGTAGGTCAAAATAAGTGACCTAAATAATTTTCCATATTGCCATATGTATGAGTAAATATTGCCTTTTTACCTCTTTTACCTCTAGCCACCATTTTGTAATGCTTTGTGTTCTGCGTCAGAGATCACAAGACAGGAAATAATGCAGCGCTAACTGTAACAGGAAGAAATGTTGGAGTAAAAGATTATTTTGTCCGCTTATTGGCTGATGTAACCTAGCATGTATGTGTGTCCTTGGTTTGTGTGACCACAGTGAATTAATTGTATAAGGCAGGGAACAGCCATTAGTACTTAAAATTTCCTATTTTGGTTTCTACAATTGCACATACTTATACAAATAGAATTTGTATTTCGATGAATTAGTGTTTTACATCTGTTTAAAGAAACCTGTAGGGTTCAGGGCTATAGTTTCCCTTTAAAGGAAAACTATACCCCCCGAACAATGTAGGTCTCTATAAAAAGATATTGCATAAAACAACTCCTATGTAAAACCCTGCTTCATCTTAATAAACCATGTTCATAATAATACACTTTTTTATTAGCATGTGCCATTTGGGTAATCTTAAATAGAAAATAGCCAATAAGGACAGCCTCCTGGGATCGTATGAGTCAACAGTGCACACAAACATACCAAACAAACTATAAAGTTAGGTCACATGAGCCAATTAACAGACAGAGTTGTGTCTTATGCTTCCACACTTCTTCCTGTTACAGTTAGAGTTGAAATATTTCTGGTCAGGTGATCTCTGAGGCAGCACACAGACCATCACGAAATGGGGGTTCAAGGCAAGAGATATAAAAGGTCAATATTTACTTAAATATATATATACCAGTTTGGTAAGATTTTTTACTATGCCATTAATTAATTTGATATAAACTATCTGTTGCTCAAGTATTTATTTTGGAGGTATAGATTTCCTTTAAGATACGGTCCTATCTCTTTATACATCTTTTCTCTTTTTAAGGGCTAGACCACATGGGGAAATTCAGGGAGATAAGTCGCCTGGCGACTAAACGCCGCTTCTTGGGGCGACTAATCTCCCTGAATTGCTTTCCGTTGTCTCGTGCCCACTAAACTGTAAAATTGCCTGCGCCTAATCACACGTGGCACTGCATTTTACTAAGGTGCTGCATTTTCCTAAGTGGCTGAAAATTTCCTTGTGAGGCAATTTCGAGCGCCGCAGCGCCGCGTGTGAATAGGCGCAGGTGACTTTACAGTTAAGCGGGCGCTTGCACGGACTAATCTCCCTGAATCTTCCCGTGTGGTCTAGCCCTAAGAGGATATATGCTGCAGTGAATGTTTACTAAGAAAACAATTAAGCTTCTTCTCACTATTTGTTCCATGGACATTTATAAGGACCCTATTCCTTATACATGGTATCAAAGGAAATATACAAATGTTGGTCTGCGAGCCAGACTGATGGAGACTTTTTCATTGACCATACATGTTATGGTTGCCTATCTGTTCTGATTGCTTGTGCAAAATCCCCAAACAATGGGATGAGCAGGAACTGAGGGGAAGCTGCAGATTCTCTTTACTTTACTTTTCTGATGCACCAGGCATTGGTTGACATGATGTATTGGCAAATGAAATGTTCAAACCTACCTGATCCCCCATATCAAACGATATCCGTATTACATTGATAATATTCGGGATTGATAGGCCACCATACATGTGCTAATATTATTGCATGGTCTCAATGTCTTAAATATATTGATAATGGGTCGAGTGCAGAGGATATCTTGTATTTGTCTATAATATTATTGCATGGTATTATTGGTACATGCATGGCCAGCTTTACAAGCACTTTTTAAACTCCTTTTCTGATGGTAAAGAATACTCAAAATCATTGGGTCAAAAGCAAGAATACCAATATGTTAATCACATCCCACTGTCTTCTACCATGTGACAGCCCTACCATTGTTCATTATGAATTCTAGTGAATAACTAATTTGCAGTATTTGAGTCTCCCTTAAGCCAATACCAAAATGTTTTTAATGTTTCATTTACCTTGCAGTAGTGCTGTCTTTGCAGTTTATTATGTGAGGGCTAATGACAAATTGTCCATTCTGGGTGAATCGGGAGTCGTCGGGCAGGGGGTCACTTGCTAACTGTGCTTGGCTCAGCAAGAAACTGGTTATTGTGTAACTAAGTTTTGCAAGATTAACAAAAGCACGTAAATAAATAATCCAATTTCAGATGGGTATTTGTGCTGAAGTGTTGAGCTGGATTATTGTTTCATAGCTCTTTTGATCTGTTTGCAGGAAATGAAACCTGCTGTATTTTTTCCTTTTCTCTGCCTACGGCCTTTGTGAAATAAAATAGCTTGCACAGAAAACTTGACAATAAAGCCGACTCGGCTGCTGGGCATTTTACTTAAAATGTCAGTCTGTAAACTGCAGGTATAAATTTAGATTCCAGTCTGCTCAGGTAACAAAGCCAAATCTCAAAGCTTTGAGGAACGATCTGACCTCCTTGCCCCCCCTCCCAACTTCCCTACCCACCATCTCTACTGCCATATGAATGGATCAGATTCAATAACACAGCTTTAGGCTATGTACACAAGAGAATTTTAGCCCCCGCATGTATATTGCATTGATAGGGATACCTTTAGCACAAGCACTGGATATTAACAGCACAAGTTGTATACTTCTCACTGGGAACAGTTACAGATATAGGGCATAGTAGAAAGCAACAGCAGTTGAAGAAGAGAGGTTTTTATGACACTATTTGTTTCGGGTATTGTAACCTATATCAACCAATCAACAAATATTTACTTGTTTCAAAGCAGACATCTGATGGGTTACTATAACTGGTGCTAACGTTTTAGTACATTGTCTCAAAAGGGAATAATGGTGATTAGTTTGCTTTTTTGTAATGTATGGCTATAGGAGAGACACTGGATAGTTTTTCTAAACAAAAAGGTTACTTTAATATTTAACTTTTACTTTGATGTAGATAGTAGTCTAAGGGTAAGGTCTCACGGGCAGATTCGGGGAGATGTAGTCGCCTGGTGACTAGTGGCCTCTTTTTCTGGGCGACAATCTCCCTGAACTGCCTTCCCCCTGCTATAATAAGAAAACGCCAGCGCAATGCCACTCTCGGCGCTTCAATTTCCGAAGTCGCCAGAAGTTTCCTCGTGAAGCAACTTCGGAAATCAAAATGCTGCAAGTGCATTGCCACAGGCAATTTTTAATTTTAGCTGGCGGAAGGCAATTCGGAGAGATTGTTGCCCTGAAGAAGAGGCGATTAGTTGCCAGGCGACTAAATCTCCACGAATCTGCCCGTGTGACCCTGCCTTTAGGGTAGAGACACACTGTGCTATTTGGGGTCACCTGGTGGCGAATTGCATCTTCCTTGGGCGTCTAATTCCCCCCAACTGCCTTCCCACCAGATGGCATTTAGAGAGTTTCATTTTCGGAAGTCACCCCAAGTTTCCTCATGAGGCAGTTTCGGGTGACTGGAAAATAAAGCTCTCCTTGTGCCACCCCTCTGGTGATTTAGATGCTAGCCAGCGGGGAGGCAGTTCGGGGAGAATAGTCGCCCGAGGAAGAGACAATTTATCGCCAGGCGTAAGGGTAAGGACACACTGGGCGTTTTGGGAGATTGAGTCGCCTGGCGACTAATCCCCTCGACTTTGCGGTGACCAATCTCCCCGAATGCCTTCCCTCACTCTGTACTTGGCTTAAATGAAAAATTGCTGGCGCTAATCACACCCGGGGATTTGTTTTCCGAAGTCTCCCGAACGAATTACTGCGTGTGATTAGCGCCTGCAATTTTTCATTTAAGCCAGGCGCAGAGTGAGGGAAGTTGGTCGAGGCGATTAGTCCCCAGGCGACTCAATCTCCCCAAATCGCCCAGTGTGTCTTTACCCTTAAGAAGCAATTTTAATCACTGGGGGTGCCTAACATTTGTAAATACCCAGTTATTTCAACTGAAATGTGTTCAAAAAACCATTCACATGCAAGCCATTGTGTGGGTAAAAGGTGTTCTGATGTCTTCTGTTCGGCTACTTAATAAAATGGTGCACAAAGAGTCTGAATCAACCCTCATTTAAATTAAAAAAAACACAGTTATGGAACTTTTGTAGCATTTTGAATGCCAGAAGTGATGCAGACCAGAAATATAAAGTTTTCAGCACAACTGCATCTGATTTGTTCAAGTTCACTCTGAATCGTTGCTGCTTTGTGGATCCAGTTACAATGGAAGTACAAGGAAAAACCCCAATTACATTGTGGGTAAAAGAAAACCTTAGTGATTGCATCTGAAATTGCACTTTGCGCGGTAAGTAAATGACCCTTAATATTTTTGGATTCTTCGTAACCTCTTAGTTTACCTTACTGCCAGCCTATGGATTTTCAAACTTACTCTGTTACAGTGCAGATCAACTAAGAACAAAATGCTTGTCCTCTCAGTACAAAGAACGCAAATTCCAAAAGTGGGAACAATGTGGCTTTGTATCATGGCAAGTTTTATTGAGTGTCTTTCTAAAAGGGAAAGTACAGCCTGTGAAAATGTATTCCTTTTTCTAAACAAAGATGCCTGTGTGTTAAAAGCCTTAAAGTAAAATTACCCTATTTAAAAGCACATGATCAAATACTGTAATCTTTATATTAAAATGTATTTTCAGGGGGGAAAATCTGGTATAAAATTAATTTATACTCCGATCAGAACTAAATACAAAGTCGCATCATGTGGTACTCTAGTTTAGCAGTGCTTTATTATTGTTTCTATAAAGATATACAGTTACTCGCTGTACTACATGGTCGGGGCAAGATTATAATTAAATGATAATGTAATTTAAAGACAACACACACAAGACTGCAGGCCAAAAGCAAAGCGCTGATGATGGTGGTAACCTGTTCTCCAGAATGCTCGGCACCTGGGGTTTTCTGGATAATGGATCTTTCCATAATTTGGACTTCATACCTTCGAGAAAATCATGTAAACATAAAAATAAACCCAATAGTCAGGTTTTGCTTCCAATAAGAATGGATTTTATATTCGTTTGGACAAAGTACAAGGTACTGTTTTATTAATACAGAGAAAAATGAAATCCATAAAAAAAATATGGATTATTTGGATAAAATTGAGTCTATGGGAGACAGCCTTTCAGTAATTCGGGGCTTTGTGAATAACTCGTTTCCTGATCACTTATCCCATACCTCAAAGCAAGCATGGACCCAGCTGCCGTCTTTTACATTTGATCCACCAAATGGGTGGCCAAATTAATACATTTTAATTACTTTTGTGACCTCACCGATCAAGCTCATCTTTATATGTATGGCCCACTTAAATCTTGGGTCCAAAGCATGTTGATATAGAGAACTGAAACTGCCACAATAACAACTCAAAGGGCGTGAGTCCTGCACTTGACTTATTGCATCCTACTTTCCTTCCTTTTTCCAATAAGACCAGAATGGTTTACCCACAGATTAATCATTAGTGGAACCTGTTGGTGGATTCCCAGAAATGAGAGTTGCATTGTCACTCCCCTCCCCCTTGCAAAATGTAACT
>CM044435.1:38600298-38683245 GCA_024363595.1 Xenopus borealis | reverse complement strand
TTCATTTGTTGCATATTGTTACTAATGTGGTTAATTGCTAATACTTTGCATATCGAACAGAGTCACCTTTTTACTGCTGGCATTTTTACATCTGTGTAAAATGGGATCATACAATTCCAAATACTACATATATTATATAATTCTTAGCCAGTTTTATCCTTTAATATTAAAGGGGTTGTTTGCCTTTACATTAACTTTTACAATGATGTAGGGAGTGATATTCTGAGACCATTTGCAATTGGTTTTCATTTTTTACAGTTGGTGGTTTTTAAGTTATTTAGCTTTTTATTCAGCAGCTCTCCAGTTTTTAGCAATTTTAGTAATCTGATTGCTAGGCTCCAGAATGACCCTAGCAACCACACATTGATTTGAATAAGACTGGAATATGAATAGGAGAGGACTTAAATAGAAAGGTGAGTAAAAAGTAGCAATAACAATACATGTGTATCTTTACACAGAATTTTTCAGATGGGGTCAGTGACCCCCATTTGAATGCTGGAAAGAATATGAAGCATCTAAAAAATGGTTTGTACTACTGAACAGGACAGATGTTTAAAAAAAAAAAAAAAAACTTAGGCACATCCTAAATATGAATAAGGTGACAAATTGTACTGTTATCTGTTTAATGTGTATGATAACGTATCTGGAATATTTTGTGTGACGTGTGGCCTCCATTTTCTCCAGGGCATTTCCATTTTTTTTATTATTGTGCATTAGTGGTAACTCTGTCTATCTGAACTCTGATTAATCTTTTTTTTTTCCCTTTTTCGTCTTTCAGATTTTTGGCATTTGTTTGGCTCAGAATTTAATTAGCGACATCAAAGCTGTGAAAGCAAACTGGTGACCCATTGCCATCCTCACCACGAAGCCAGAACTCTCTTAACACTGGAGCCTGCCTTTTTTTTTTTTTTTTGCACTGCCCTTAAACATCACACAAACTTTAAAGCATGAACTTGTGGGGGGATAATGTTCCTTGATAGTATTTTGTGGAGAGCCAGTGACTTGAGTGATCTGGCTAATTGTGTCTTATTATGGGTTTTACACATAACAGGGGACATGATGTGCCACAATCTTCAAATCCAGCCTGAGCTTCCTTCCCTCCCTGGACCTGGAGGGGCTGGCACTGGAAGCCATGTTGTATATAAGTGCATGTGCGATGTCAGCAGGCGGTGTGACTGTGATTTATATTTATATATATATATATAAATATCTATATTGTAAAAATGTAAAGACTCTTAAGGGCCATGCCAGCCCTCCTTTTATTGGAGAGGCTCCAGGCTTTATATGTGGAAGGGGCTTTAAATGTCTGAACGATCCCTGTCCTTTGGTGCTTTGTGGGGTTCAGGCTGTTGGCCAAAAATAACCCCCAATATTGTCTGACACTGGAGACATTGTAGTTTTTTGATTTTGTATTAACCTGTTTAGTCTCCAGAGCTGCCTATGTGAGTTTTATTGTTAATGCTACTTATTTCTGTTTTGTAGTTTTCCCCCCCTTGCCATGTTTTGTTGGCAGTGCCAGTTAAGGCCATAGCAGTAGTTGAATACTTTAATTGCTGCCATCCTCTCAAGAATGACCAAGGGTGATGCACCAGCTCTTTCATCTCTAGGGAACATGGTAGTCCTCTCTATCCACCGGAAAGCTCTTTTAATACCAAAGCAGTCATTGTGACAAGATGGAATCTGTAACTCAGAATTACAAACGGCTTCTCTACTCAGTATCTTTCATTTGTGGCAGCCTAGTTGCAGTCATTTTTAAGGTAAACCCTCAGCTTTGTATCCTTCCTTTCTGTTGTGCATTCAGCTAAGACCAGTGAACAAAGTAAAGATGAACTGGAGTGTTTCTGCCATCTTGTTTCTCTTAGCTGAAAGATGCAATGGTTCTCCCATATGTTTTAATAAATTGTTCAGTTTGAAACCATATGGCTTTGTCCAAGTATTAGTTGACATTTAGGGGAATGTAATATAAGTCGGTAAGGCAAAAACTATTCGCAATGCGAAAAGTTATGCCTCTGTGCAAATAATTTTAACTTTGTGCGAATTTAATATAGCTTTTGCGAAACTGGAAACTGTTTAGCGACCACTTCCGACAGTGGAAGAGAGTTTGCGAATTTTACAGCTTGCGCCAATGCGCAGTCAATGTAATAAAACTTCTTACTGAAAAAGTCGTTATGTTTGCTCCTAAAGATTACAACACCTTTAAGCACTTCTTAAGAGTGCGCAATGAAAATTCGCAAAGCGCAATGAAAAGTCGCAGTGCTCAATTAAAATTCGCAATGCAATAACAGTTTAAGGAACAATATTACATTGCGAGATGTGGATTTTTAATCTTATTGATGCACATTCTTTTGCTCTTTGCAAATTTAATTACATTCCCCCCTTTGTATCTTATCAGTAGGTGAACCATACCAGGCTCAATGAGGATGTCCGCATTCCCAGGTGCACTGCATCATTTTCTATATGTCTTTTATACCAGGATCAGCCAAAATGTCTTGCCTCCCGTCTGCTTTAGAACTAAAAGCTGGGCATTACCATGTCTTTCACTGCTTTTATTTTTGTTCCATATTCAAGCTCTTTGTTCCTTAGTCACCCATCAGCTCATCAGTTTGGAATAGTGTACTGCAACAGATATAGTTGGACAGGGGTAGAAGTCATAGTATGCTATACTATGGCTGTTGCCAAACAACTCCCTTTTGTAACTGGAGAGTCCTCCTGAATTTGAGTTTAGAGTAGTTCATCTGGGGTGCCATCATCTATTTCTTAGAACAGCTTTCCTTGCTTTCTTACAAAGCCGGGACGATGAAAGGTTTGAGGCCCATCATAGCTATTCACTACTTCAATCTGTACCTTAATGGATTTTTAACAAAATGGTCACACATTCCTTATGTAACCAATCAGGCTCTGGAGTTAGCTGGGAAGTAATCACAGTAGTGTGTATATATGTATATATATCATATATATATATCACAGCATAATGATGGCTATTGCCCACTGAGTGCTTAACTTAGGGAGACTGTTCTAACAACTGTCTTTATACAGCGATGACCAAATGGCCTGGAAACCAGAACTGCAAACCGAAATGCATATTTGTTGTCATTAACGGAATACAGAGGGTGTTTTTCTTTGATTTTCTTTTGGAAATGTTACCTCTTTTAATCTGACTGGAATCCATTTGATAACGGACAAGTTACGCCTACTAAAGGAAACAGTCTCATAAATCTACATAGAATATAAAATTGGGATTTATGTTTACTTAGTAAGGTTCACTGGACCAAGTCATGAACTCCATAAAGCTCAACTAAAAATAAGTGATCTGAGACTGACTGGGTGAGTGTGTATGCAACAGGTCAAAAATGGCTGCCATCATCAAAGCAGGCACCATACACTTCAATAAAAATGAGCACAAGCAACCTATTTGCATTTACTGTTTATGGAAAAACTGGGTACCTAACTGCAAATATGTTCCGTGTTAATTTTCCTTTAATTGTCCATTTGTGTGGGTCCTCTTATAAAAGTGACTGCGTGGAGCACTCATAGGCAGAATTTGCATCGGGGGGGGGGGGGGGGGGGGGGAGGATTGGTGGGTGGTCTGCCGAAGCTGCTGTTATTTTAACACTTGTCTCCCTAAAAATAGTGAATGTTTCCAGGTCTCGCAGACATCCCAGTCATGCAGATCTGTAATGACTTTATGTGAAAATGCACAATGCCATCCACCCAGGTTTTAGAAGGATGATTATGTAAATTTGGTATATGCAGTGAAATGTTATTAAATGCAGTCTTCATGAAAAATAAAGTCCTCAAACCTTGTGCTAATGATCTGTGGTCTTTTGGGCAGCACTCACACTGGATAGGTAGGGACTAGGTGGACAAGCACAGGGAGGAAACAGATGGCACACGTTCACTGTTCAGGAATAATCAACTTTGCTCTTTAGAGGTTGTCATCTTACATTAAGGAGTTGCACAAATGAAGACATTGGAGAGGAAGCCTCCAATTGCCTTCACCAGAATCACATCAATGCCACTAGATGGCGACGTTGACTAGCAAATACTGGTGAATGGCTACGATAAGATGAGTGGTGCTACAGTGTCTACTGTAGTACTATAGTTTCCTCCCACTCTCCAAAGCCATTACGGTTAACTGGCTCCTAATAAAACTGACCATAGTTTGTGGGAAGCTCCACTGAGGTAGGGACTGATGTGTAGAAAATGTCTACACTATATAAATAAGATGAATAAGTTGTACAGTATATGTTGGAAATGTGTGAACCTGTATGAGGCACTGTTGCACTATAAATACTGTAGCTGTAGGGGCTACAATTTGGTACTGGTTCTCATTTATGCTGTATATGTACTCTGAAAGGCTATTTAGTGCTGATGTTTCCTGTGACTGGCAGAACCAGGAGATTTAGGGGGTTATTTATCAAAGGTTGAGTTGTATCTGGTAAAATTTGAGGGTATTTTCTGTAAAAACATCAAATTTTTCAGGATAAAAAAAACAAGAATTTGAATTTTTTGGAGATTTATTATGCCCCCAAAACTTGAATACTAAAATACACCTGTCAAGGTCATATAGAAGTTAGTGGCAGAGGCCCCTTGATCCATTTGAACATATTTTAGCCTTCATGACTTTCTGGGGGCTTTTTTTTTTGGTTTGCGCTCAAAACTCAATCAATTTGAGCCATTTGAAGATTTTTTCATAAATAAGCAAACATGTTTGTGAGTTTATTTGAGGTAGAAAAAAAAACCTCACAAACTCAGTATTTGATAAACAACACCCTTAATGTAAACTGGATTATATTTTCCCCCTAGCAGAATTGCTCAAGTGACAAGTATTCGCTGGTTGCCATGAGTTACTGCACTAAAGAAAATATGCACCTACGGTATGTTAGTAAATAAATGCCACATACTAAAGGCAACACATGCCCCTATCAGGCTTCATTGATTGCTGACCCTCTTGAGTCTAGTCTAGTGCCAGTGATCTGATTTTCTGGTATCTTTAGTGCTGTATTTCTTAATGTTGGTACTATGCCAACAAATAAGTATGTTTTAAAGCATTTTTTAAATGAAAAAAACAAAACAGGGTGCTTAGCATTATTTGGCAAATCACTATGTGACATATATATATACTGTATATATATATATATATATACTGTATATATATATATATATATATATATATATTACTAGTACATATGAGTGCCCACCAAAACACAGTCTTAAACAATAAACATCCAGTGGTGAATGGAGAATACCTATATCATTCTTTACCTGAGCCTCAGAATTTGCTTTGATCTGGCTTGTTGTTCACATTTGGGAACAGAAGGTGGCGCTGTGCTGTTCAAATAATGAAAGTGACGAGCAAACAAATGCTATGTGACACTAATGCATTTTTATGGAATTTGCTTTCCTGATCTATATCTCCTCAATGGTCTGTTTCCCCGCAAAGCACATTTACTCTAACAAGGTGGCACACGTAATCTGTATTTCTCATTTCTCACTGACGCACAACCTTTGTTTCCATACAAGCTTTCTGATGCCAACAATGTAGCGCTGGTAGTCAGTGTGTTAACAAGGGAGTATTGGTACATTGTATAGCATGACTTAAGGGAAATATAAAGCGCTGCCAAGTGTATTCAGGCTGAAGGGAAGGATACTACAGCTTTATTAAAGGAGAGCGCTCACCTAGACATAAAAAGCTGTATAATAAAATACCTTTTCAAACATCCATACCATCGCAGCTGTCAATCACTAAAGGGCCACCCTTTCCACATTCACTTTCCACTTACCTCCTTAATATCTATAATCTGACATAGCCTGTGCTTGGGTGAGTGCGTCATGTCCTACTTTCTGATGCTTAAACAAGGTTTAGGGACAATACACAGCTTTCTGGGATGACAGCTTCAACAACTGCCAATTGCAGTGAACATGGATTGCAAAAGTATGACAGAAAGCCAATTTGATTCATTTGTTTAGTACACATAAAGTTTATCATGCTTGACAGAACAAGGAAAGGTAAGAGGACTAGGGGGGTGGGGTAGAGTACTGCATCGGGTCGGGTACCCGCAAAAGCTGGTGGTACTATGCGGGTTGCAGGTAGGAGTTTCAGGAATGGGTATGGACGCGGGTTGGTGGTTTTCCAGGTTTACAGGTGGCGGAGCGGGTCGCAGATCATCTCAAAAGCAAAATTTACTCTTTTTTTCTGATGACGTCTACTTCCGCCTACTCCCATTGATGTCACTTTTGGGTTTACGGCAGCACTTCCTCCGTTTTTTTTTCTGAGCATGCCTACTTCAACCCACTTCCGATGATGTTACTTCCGGGTTACAACTACAGCACTTCCTGATTCTTGATGGTCAGCGGGTCGCGGATAAGGTACTTTGGGTCGGGTAACAAGTCCAAGCGGATCAGAATGCGGGTTGCGGGTACGGGTCCCGCACAGGACTCTAGGGTGGGGTACTAAGTTGTAAGGCACCCCCAAAGCTATCACAGTCCTTCTCCTGTTATCATAGCCTGGTGCTCCTCTTTTTTTAAAAACCACATCAGCCTGGTTACTTTGCCCATATAACAATTTTCTTCCTCTTCTCTGGGCATACTTTTTAGTCAGGGTATTCACATTAGTGGCAAAACTAAGGTAAGCAGAAAAGGCACATGCTTACAGCACAAAACGAAAACACATCAGAAGGGAGTGGCTAACATGAGGTATGCAGACATGGTAATTCCTATATTTTTATCCCTATTTATAACATTGGGATCAGCAATCATTTTTTGCACGAACAGCGCCTCCGTGTGCACATGCGTAGACTCTGAATATCGGGAGAGGAGTCTGGCTTGGTCCATGAGGATAGGGCCCACTGGGTTTTTCCCAGAGTCCTGCTGGGCCAGTCCGACCCTGACAAAAGGTAATATAAGTGCTCCTCAGGCCTCTTGTCTACAGGTGACTATTGGTGGTCACCATGAGGTATGCAGACGGGGAAGACGCTGCCTTGTGTTATATGAGTTTATTTTTCACATATTTGTAATCAACTGATATGGTGTTTTTTCACTAAGGGAAGTGACACACAGGCAGATTTGGGGAGATTTAGTCACCTGGCAACTAATCGCCTGTTCTTCTGGGCGACATTCTTCCTGAACTCTGCCTTGTGTGTCCATTGACTTTCCCCAATTTCCGACAATTTTGGGGCAAAAATCTGCTGGCCACCAAAATTTCTAGAGGTTGACCAGTTTTACAAATATTTATTGAAATTGTATTTTTGTGCTACTTTTGAAGTGGCTCTTGGCTAGTTTTGGCCTGCTCTTATAGCTGACTTTCAGGGCCGGATTTACTTACCAGGCACCCCAGGCTCAGGTTCACTTACCATACCAGGTGCCCAAGGTCGGCTCTATTTGTCACCATGCCCCCTTACTTCCACTTCCCTTGCCGCCCCCTCCCCTTCGCAGTTTTCCTCTCCTTCCTGTGCTCCTGGCAAATCTCCTGTGTCCCGTGCCCATAACTAGGTGGCATGCCACCCCTGAATTTCTGCTGCCCTAGGCCTTTGTGACCTTGCCACAAATCTGAGCCTGCTGATTTTGAAAATTAGACCTGACAACCCTGTGACAGACGCTTGCCCCCACATTCCATGACATATTGTGGTGCCAAGTGTTTCCTGGCACAGTCTGGCCCTCATGCATTTCATGGCACACAGAGGCCCACAAACATTTCATAACAATCTGTTCCCCATATAAGAGACAATGTTGGCCCTAAGGTTGCCACCTATTCTGGAAATAAATACCGGCCTACTTATATACTTATCCCTATTATTAACATTGTGATCAGCCATCATTCTTACCCGGCTGGTAAAATACCAGCCAGGTCCCCCCCAAACACTGCACAAAACGCAGGGTCGGACTGGGCGGGCCAGGGCCACCAGGACTGCTGTCCAGGGCCCCGCTCCCGCCCCCTACTTCGGAGCTCCACTCAGCACTCATACACGAAGGCACCGCTTGTTGCACGAACAGCGCTACTGTATGCACATGCATAGACTCTGAATATCGGGAGAGGGGGGTCTGGCCTGGCCCATGAGGGTCAGGGCCCACAAGTTTTTCCCGGTTTCCTGCCGGACCAGTCCGACCCTAACAAAAGGTAGTATAAGTGCTCCTCAGGACTCTTGTCTACAGGTGGCTATTGGTGGGTTTTATATATGTATATCAGGCCCGGACTGGCAATCTGTGGGTTCTGGCAAATGCCAGAGGGGCTGCTATAAGGTGCCATACAAAAGTCAATATTTGGTGGGCTGGTGAGGGCTGTTTGGGCCTCTATGTGGGCTCATTGGGCCTCAGTATTTGAAATGCCAGGGCCTATTTTGATTCTCAGTCCAGGCCTAATGTATATATTAATTTTTATAATGTGGGGAGTCACATTCTCATCTCCGGGGGACTGACCGGCACCCCAGAATGGGCGGCCAACATAATGGGTAAACTGGAACTGTGTGATAAGGAAATAAGCACAATAAAACCTTCATAAACCTCAATACATGTTGTCTACATTTTGATCTGGCTGGCCCTGAGATAAGACAGTTAGTGAGCTCCAAGTCGTACAGGAACACAACTGGATGTAGTTTACGATTATTTTTACTGGTGATTTTTAGTCACACTACTGTTTCTGTAAGTTCTTTTTAAACTACACACATGATCACATTCTATAGAAATGCACTAAGCATTGTCCAACGTTGCTATGTATGGATTTTATTTGTCCGTGAATGAAAGCATAGCTTCTTTGCTGCACCGCGTATAATCATTGCCCCTTTAGTACAGGCCTGGGCTCTGCAGAACAGCGGGAGACGTCCATTAGCTTAGTGACAGGTGAGCGCGGCTGAGGCGCAGTGAGCGCCAGTGACCAGAGGAGGCAGCAGAGCACCGCAATCACACAAGAAGAGCCGCGAGAGAAGGAAACGAGCGACTGTGTGAGGCAAGTGCTACAGTTGAAGACTGCGGGAGATAATTTCACCCTGATTTGTGTGACCTTCCAGAAATGCGTGTTCCACCCCTCCTCTATTCTACCGTAGATATCGCAAATTAGCAAACAGTAGAAGATTAACACGTTGGATCTGTTGCCTTCACCATTCCTGATATTGTGGCTCACATATAGTGGCGCTGCTGCTAATAATAATTTCACAGGCCAAGCCGAGGAGCTTGAGATACAGGGCGGAAGAATACTAACACTTTCCATCCAACATAAAAACCGTGTCTACACAACATGTACTAGCTGTATTTTCCCATACGTTGTAGCCTGACCATTGGAGAACCTCTCAGCGAGTCCCAATATGTTTAATCGCTTAATTTCTCCGTGGGCCCCATATATATATGGAGCGCTTTATTCCACAACACAATAGATCACCTGCCTGAGCAGCGCATTGATCTGTCATTAACCTGGACCATGCACTCCTTTGCTGCAACCTGATTGGTCAAGAGGAATATTCGTTTACCGCAGTACTGTTTTTCCCTGACCAATGGTAGCGTGGCATACTTAATAGAGCTCGCTACAGAACTAAGTGTGGATTGGCTGGTTCCATGCTGACCCTAGCAACAGTCCATGGTGTTCTGTATCAGTCAGACTACAAATCTGCAGAAAAAATAAACAACCTAGGTGTACAGTTCATCCTCTAACGCTGGCTGCTACATGTCATTTTTATTAAGTGTTGGAAAGAGGAACAACAAATGTGTGTAAAGTTGAAACTGGCTGCAAATGGATTAAGTCCATTTTCTCTTTAAAAGTCCAGACTGCATAATTTGTAAGATACTGATTCTATGTGTATCAGCCTGAGATATCCTGAGTAGGGTTGCCACCTGGCCGGTATTTTACAGGCCTGGCCAGTATTTTTAAAGGTTGATCCGAATGTTATTAATAGGAAAACAAGATAAATTCATAGGAAGGCCAGTATTTTTTCCAGGAAAAGGTGGCAACCATAATCCCGAGACACCTTATTTAACATCAGGAAAAGACCTTTAGGTTCTCTGTTTCAACCCATATAACTCCTCGAAGTGCCCACAACAAGGATTGATTGTGCCTGTAAGTCTTTCATGAATAAATGGATATTTGCATTTAACCTGCTTCCCCTTTACACAAGTACATACTCCATGAGATGGTTGTTTCCCTCTGAAGCAGAGCTACTGGATAAATGCACTGATTTATATCTCTGCAGCAAGGAAAGCTAGACAAAAACATTCATCTCTGGGAAGATGAGGCTTCGCCTTGTCGCTTCTGTTGCCTGAGCTGCCAGAATTCATTCTTGTCCTGCCACCTTCATTGCCTGTCTAAATGAAGAACCCAAATCCTGCCCTGTTATGTGGGAGATGCAGGCTTCACAGACAGCCACTCTCAGCATCCTTTTGTCTTTCTTTTTCTTTAAAAGCTGACTTTTCCCAGTCTTCTATCGCTTTTTAAAGAGAAACTATCATCAAACTATGACTTTTATATTGGAGTCTGAAATCAATAAGTCTTGTTCAGTAAAGAAGATAAGGGTAGGTGAAAGAAACCACATATTCTCCATACTGCAATAGGTGTGTTTTCATGTTTCTCGCATATATTTGTCTCCTTCCTTTCTCTTAAAAAGCAACAGTTCTGTTAAGCTTAATAGCAAAGATTCAAGCACAGAGCACTTGACTCAGGAAAGCAGACCCAATACCACCCTCTACCCCTGCCTGCACTTACCTCTGCTTTCTGATGCAGGGACAGGTATGGAACATTGCTGATGTAGAGGACACAGTTATGTCCCTTCATAAAAGAGCAAATTTCAAAATACAGGTACAACTTTTTACCACCCCTGTGGAAAGGTTCCTACCACTGAGCATTGGAGATGATTGCATGCATTTCATTCTCAAAACATGGATTGTTGTTAGATTATGAAACTATATAGAAATGTCATGAATGTTATCACTACACCTCTAGAGCTAGCTTTTGGCTATAACACTGAGAGGGCAGAAAATTACCCATGTCTGTCAACATTGTTGTAGCAGGGACCTGGAAATTACAAATTTGACACTTGCAGTACTTGCAACTAGCTCCTCCATTCTGACAGTCCTGATTCTGCCACTTACCATATCACTGGACAAACTACCAGAAAAGGGGGATGAGAGGCATGGGGTGTAATCCGTAAACGGAGTAGGGGTGCTACTTAAGGGTAGAGTGCTGATAAGTTTACCAGCTGGGGAACCCTTTGCATCAAGTCCTATATTTTGTACAAATTATTAGTTACTATTGGGCATTTAAAAAGTATCATCAGGGACACCACATTGATTTTGTTCTGAGGAACATGGGTCTGGAGTAAAATCTTGCTTGCAGCCATCCTCAAACCCTTGTATCCTACTCAATCGCCACTTGTTTTACAGAAGTACAGTTTTAAGTTCCTACCTGGCCCATATTTTACTGACCTGATCTGGCCAGAAAAAATTAAGCTTATATCAATGAAAGTTAATAGGGAAGAAAGATAAAATATAGGAAGGCTAGTGTATAAAAAAAATAATTTGCTTAAAATTAACTGTATGGAAGATGGCCTTAACTAATTTGAAAAACAGATCCTATACCTGTACCTTAGCTATTCAACATCATCGCCACTATTATAATTGAAACCCAGCAGGTATTGTTAATCATTCTAAACTCCGAAGAGGCACTGTGCCAATCATTAACCTTCATTAATATGTAATTGGTAATGTGGAAAAAACCTGAATGTTAATAGAAAATGAACACATCATTTACAATAGTTTTATACTGTTATGATTTAATTGACAAGGCCAATACTTTTTTACTTTTCCTTTTCTTTTGCCATTCTATTTGTAATTGTATGATATACATATAAAAAAAGGCCATTTCTATTTATATTAACCTGAGAAAGAGCAGACAATAGGCTGAGAGTCTCTTGAGGAGTCCTGGAGCATTAGAGGTCTCTCCATCATTCCAGCCTGACAATCTTCCTATTTGTTCTCTTTCTGTTTCTATACTTATTACTTTTCATATCCTCTGACCCAGCAGGTTATATGGGGTTGTTTCCATGGTCACTTTCACTTCAGTCTCCTCCTCTGTAGTAAAAACACCTCTTTTCTGTTTCTCTGCAGGCCTCTCCATGTTGTAAGAGTACTTCACAGATTGCTGATATGTAGACCTGTTCAGAAGCTTTTACAGGCCAGGTATTACAGACAGCAGCCCCGCCGAGAGACAGGAGGCACAAGCAGGAACATTTTAACTGTAGCCCATACAGCTTTCCTTAGAATTACTGCGCATAATAAGAAGAGAAGTTCTATGCCGGCATGTAGGAGGGTTTCTATTCTTGCATGATTGCACTTATGACCCCAGTTTGATAGAGATTATCACTGTATTAACCTCCTTTGTGATGCCAAGAACCATAGATTCTGACTCACACTTACATTTGAGTCCTTAATTAACCATTTCACAGTTCCATTCAGAAATTATCAAGCCACTACAACGTGGAATACAGTAGATTAATAAGTTTCTTGATTTTTTTATGTTTAAGTCATTTAGATTTCAAAGAGCATAAAATGTATTATTTTATCATGTATATTATGACCCATTAATCCTCAAATATATTGTTTAATGCCTTTTAAAAAATTTTAATTACTCTTTCACAGAGTTCCAACCCTCAACTAACGAGGAGTATGGGGTGAAATAACTGGTATTCTGACATTCATGGACACCTTAAGCCTTTATTTGAAAACAGTTATTTACAGTAACTACACACTATGACATTCATCTCATAAGTAATGAATATATATATATATATATATATATACTCAAACCGTTCAGTCTGCACACGCTTGTCATGAATCCATTTATGTCCGGGTGCTGTGATATGGTTGTAGAATAGAGAAGGCCATAGTTACACGCACACCGATGTTAAAATTAATTTATTTTATTGCATTAATGCAATAAAATAAATAAATTTTAACATCGTGTGCGTGTAACTACGGCCTTCTCTCTCTCTCTCTCTTTATATACTGTATATATCCTAGCCTTAGAGTGTCAATAATGTTTTGCCTGGCTTTGCAAAACCTGATCACATGGAGAGAAAAGAAAAGATGCCTTGCGGGAAACCTTCAAGGAGTGGGTCTAACAAACACAGCTCTAATCCATTCAGTGCTATGGGGCAGGGAACCTGAAAAGGAGAATAGTGTAATTGGTCTTACTTGAAAATCAGGGATTATTTTAAAGGGCATTGTTTGATCTTTTAAACCCATCATGGCCAAAAACATGATCATTAACTTGTTACTGAATGTAAGAGAGGAAATTCCACTTTCTTTCTTTCTCCACTTTCGTCTTTCTAACATCCGCAAGGTCTAGAAGAAATACTGTATATGTTGTTTTCTTAGTTTTGAAATCTTGATTGTTTGTACTCAGTATCCCAAAATGCATACAGGGGAAATGGCATCATATTTTATACATCCAAGTTTGACATTCTTTGCCATGCAGATCAGAACTACTCATTTCAGAATTTGATATCTCTCATTGTACCATCTCAAGGCTTTCAGGAAAGAATTGTGCTTAGAGCTGACTCAACTTTTAAAAAAACTTTTTTAAACTTTCAAGACTATTTTGAGCAAATGAACAATAATACTCTACACAGATATATAGCCAAATATGTTTTACTTCTAATTTAGGCCTGCTTTAATTTACTGCTGAAGCTAAAACAATTCGTTGGACACCTGCAGAACTCCAAATTGAATCTGGGCTAAATTTTTCACATCGTTTTTGCAGGTTTTCTACCAAATTCCCTTTGGTATAATCTTCATGCAATTCATTTGTCTATTTTGATGCAAGAGGATTTGCTGGAGCATAAAAGATGGCAAAAAAATAAATCTATTTTTTGTTTTTCTGTTCCAGTAAATCTAGCCTGTATAGTCACGATTCCATTATATCCTTTGCATTTATTACACAAGTTTATTAAGTAACCAAAAGCAATTTTGCCTTTGAAACTGATTATTTCTAATAATAAGAGGATAAGCTCAACCATCCTGCAGAATATTTTGGGGCTTTGTAAATAAAAGTTGATTTTAATAATCCCCTTAGTGATGGAATAGAAGACAAAAGCATTGTTGAAGACCTTTTTACAAATGCTTTCTTTATGTTCAAGAAAAAAAACAAAACCTTTTCCAACATAATGGTAAATTTACATCACTGGTTGTAATTAGCTGTTTCATTACTGTTGCTAACCTGATCAACAGGGGCTTTAATCATCTTAACTATTGATAACCAGATGGGCTGGTCCAGAGGGAGTAAAAAGGTCAGAAAAAAACCGTCGGAGATCATTAATAAATCTGTTCTTCTCTGTAATTGAAATCCGTAGGCCATTCTGTAAGAGGGCAGCAATGCAGTTTTTTTATGTTGAAAAAAAACAAGAAAAAAAAACATCTAAGGAGACATTATGCACTGGCATGCACGATCAGTTTAATTTAAAACTAAATGCCATCAATGTTTAATGGATGCAAGAAAGACTCTAAATGTGTTTTGCAGGGGCAAATCATTAAAGGGCAAGGAAAGGCAAAGAAATAAAATCCCATTTTTATTTTCTTTAATGAAAAAGAAATCTATCTCCAATATACTTTGATTAAAAAATGTGTACCGTTTTTATAAATAATCCTGACTGTATGCAGTGAAATTCTCCATTAAGTGCTGTGGATAAAAATTGTCAGACGGTCCCTAACTTTTGGCAGGGAAACAATCATACTTATGAACAGCAGGGGGAGCCCCTGCCTTACTTCCCAGCCATGCAGAACTCAAGCAGCTTTGTTTTTTGATAATTTATGATGATCCCTAAGCAGCCCAGACCACACTGAGCATGTGTATGTAGTCTAGTCTTGCAAAGATGTATAACAAAGTTAGAAAATGACAGCCCCCTGTGGCCAACTTTGAAAGCATAAATCATTTGTTTGATTAGTCTTTTGGTGCAGTAAGTTCATGTTTATGTTTAGTATACAAAATACAGCATTTCTAGCCTTATTCTATTTTACACTTTCCTTGCCCTTTAAACATGGTTTACTCTTGCTTTCCCGCACAGTGGTGTTTTGATGAGTTAGACCACATAGGAAAACGTGGATTTTTCTATTATACCCATTCTCACAGCACTGCAATGAACTGCAGAACCTGCAGGAGAAGCACCATGCAACGTCCCACCTGCACCACCAGTAATGCGAGGTGCTGTGAGTACCTCAGCATTGGGAAGAATGGGCTCTGTCAAGTCATGCATTCGCGTGTATTGGAACACACCAAAAATTCACTGCACAGAATGTGCTGTGTAAACAATTGTGTGAAAAGGTCGGCAGTTTATTGCCCAGTGTATGGAGCCCTCCGACTGGCTTCCATGATCAATCTCTGGCTGAAAATCGACCAGAATCGTCAATCAGGCAGGCTTAACATTCATTGTATCGAGGACCATATCGGTTTGTAGATGTGGCCCTCAGTCCGACCACCTGCATTACCAGCCTTGAGATCTGATTGTTGGGCCTTAGGGATCAGAAAATATCGCCTGCCTCAAAGTGGGCATATCGGGGAGAGATCATCTCGTCTGGCAACCTCGCCATACCAGGGGATCTTTTTGTGTTTGAGACCCTTAAGAGACATAAAACTCTCTTTAAGCTTTAAAGGAATTGTTCAGTATAAAAGTAAAAACTGGGTAAATAGATAGGCTGTGCAAAATAAAACATGTTTTCAATATAGTTAGTTAGGCAAAAATGTAATGTATAACAGCTGGAGTGACTGCAAGTCTAACCTAATAGAACAGAACACTACTTCTTGCTTTTCAGCTCTCTTTTGTTTACACTTACTGGTTACCCTGGTTACCAGGCAGTAACCAATCAATGACTTGAGGGAGGGCCACATGGGTCATAACTGTTGCTTTTGAATCTGAGCTGAATGCTGAGGCTCAATTGCAAACTCACTGAACAGTTATGTCCCATGTGGCCAGGCCCGGACTGGCAATATGTGGGTTAGGGCAAATGCCAGATGGGCTGCTATAAGGTCCCATAGAAAGTCAGTATTTAGTGGGCTGGTGGGGACTGTTTGGGCCTCTATGTGGGCTGATTGGGCCTCTGTGTACCTGAAATGCCAGGGCCTATTTTGATTCTCAGTCCAGTCCTGCATGTGGCCCCCCTCAAGTCGCTGACTTACTCAGATTTAGAGAGCTGAAAAGCAGGATGTGTTCCACTCACTCCAGTTTTTATACATTACATTTTTGGCTAACTAACTATATTAGAAACATTTTTTATTTTGCACAGTCTATCTATTTACCCAGTTTTTATTTTTACCCTGAACTGTTCCTTTAAGATGTGATGATTTTGCAACCCAGTTAGTAGGCAAATGATCTGCTGTTTCAGTTTTTGGCCCCTGTGCACATGTGTCAGAAGATGTCAATCCATGGCCCATGCAGTCTAGAGGACATATGGTAACTCCCACATCTTCATGGTGACACAATGTAGTGTTTCATTCAAGAGAATTGGGCATGCTACTCTTGTACAGATAGTAAAACAAGGACTGGATTTTACAGAACTTTATTGCGTGGATGAATCTTACAATTCTGAAACCACAGGCTCCAAGGTATCTCATTACTGCCACCGTTATAAACTGAATTGATTAGCCATAAAGTTGCTTACAAGAGCAATGCAGCATACCATAATTATTTACTACATGATAAGTTGGTTCCTAACGGGTGGTACATACATTAGATGTGCTACTCCAAGCCTCACCAGGCAGTCCTCCATATTTCAGTGGCTTCTTCTTGTTCATGTTGTTAAGGGAAGTGCAAGAAAAACAAACATTCGCTGTGAGCATCTTTTAAAAGCATCTCACATTAATTTATCTTGGTCTGAAGGGAAATGTATATGTAGATGTGAAAAGAGTTCTTCGCGCGGACATTAACGCACCAGTGCTAAATTTCATAGCACAGAAAGTCTCCCTCTTTTATGAAGGTGGTAAAGAACAAAATGAGCATGGAAATTGCAGTCACTGAGCATTGCTTAATTATGGAATTTGTGCAGAAATGCAGAAACACATTTCACCCTTTTTTTAATGAAACAGAGTTCAGGCTAAAATGAATTTTCCTATTGGATTTCAGTTAAAAGCCATTTAAAAAGTCAAATGCATATTGATACTGTACTTCCTTCCCATTATAGAAGTGGGTTTGCAAAATTATAGTAACGACTATAGAAACTATACCCCCAGAACTGTCTTTGCTTCACTGATGTGTAGAAGTGCTCAGGGCAGCTGCACAACTGGAGCTATTGTTGACATATGTGTAAAGTGGTTAGGGTTGCCGCCCTTTCAAGAAAAAAACATTAGCCTTCCTATATTTTTATGGTTTTTCCCTATACTTAACATGTCACTCTTGCAACATTTTTACAGGCCAGGCCGGAATAATACTGGCCAGGTGGCAACCCTAAAAGTGGTATACCGTCCGGGAGAGTAATATCTTTTACAGTAGTTACAGTAGTAATGCTGTGTTAACCCTTTATGGTACTTCCCATCATAACATGTAAACTCTTTAATAATGAATAAACTAAAGAGCCATACAGGTCTTGCAGATAGACTCAGACTCCCCAGTGCTGTTATTCGCCCCCATCCTTTGCTTGCCCCAATGTCAGGAATCTGATTCTGCTGTCTGTATTACATATAACCCATCTGGTGCAGATCATTTATTAGGCAGGTTAGAAATAACGTTCTTGCATATGGAACAGTCAAATTTTATTTTTGAACATCAGGAATATAATGCCACTTAATAAAAAAGCATTGACTTGAATAGATATTCTGTCAAGACAACACAGTAGCCATACTGACGCTAAATGCACTGTGTCAGACCCAACAGAATGAGGTTTTACTTCTTGAAAGCCATTTAAGACCTTATTCAATGAACCCCCTAACTTTATGTAAATGGGCACTTTCAACTATTTAAGCTTGTGTCAAAAGCTAAAAAGCATTATACACTGTATAGATTAAATAATTTAATGCTGAGATACTGATCGATGCCTGACTTTCGGACAGCTGTACCCTGCCCTCCGAAATGTCTTTTGATAATCAGTTATGCTTTTCAAGCAGCGTAAAGTAGAACACAATACATTTATCTTAAAGGGATACTGTCACAGGATTTTTTTTAATTTTTAAACACACCATTTAATAGTGCTGTTCTAGCAGAATTCTCCTCTGATTTTTTTTTTTATATTTACATTTGGCATGGGGTTAAATATATTGTCAGTTTCCCAGGACTCCTCATATCATGTAAATTGTGCTGTGATAAACTTCAGTCAAGTTGGGGTGATATCACCCCCTCCCTTCCCTCCCCATCAGCCCATCAGCAGCCTATCAACAGAATAACTGACAGCTAATCAGACACATCAGCTTAAGATTTGTTTGCATTGCTAAAATGGCAATGGTAGTGGTAGACATGAGAATAGCACCAAAGCAGGAAAACACTTGTAGGTGGGGCTAGGGAGCACTTTTAGCACTGCAGACAGGACCCATGTCCGGGTAAAATACAATGGGAAGGGGAGAAACAATAGCTGTCTCAAAAGCAGCTCCATCTTGAATTGCTGGCTCCTTCTCAAAGCTCAGGATCAGGCACAGAGCACTGAGATGGCTGCCTCCACACCAATATTACAGCTAAAGTACATTTGTTGGTTCAAGAATAAAATTTTAAATAGTAGAGTGAAGTATTTGCAATGTAAACAGTGTAGTTTAGAAATAAAAAGTAAACCATAAAAATCATGACAGAATCCCTTTAAGAATTCTTTTGAGGTCCAAATCAGTTTGCAGCACATACATTAGACTGCAACATACACGAATATGTCATTGGCAGCAGATATGGGTTCATTAGAGGCTCCATTACATATAATATACAGTAACTAGTTAACCCCCATTTTCAACACACAGTTACTGAAGCATAGCCACTGGGCTGGCAGGTCACCATTATCCACTGTACTGAAAAGTCTACTAGTCTGTTCCTTAAAAGAGATTGAGCTATTAGTTATAAGTAGGGTTGCCACCTTTTCTTGAGAAAAATACCAGCCTTCCTATATATTTATCTTATTTTCCTATTAATAACATTTGGATCAACCATCAAAAATACCGGCCAGGTGGCAACCCTAGTTATAAGTGGGTTTTTTTTTTGACTGATAACCATGCTATAGTGCTAGCTACCCAAACGCAACGTATCCAAGGTACAATATACAGTACATGTAACAAAGTGGCAATAGACACACACATTTTGGAGGCTCAGAAGAAAATAGAGTTAAAGATTGCTAGGCAGAAGACAGGGGAGCTCTTTTAAACATTCTCATTTATTGGATGGCAACAGATAAACATTTAATGACGGAAGTTGTAAGAAGTACCATCAGAGATGTAAATAAGGCCACTCCAAATTAAAAAAAATGAATGTCTGAGAACCCCACAGTAAATTCAGTAGCTGCTTTTGCAGTAGTACATTGGTTCTGCATGCACACTAGAGTTACAAAGATTGTATGTCTCTGCATGTGCAGGTCTAAATTTAACAAGGGGTGAATGCCTGGTAAAGCATGTTAAGATGGGGGGTCCTGATAGAAACTTCCCTGTACAATTGTATTTTTTCTTAAAAGAAGCATCACCTGTATAGCAGTCCTTGCAACTGAATTCACTTGGATGTGCCTAACAGTTCTGAAAGCCACAGACTACCTTTGGTGGTAGCAACAGTCAAGGTTACCTACTCAGGCAGCCGCAGGGAACTGCTCCACTCCATGAAAATAGCAGTAAGGGAAGATTGTGAGACTTCTATTATTATTCAAATAAGGACGTGGAGAAGAGGTATTTCACTTGATTGGTAGAATAATGGGATCCATTTATCTGCCATGCCTCAACCGCTCATATCTCTCACTATATTTTATGAGTCACATCTATCACAGCAGGAGAAGACACACTGCTAGATAGAAATTATAGAGGGAATTTGATTTGGGGGATAGAGCTGATTTGGCACACCTAGGGACCCTGAAATTAAGGAATTCAGGGGCTGTGCTTACTGTATACATGCAGCTTTCCAAAGAATGTGACAGTTGATTAACTTTATCAGGGAATATATTCTAGAACATAGTCAGGGCCATCCTTAGTGACACCAATGCCCCAGGTAAGGCATTCCTAGTGGGTCCCAATTGTTAATACAAAGCCTATTGTCCGCATGCTGTTGTTGTTGTGCTTAGCAGTCATATGGGTGTATATCTATGTGTCAGTTGGAATCCAGACACTGCTCACTGTGTGGTCACAGCTGTTTACGTATATTCACATATGTTTCTTAACCAGTACACAGCATATGACCAACAAACACAATCATTCCTAAAGGGGAAGTTCAACTCTAAGGGCTGGGAGATTCGTGGAGATGCTGTCGCCTGCGATTAATCGCCAGGCGACAGAATCTCCCCGAATCTCCCTGTCTGTCCCAGCCTTAGTTGTGTTGATGATCACAACATTGCCACCTGCTGTGAGTCACTCAGTGCTCTCTAGAATGGGACGCTGTGTGTGAAACTCTGGGATTAGTGCTGGAAGTGCAGCCAGGGCACATTCAAGTAAAAGGAAACTGATTCTCTGCAGGAAGCGATGGTTTGATTATCACTACCAATAGCACTGAACAGTATGTCACTGCATAGAATTGTAATCTATGCTGCTTTGCAATTTGTCTTTATTGTTATGCTTCGGAATGCTTTTTTTTTTTTTTTTAAACAAAACTTGGATTGTTTTTCCCTAATAATCAGAAGGTAGACTACAGTACTTCAATTGTATTACTTCATTGTGTTCAATTGTTTCTATAAATTTTCCAGTTTGTCATTCAAACCCTAGCAACCAGTTACCAGTTTTGATGCAAATACTTGAGATACTGTTGAACAAAAAAACAGAAATAATTTTGTACCCGACAAAATAGAAAAATACCACCAAATATACATTATTTCACATTATTATTACAGACTTTGGATCATACCATAAGGAAGGTATAATAGCCCAAACCTGATTCAGTTAAATTTGACCCCTTGAATGAAAAATCAGATAAGCTGGATCATGTACTTGGCTATAGGTCCCACTTGTTTTATCAGGTGCAGGAGGTCTATTGCTTATTCAAAACATAATATAGGTAAACTCTGCATCTGCCTTGGCATGAATGTTGGCATGTGACTGTATGTAGAGGTATCATTGCATTGTGCAGCCAAGTTAAACCAATCATAGTACAAGCATTGGATTTGGACATATAAGAATACCCATACCAAAATGGTGCTTTTTATTTCTGCTTTATTAGATCACTTTTATGTAACTGCAAATTTCTCAGTCCCAAAAATATGTTTTAACAGCTAAAGAATGCAATCTTTCAGAACACTAATGTCCCTCAATGCCTTGTCATTTTATATGCTAATCACAATTACATTACAATTACAAATACAATTACAGTAGAACCCCCATTTTACATCCCCTGATTTTAAGTTTTCCCTCATTTTACATTGTTGTTTTGTGGTCCTATATATTATGCATAATACATTTCCCTGATTTTAAGTTTTCCCTAATTTTACACCATTTTTTTCTGGTCCCCTGAAAAACGTAAAATGGGGGTTCTACTATAACTAGCTTGAACCTGTGAGACCAATAAGGTGGAGAATACATGGGGGTTATTTACTAAACTCCAATCTGGCTTTTTGGTGTAAAACTCAACTTTTTTGAGAATTATAATAGCTTGATGCAGCAAAAAGCCAGAATCCATAAATCAGCCATCTCAGCATCCCATGGTTGTGTATAAATCAATGGCAGAGGTCCCTATCCTATTTTGAAGTTTCTGTGGTCTGCGCTGGAATTAGCCTGAAAAACTGACCTTTTTGGACTTTTCGGGGACAAAAATTCGAAAATGTCAGACTTTTCGGGAAAAAGCCTTTAAATATAGATTTTGGTTTTCGCTTGATTTTATCAAGTTTTCTTTATCAGAACCAATTAAATTAAGTTTATTTTAAATAATAAATAAGTTAAAATCGGGTATTAGAGTTTGTTTTTTTTTTTTATTTAAGAAATGAGATAAATTCAGATTTTATCAAATAACCCTCCCCATATTAGAACAAGTGAAGAATAGAAGAACGGGCTACAACTTTTTGTACATTAATCCATATGAAAACATCAGCAAAACTTCTTACACACATATTACTTATTAATAATGTCTATTTTTCCATAGACAAATGCTTGACCTTTGTAATGAGGCACTAGTTAGTCTAGTTCATTACCCACCCTCTGCCATTTTTTCAAATTTTCTACAAAACTTTTGTGGACCGTATTCAGTTCTGCAGATATCTAACTAGATTTATATGCTATATATATATATATTACAATTGGGGTACATTGTTTACTGTGTATCCTGCTTATTCATTTTAAATAAAATATAAAATATATAGCCTGCCTTGTGCTGTTATTTATTGTTAATGTGGTGTTAACAATAAAAAACTTAAGGTAGTTTTGGTGCAAAAAGAGACCATTTAACACATACTGAATTGAGTAACTTCAGGACAAAAACACTGTATAAACAAAACATTAGTGTATTGGTACTCCCAAAAAAAATCTGGTAGAGCTGCTAGGGTCTCCACATTGTTCTGATTACTAGGCAAACAACTGAAATTGGATTTGTGCAGTAACTGGCAAAGTAGACTTTCCATTTGCATGGTTAACTTGGCTACGAATCAAGATCTATGCACCTGCTCCCAAGTCACATTTTTTACATTTATTTATGTAAAGATCCTTACACATGAATGTTTCAACCTGCATTGAACACAGGAGAGACCCACCACAGAGGAACACAGGTTGTAATGTCCCTGTGTAAGGTCCTAATGCTGTTGATATTTTATGCAGCCTAGTTTGGCCCTAAGTTAGATCAGAATGCTGCTTCAGCATAGCATTCAGGGAAAACATATTAATGAATGCTATATCTCTTGCCCAGTGAACCCAGAAAATGAACTGTAGGGGAAATTGTCCACTGTAGCAAATTTAAAAATTAATTAAAAAAAAAAAGGATAATTGAGTGTAGCCTCTAAAATGTCTGGAATTGAGAGAATTTTGAGCAGGTTATCTGTTATCACTTGATGCTGTTCTATACCTTGATATATTTTTTCTTCAGCATGATTTTAGTGAATAAGGCTTGTGCCAAACATATTTTATACCAATTGTTTTAGTCACTGAACTAAATCTGATGGGTTTAAGTTTAAGGAGAATGCCGTATTTTGGATTTTTGTTGCTTTGCTTACTGCACAAAATGGCATCTTAGCATCTCATGCTGAACCAACACAGCACACCATTAGCTTTATGCCTATAGGAAGGTCATTGCATGCATACTAGAAATGTAATTCCCCTTTAAATGATGAATCACTAATTTAAGATAATATGACTATTTGTGTTCTTTTCCTGCTGCATTCTGGAAATAAATTACTGCAACAGCATTAAGCGTCATTGGAAAGGAAAAAAGACAAAGAAAGGTTGCAACTTCTAGATACTTATAACAATGTTTTCTGTAAGAAAAGCTGCTTCTGTGGATAGACTTGCTAGAGCTTTAATGACTCAAGAAGCCAGCTGGGGTTTGCATGAGTGGAAAATGAACAGGGGAAGTTATATTTAAAGAAATTATAAAAGCATAATAATGGCAATGAATGAATACAAAGATGACCAATTGCAAATTATCTTAGAATACCAGTAGTGCCCAAATAGATTATGAGCTACCAGTAGATATTTGAGCTGGTGATTAGTTAAACATACCAGTCCATTAGATCACCCCACTTGAAGCAACTCATTAAGAATAGCTTATGAAATCAGTTTATGTACATATTTTCGAACACACATTAATCATATCGTTAATTTACATTTTACATGCCAGTGTAGCAGCATCCTAGCAGTGCAACTCAGGTGGCAGATCTGGAGTGGGATAACCACTAGAAAAAGTATACCCCACATTTGTAGAGGTTTTTGACTGGTTTACATGATATTGCATTTTAATATAAGAAGAATTCTGCTTTAAAAAGTTATTTCTGTAAAATGAATATTTTTTGATACATTTCTACTTCTATAAATGTATAAGATTATTTTGATATTATCAGAAAAAAAAATTTGTGAAAGCTGCCGAACAAGGTGTATATGCCTATACATCTACGGTGGAAGAAAATGGTTGGCATTTCTATAAAGAAATGTCACACTGTTACCAATATAAGTCGCTGCAGGAACTAATTCACTCGGACCAGATGGAGTGAGCAATATGTTTACTGAATCCAATTTTTGGCGACATGATGATAGAATTATTCCTTTTTAGAATGCAGATAAAATTCTAAATCTAGTCCATCAGTCGGTTGTGCATCAGAGTATAGGGCTCATTTATAACCACAACTGGAGTTGTGGCCCCAGGAAAAAATGGAGTTTGAATTGACAGCTTTCATGAAAAATACTTGAGTCCAAAGCTTTTCCTTACACTTGTGCATAGTTGTGCTGAGTGTGTGTTCATTTCTTATAAAAATCATGCACACATGAAGGTAACTCCAGGGATCACGCCACAGCCTGTAGGTATAGAGCATTTCACCTAAATAAATTAGTGCAGGAAATGTCATCTCAACAAAGAAGATTTTCAGCACATTTGTGTCCGATTATGTTCGACATGAAAGTGCCATTGCATGTGTTTTAATATATCTGCCAAAATTGTGCCAGGCACATCTCCCTCCTTATTGCAACAATTACACTGGGATTCTAGAAATCCCCATTTTGCACCCTGCAAAATAAATCTTGATTGCCCTTATGTAGGATTTAAAAAGTGGGATTAAGCTCTGAAACATGGGAGGAAGTGCAATCGAGCCTTGCAATATGAGTATTATATGTATTTGTATATCTATAAGTAGATTTGGGTTGGGCAGAAGCCAAAGTGGTTATGTAGAGTTGGGCCATGCTAAGCAGGTGAGTATGAGGAGTTGCGTCTTACAAAGAAACTGATGATATACTGCATCTCTCAAGCTAAAATAAGAGATATCCACTGGATCTTGCCTATACCACCCTATCCTAGGCAGCCTCCCCATATATTGTAAGTGGTGATGTTACATGTAGTTCTGCAACAGGAGACTGAAAGTCGTTGGTCCTGTACCTGAACACACTGTAAATGTTTCTAGCGGCTACTCCTTAAATAAAATGTCAGTTTACCCAATTCATATGACAAAGGGCAAATGGGCAAAAGCTTGGCTACCGCCACAACCGCTGTTTTGGTAAACCTCATTTTGTCCAGCATTTAGTCACTTGTTGTCATTCTATCATTCAAGAATAATAATAGAGAGAAAGCTCAGGGGCTCTTGACTGATGGTAGTCATATATCAGAAAATGAAGAACACTCCATCCATTGTGTTGTACTGTTACACTGTAATAAAGGTCAGCCATCCTGCATGTCAGAATGTTTATCAGAGCCATTTATTTGCAGCTACATATTTGTTAATACTCTCGTACAAACTGACCAAAGTGTGTGGAGCGTAGTCATTAGGCTTCAGAAGTTATAAATGGTGTTATTAACATTTATGCTTACAAAACATTTCTCAAGTCTGGTTCCTGTCTGCTGGATTCTATTGCCTACACACCATCTGTTAAAAAAATAAACTCTTTCCCCCTGACTCATCATCAAAATAGGCCTGTTTGCTGAAAGCAGCTCTGAACAACAGATTGCCTAATGGTTCTCCTTGCGCTCGGACAGTGTGCATGGCTGGACTAGAATAACAAACTTCCCGAGCTCAATTACTAGGTGAAATAGGGTTCAATAAGGTATTCATTTTTCAGGGTAGTGGCTAACTTGTCTTGATCTGTGTCAGGTGTAGGAGAAACAGATGTAAATAAGGTTTGTTCTTCTTAAGAACAAAGTATCTGCTGGTGTTGGTGGTGGTGGGATTACATTTCACAGTAAGAATACTTGATTTACAGAGAGTAATGTATTGCGATTTCAATGGTTTGGATGTTAAAAAAAGAATTAGAGGATCAGATTGGTCAGTGGGTTGCAATAGAGAGCATCAGTCCTGCAGATAAATAGTGAACCCCACCTAAGTATAATTGCTTCAAACATGGCTGTTACAACTGGAGAAGCAGATCCTGTGACTGCTGCGGGGTAGGCCCGGACTGGCAATCTGTAGGTTAGGGCAAATGCCAGATGGGCTGCTATAAGTTGCCATAGAAAGTCACAATTTAGTGGGCTGGTGGAGGCTGTTTGGGCCTCTATGTGGGCTGATTGGGCCTCTGTGTACCTGAAATGCCAGGGCCTATTTTTATTCTCAGTCCAGCACTGCTGCCGGGGCCAAGGAATGTAGAGAGCCCTGTGAGATTTTAAAGAGGACCTGTCACCTTGAGACATGAGTAAAATATTTCTTTACCATCCTTAGTTAAACCCTTTTTGTCTATATCTGAAATGGATTAGAAAATATCCTTCTTGTAAAAAGTGCTTCATAGGCGCTGCCATGTTTAAACACCCCTTTGTTTTCCATGTGTGGGCTGTGCCAAACTGCCAAATCTCATTCATGCTTAGTCAGAGTTTACTCTATAATAGACAAGCTCTGTGTAACTCATGTCACACCAAGACTTGATATTCTATGGGAATTATCTGAAACGCCTTCTATTGTTCTATTCAGATTGTGTGGGCTACTCCAGCCACTAACAACTGCACAAACTGGTGATATCGTGAGAGGTCTGCAGTACTGATTCTACCCATGATGCTTTGCTCTCCTGACTTTCTGGAAAGTCAGGGCTTCAGTTAGTGTCTCATGGACATTTTGAAAAGTAGTTATAAATTGAGAATTAGTGAGATTTGAGCATAATAAATAGGGGTATGTGGTTTGTTTTAAAAGTTTTATTTCCTTCCTAGTGTTAACTCAATCATGACAGGTTTCCTTTAAGTGCTAAGCAAATCTTCCTTGTAACTAAGAACAATTTCTATCATAATCATATCACTGACATAATACAGATATGTATCCACAGTGCTCGGGACCTTGTGTTTTCCCATATAATGGGTCTTTCCGTAATGTGGATCTTCATACCTTAAATCTACTAGAAAACAATGTAAGCATTAAATAAACCCAATAGGCTGGTTTTGCTTCCAATAAAGATTCATTATACCCGAGTTTTGATTATGGCAAGAATAAGGTACTGTTTTATTATTACAGAGAAAAAAGAAATCACTATAAAAAAAATTGCATGAAATGGAGTCTATAGGAGATGGCCTTTCCGTAATTCAGAGCTTTCTGGATAATGGGTTTCTCCATAATAGATGTAGTGCCCCTAAGGGAAAAATTTTGTTTCAAAGTGCCTACTGGTCGTGATTTATGGAAAATCTAAGGATTTATTATTTTGACACTTTTTCCCCTTCAATATTGCCTTAGAAAAGTGCAGGTATGAAATGAATGGGTACAGTTGTACCACCTAAACTCAATGGTGCCTTGATTCCTTGTTAAAGGTTGAGTTTGTGAGGTTGTTTGAATAAATTCACAAAATCGAGTTTTTATGCACAAATCACCAAAAAAAAACCCCAGAAGTCATGAAGGCTAAAAACTTCTTTAAATGTTTCAATGGACCTCTGCATTTGACTTCTACATGACCTCAACAGGTTTTCACAGGATTCAAGCTTTTTGCAGTTTTGGGGCATAATAAATTTCGAAAACTTTTTAACTTGAAAAATTCAAAATTTTATTGAAACTACCCTAGAAAACTTGTGACCTTTGAAAATAGCCCCCCAAGTCTCAGGATTGCCATACCCCCATTTCAGGTGAATCAAGGGTCATACAGTGAAGCTTAGACCACTTTAATGGATTGGTCATACTACAAAGCTGTTCCTGCTATGCTGTATTAGGAAGAGTGGATGTCTGAGAGCAATGCCTGTTGTTGACAGCTTTGCAATAGAGATAAAAGAAAACAGGTACCTTAAGGAAATGTTACAAATCATTTATATAACATGCAATCATATTTACATGTCTGGGCTTGAGGAGTTTGAGTTCATTATAATGCCTATTTGTCTATCTATCTGTCTGTCTTTTTTTTCTTTCTTTCTTTGTAAGACTGTAGAAAGTATGGGCAAACCGTACCATCAACAAATATGTTGCAGGGACGACACTCAGTATGGTGTACAATTATTGACATTCTCCCTGTTTTTGTAAAATGGGTCGCATCCGTTTTCTATAGGCAGTTCAATATGAAGTGACCTGGTTTTAAGTTAGAACAGGTTTCCAGCTATTTTGCCGTCGAACAAGGAATATGTTTTATGTTTTAAAGCAGAGCAAGCACGTACTGGATTAAGGGATTTAAAATGCTGTTAACTTTTCTAGGAAATATTTCCCCCATCCTATCATTAAGGGAATAGTTGGTATTGGGGCTGGGGGAGCAATTACTGTTAGACTATACCAAATACACAGCACTGGTAGCAATGGACATAAATCCTTCCCTCAGAAAAATGAAATGTGTTGAATATACAGTATACTATCTCTCTGTCTGTCACTATCTGGAAGGTGAATATAACCAGAATAATGAGAAAAGGCGTGTAAAGGTGAAAGGTGGTTTGAGATAAAAAAAACAAATATTGGCCAGTCTCAGTTCAATAGCATTATTACATTCACTATATCTAGAGCAGCATGTGCTGCTTGTTTTGAGGCTGACCCTTCAAACCAAGGGGCTACTCCCAAGAGATTGTAGGGTAATATACTTGTTTTCCAGCATTTAATGATTGCACTTGCTGCACTCCATCATTTACACTGAAATAGTCCAGTCTTTGTCACATCTAGTTGGTTGATCTTGTGCTGTATTCTTCTGATAAAATACTTTCCAACATTTGAGTTTTCAGAAAAGGGGACAATTGAGGCCACAGTTTAAATTCAAAGTTGGAGAGGTGGAAACAAAATAGAATATCTCAAATACAAGAATACAAGGTGAAGACCAGCTGCAAATTGTCATAGAATAGAACATATAAGTAATTTTTTATGTTAATATTAAGGAGTGTTGCCCCTGTAAATGATGGAAAGGGAATATATATTCTGGTGTCTGGATGGATGAAAATTGATTTACATTGAATGGAAGTTAAAGGGGTGGTTTACCTTTAAATTAACTTTTAGTATATTATAGAACTTTTCAATTAGCTTAATTTTTCTATTTTTATAGTTTTCCAATTATTTGCCTTCTTCTTTTGACTCTTTCCAGCTTTCATATGGGGGTCACTGACCCGATCTAAAACAAATGCTCTGTAAGTCTACAAATGCTTTGTTATTGATACCTTTTATGACACCTCTTTCTAATCAGGCCTTCTCATGGTTGATTGGGTAATTTGGACCCTAGTAATGAAATAGCTGAAATTGTAAACTGAAGAACTGCTGAATAAAAAATCTAAATAGCTCAAAAACCACAAATAATGAAAAAATTTAAGCCAATTGCAATCGGAGGGCCCCCCACACGGGCCGATAAGCTGCCGACACAGTATGTCGGCAGCTTTTATCGGCCCGTGTATGGCCACCTTAAAGCTCTATCCACAAGGAGGCAGGCAGATGAAAGAAGCTCTAGCTTTACCCCTCTTCTCAGTTTTTCAAGTGTCCTGACTGCAGGAGGTTGTACTGAGAGGTCTACAGTGTAACCAGACCAGGCCCAGACTGGAATTTTGTGAACTCCAGAGGGGCTACTGTAGGATGCCATAGACCAGTGCTATCCAACGTCTGTGGTACCGAGGGCTGAAATTTTTCTGGCCTACATAGTGAAGGACAGATAATGGAAGCCAGTGTTGACCAATCCCTGTTTTTAAACCACACCCACTTTAAACCACACCCATGTTACCACATGTCCATATCCACATTAATTGTGGTAGCACACCAAAAAACCAAATGGTTAGTGTTCACTGCAGGGATATCACTTAAAACTGATTTGTGAAACAAGTTGTCATATTAAGATACCCTTTAATCCATATTCCTCCTCTTCCCCTGTGGATAACACAGCACCCCCAGCACATGATTAAACACCTTAGGTGCCCCTAACAATAATTTATTTTCAAATGATAACAAACCCCCAGAACACATACCAGGCGTATGTTCCACAGACAGAGCAGGACACACACAGGCAGAGTATGTCCCACAAAGGCAGAGTATGTCACACACAGGCAAAGCAGGGCACACACAGGCAGAGTATGTCACACACACAGGCAGAGCAGAGCACACACAGGCAGAGTATTGCACATACAGAGCATGTCACACTCAGGCAGAGCAGGGCACACACAGGCAGAGTGGGACACACACACACACACAGGGATAGGGAAGGAGAATAGAGCTGGAGACTGGGAAACCCATCAGGACCACTCTAATATGTACTACATACAGTGACACAGTGCTGGTGCCCCATTAGAATTTTGTATAAAGTGTGAACAGGTGAACAATGTGGGCAGTTTCAGTCTGGGTCTCAGGTGTGAACAGTGCCGGTTTTAAGGGGCATGAACAATAGAGGTGTCACAGGTGTTAACAATGTAGGTGGTAACAATACAGTAGTCTGAATTTGAGGTTTAAACAATGCAGGGGCCGGTTAATCTCTGTAGTGATACCATTTAAAGTTTATAAATGGTAAGCAAACACAGTAGGTAGGTGGGGGGGTCACACAAGGGGGGGCCGTGGGCCACTTGCACCAGTTGGATAGCCCTGCCATAGACAGTTACTATTTAGTGGGCTGGTGGAAGACTATTTGGGCCTTGTTGTACTTGGAATACCAGTATCTGTTTTGACTCCCTGTCCAGACCTGGACCCAGCAACATGAACCATCTTAGGCTATCAAATAGCACTGACACCCAGGGCAATACTTTGGAAGAATCCCTGTACCTGAATGGTTAATCCACAAATGCAGGATTAGGCAGCCCCTGGCCAAATTAATCTCCTCAATGGAGATCTGCCTCCCAAATCACAACCTTATAGCAAATGTGCAAGTCCTTGAACCCCTGGGTAATAGTGACCATAATTTATATCATTTAATGTCTTGTGCAAAAAACAAATATATACTGGGGCAACAAAACCATGAATTTTGGAAAAGCTGCCCTTCAGAGTATTGATTGGTGTATTATGTTTTCAGCTAAAACCACAGAACAGAAATGGTTGTCATTTAAAATGATATTAAATCATTACTGTTCTCAATTTATTCCCTTAAGGAGTAAATGTAGAAGCTTTAAGAATCATCCTATGCGACTTAATACAAATGTAAAGAAGTTAATAGGAAAGAAGAGAAAGGCATTTAAAAACTACACATCTATTGGGACAGAAGCTGCATTTAATGAATACAAACACTGTAATAAATGTTGTAAATCAGCAATCCGGAAAGGCAAAGAAAGGAAATGAAGAATTAATTGAGACGCAGGTTAAAAGTAACCCTAAATAGTTTTTAAATATATTAATAGTAAAAAGATTCAGGTTGAGAGTGTTGCTCCATTAAATAATGGTACCAGTATGGTTGTAACCAATACAGAAAAGCCAAATGTGCTAAATGAGATTTTTTCTTCATTGTATACAATAGAGTTCCCAGGCTTGCTTCATAGATGCACTGATCTCAATCTAGTCAGTGGCTGACAACAGGATATGGGGAGGGCAGTAGATGAAATCTATTTGGATTTTGCCAAAGCGTTTGAGGTCTGTTAGTCTTAATGAAGTCATTTGCACATGGATAGGAAACTGGCTAAAGGATCGGGTACAGAGGGTGGTTGTTAATGGTATGTTCTCTACTTGGAGTAAGGTTCTTAGTGGGGTCCCTCAGGACTTGGTATTGGACTTGGTATTGGGTCAAATTTTATTTAACTTGTTCATTAATGACTTAGGGGAGGGTGTTGTAAGTAATGTATCAGTTTTTGCAGGTGACACAAAACTATCCAGCTCAATTAATTCCATCCAGGATGTGGCATCATTGCAACAGGATCTTGACAAACTAGAAATCTGGGCAGCTAAGTGGCAAATGAGATTCAATATTGATAAATATAAAGTCATGCACCTGGGATGTAAAAATATTCAAGCCACTTATACCCTTTATGGGACTGCACTAGGCAAATCCATTATGGAAAAGGACCTTGGAGTCCTTGTAGATGATAAACTTGGCTGTAGCAACCAATGCCAGTCAGCAGCATCAAGGGCCAATAAAGTCTTGCGCTGTATTAAAAGGGGCATAGAGTAACGGGAGGAGGGGGTCATTCTTCCACTTTATAGAGCACTTTTAAGGCCACATCTAGAATATGCCACACAGTTTTGGTCTCCCTCACTCAAACAGGACATTATTGTATTAGAGAGGGTACAGAGAACATCTTAGCTATGAGGAAAGACTGGCCAAATTGGGGATGTTCATGCTGGAGAAGAGGCACTTGAGGGGTGATATGATAACTATGTATAAATATATAAGGGGATCATATAATAATCTCTCTAAAGCTTTATTCACCAGTAGGTCTTTCCAGCTGACACAAGGTCACCCATTCCGTTTAAAAGAAAAGAGGTTCCACCTAAATATTCGGAAGGGGTTTTTTACAGTGAGAGCTGTGAAGATGTGGAATTCACTCCCTGAAACTGTTGTACAGGCTGATACATTAGATAGATTTAAGAAGGGGTTGGCTGGCTTTTTAGCAAGTGAGGGCATACAGGGTTATGGAAGATAGCTCATTATACAAGTTGGGACTAGTCCGATTGCCTTTTTGGAGTCAGGAAGGAATTTTTTTCCCCTCTGAGGAAAATTGGAGAGGCTTCAGATGGTTTTCCCTTCCTCTGGATCAACTAGCAGTTAAAGTTAAAAAGGTTGAACTTGATGTATGTGTGTCTTTTTTCAGCCTAACTTACTATGTTACTATGTTACTATCTCCAGACGGAGATCAGGGATTCTATAAGAGGTCCCTGATAAGTATAATCCAGGTGTCCTTCTCTGGCAGAGGCTCCATAGAATGAGGCATTCACATCCCCGAATAGAACAATTAGTAGGTGGCTGCAGTGTGTTTGGTGCCACTGAGCTGTAACACTCCTGATACACTTCACAACAAACTTTACAACAAGCTTTATAGCTATGCATTGTGCAAATATATTTTTAAAATGCTAATTCATTACCATGCAGGCCAGATTTTGCTAGTCCATCGGTAACTCTACACATGTAGGTAATGAGGTCATTGGAGAAAAGTGGTGGTCCAACACAATTTTGACATTTTTTTCATTGTGAACAAACAAATAGGGTTGGCATAGGTTAAAAGCTGGTTACAGGAAGGAAGGAGTCAGGTACATTTTTGCCATTGTGCTTGCCACCCTCCAAACACACTAATTTGTATAGGTTTCAAGTTTTTTAAGAGGACAGAGGTCACTAGCAAGTTTTGCCCAACTTATGTTGGAACTTGGAGCAGCGGAATGTGGCAGGATGAAGAAAGCACCAGAGGGTGGGGTTGGCCAAGCTTAGCAGGCTATGATCTTCAGTCAGGCTTATGTGGAAACCGGTGCCATGGACTCACGCTCATCCTTTGATGATTATATTTAAACACTTACATTTGTTGTGAATTGGGTTGCATTTGGTGTCAGAGACATCTACAGTAAATGCTGTTTAATAAAGTTTTGACCTCCTTTCCCTTCCACAAAAAATTGTTTGGTTATTTATTATTAGGTTTGATTAACGAGTAACAGATAGGAAACATAGACAATTTAGGTCTCATAGATGAGTCAGCACTTCAACAAACACTCTCACAGCAGTGGATGACAGCGGCAAGCTCATGGCTCAGATGTAGGTGTCTCCTCTTAATTTTTTCCTGCTGGAAGACCAACTGGTCAGGAGGCCGCAATATCAACAAAGTAAAATGTTTTTGTTATATGTGTATTATAAGTGTGCAGTGCAGCTGCAAGAACCTCATGGACCTTCGGTTTATATTGGCTACCACTGTCGTGTTGGCAAGTGTAAAAAAGTAATTGTGGTATGAAGTCTGAACAGGGCTTGTCTGCTTAGATCCTGAAGCCATTCTCTTCTGAACAGATTTTAACACATGGCAGATGGACTGGAGCGGGTTTGGATGATAATAGGGTCCCAGGAACAAAAATAATGGCAGAAACACGACATGGTAAAATGTGTAAACACAAACACTAATGCGTGTGAGAGAAGCAACCAACTGCTGTGGGAAAAGACTATACATTTTTCCATAACAGATGAACGTAGTTGTACACCTTTTTACACTTAAAGTGTGCACTTTCATATAACTGTTAAATAGTTTTTTAAGGTTTATGGAACCAATCAATCCACAGTGAAAAAAATTATTTGTTGTCATAAAACTTTTGTAGCATTACATTAAAAGGCGTTATAAAAAAATGATTTGTGTTTCTTCGGTAACTTTCTCCCTTATGAATTTCCCTAATTTCAAAAACACATTAAGCCAAACGTGTTTCTGCAAAGTTCCTTGCCTGTAAGTGTTATGGGGGGAAATCAGCGCATTTTAGTTTCCAAAACAGTCAAAACATAATTGAATGTATATTCACACTATAATGGAACAACCTAAAATAGAACTTCATTGTTTAATGGCATATTGCCTACAGCTGCTGTCATTTTGATGGTTTGTGAAGGTGCCATAGTCTGTGTTGTGTTGATGGATAGTCTGTGTGACATACAGTAAAAGCATGTCAGGCCGTAGAGGGTATGGGGCTTCTTAAAGGAGAACCATCATAGCTAGAAATAGCCACCCTGTATGTTTGACAAATGTGTGTCACAAACAAGTTTTTATTATTGTTTTTTTTAAAAGATATAATGGTTTATTAGTGATCTCCTTCAGCCTAACATTTTTTCCTATTCCAAACAACTCAACCATAGCCAATTGGCTGTTGGGCATTCTGGTTTCCTGACATGCAGGAATGATCTTATTAAACCGGGAAAATCAGTCAGTTCAGTGTCTAAAATGGTAAGACAAAAACTAATAGAGACTATTAAACATCACAATACATCATCAGGTTTTTACTGTAATAACAGTTCCTTTTTAACATCCTCATTTTTTGTTACCAACCCCACTGTGCTGTGATACATGACAATACTGACTCTATAAAACATTCTATAAAAAATTTTTTTTACATCAAATACAATTCAGCCTTGTGTTTGTATGAATCCATAGGAAAATGGACTCTTTCACTTTTAGACAATAGTCTGTTATATTGAAGAACACAGAACAGGTGCTTTTGGATTGAACATTGTAAAAAGGGAGCCTTCTATCTCTTGTGTTGGTCGATATTTTTATGTAATTTGAATTTTTGATGTATACAGGTATATGATCTGTTATCCGGAAACCAGTTATCCAGCTCCAAATTACGGGATGGCCATCTTTGATAGACAGTAAGCAAAAACATAAATAATAATATTTACTATACCATATTAGAGGGCATGTAAAGGCAAAAAAATAAAATCCCATTTTACTTAAATATAGACACCATTGATAGCTGTAGCATTATATTTTCTTTTTGGAAAGAAAGGTCATTTGTTTGAGGAAAGTGCTACTTGTTTGATTAATGACATGGCAAATCACACAAGTTAAAAATATGAATTACTTTTTCCCATTCAGTAGCAGGTAGTAGCACAGTCGATTTTTTCCAGCATTTACTAGCAACTTCATATAGTTGTGTGACAATTGTCCAGCAGGGAAAAAGGGAGCTCAATAAGGGCATAGGGTCATTGGGATGGTCCAGTCACTATCTTTTAGCGCCCTTTAGTTGCCCCCTACTCATCAGCAAAAAAATCCAGGACAGCTTTCTGCTACATACCATGGGGTGTTTGTAACTGGCCACGCTTATAGGGACAATCTATAGTTTTATACATTTGGATATGCTTTTATTTTACTTGCATGGTAAAAATAATATGTAAAATATGTTGAGAATACTGGTTAGTATCATAAATAAAATAAGAGTCTTTATTTAGGTCTGCATCTTTAACCAAGCGATATACCAGTATCCTCAAGGGCAAAACCTTAAATATATAGCGAGGACACCGTGTTTGCCATCAGCCCATGGCAGAGAGTAGGACTGTCCTTCTCTGGAACAAAGTGACATTTTGTTCACGCATTGCACTGCTTTATATAATGCTTTTTAATCTTTGTATTGCAGTCGCACTGTTATGAAAACTGACAAAGCTGTCAATCTCAAGAAACGTGCCGTAAATTGTAAAGGAAATGCCTGCAGCTTGCTAAGTCTACACATCCCGCACATTCTAAACAATGAACCAAAAAATAGAGGGGGATAGAGGGAATGTGTCTGTGTTGGGGGAGGTGAAAATGCACTGCATTCTAATAGCTCTGCTGCAAACACAAAATTAGGTGCAACATATTTCTAAACTAGACCCATAGCAGCCCCCAAACCAGGCTAGTTAGTGTATTGGGAGTGTTGAAAGCATGCTATGTGTATAAATATATATATTATGGATCCTACACCTATATATATATATGTATATATATATATATAATATATATATATATATAGGTGTAAGATTCATAATCTGAAAATTTGTTATCCAGAAAGCTCTGAATTACTGAAGGCCATCTCCCATAGACTCCATTTTAATCAAATAATTCAAATTTTTTAAAATTGTTTCATTTTTTCGTGTAATAAGAAGAGAGTACCTTGTACTTGATCCAAGCTAAGATTGAATTAATTCTTATTGGTTGCAAACAATCCTGTTGCATTGAATTTATGTTTAAAAATTTTTTTTTCAGTAAAGGAAATAGACTTGTGCTCACATGAACTTGCAATCTATTATTTTTAAAATAGAAATGTGTTTAACTTGTCTGTCCTTATGACAACCTTAATTCATACTTGCTTTTTGTTTACCGTATTATATCCTGTGGTCCGTCATGTAAATTGAAGCCCACTCCAGTCCATAAGTCATCCATCAGTGACAGGGCTGAAGGAAATAAGATTTGGGAACAGGAATACATTACAGCCCATTTCTCATCTCTGCCTGGGTTTAACCCCTTGTTATCAGAGAATTCTCCACTGAATAACTATTGAATATGTCTCAATTCTAAGTGGCATTATGCTTTAGACTCCAGGAAACAAGTCACACAGTGGATGGGACATACTTTATACACACACATTATTCACATAAGCTGTTTAGCTGTGAGTACTATACAGCTTGGCTGGAGCTCTTCTTTTTTTGTCAGACTGGCCAGGTAACACTGGGCAGATTCAGATTTCTTATGCGGTTTGATAGGGTTAAATAGGAAGCTTCACTTATGCTCTGCATCAACATCTTTGCCATGCAGCATTTCCCAATGACAGCCTTTGTGTCTAAGTAATATATGGCCATGTATGGTGACCAGCTACTCATGTGACCCCCAGCCTGACTGTACGTACATCTGTGTATACATGCACCTGCAATTATTATGCAGCATGTCACAAAATCTTATAATGCAGAACCCCCAAGCGACCTGACCAACTGGCTTAAATGACAGTTGATCCATTGGGGCAGTGCAACAGGGCCCTGCATGGGTATTGCACCAATATCTGTCCAGCTATTCCATGGAATAATTACTCTTGCACCAGGTCTGCTTTACACATGATTTCCTTTTAATGGACTTATTAATGTTATTACAATCTGAGCAACAATTTGTATCTGAACTGCATCACACAAATATATGCACAAGCCCTTGAAGTTATATTAATATCATAAAATAAATGATGGCCTTGCATGTGAGAGTATGCCATACAGCTGTAGCTAAGTAAACAAAAAGCATTGTTTGCTACATTGAAAAAGGAAGGTAAAAGGTGGGCAAGAGATGCATGTATGGGCAGTAAAAGTATGTGTATGTGCAATTCTGAGTGCGTACTGATGTACACCATACTGATGCGTGGATAGTTCTGGCTAAGGGTCATGCGATCTCTAGTTTACAAGAGTCCAATGGATGTATGATTGACATCTCCATTAATGCATTGCTTTCAATATGAAAATAACACATTTAATTTTCTATTGGAGGTAAGTTTTATGGAGATGTGGATAGTTGAACGATTTTTGCGACTTCAAGAATCCACTGTGTATTGCTTACCCCCCCCAAATATAAATCACCTGCTCTGCGATGTGTAGAAAAGGTTAATGACTGGTTTATTCCCAGTGTGCGGCGGTTGGATTGTGCACCTGACACTCACAAAGGATTCTGGCTGCACTCCCTGGGCTACATTCCTCTGTGTTTCCCAGGCCTGCCAAAGCCCATAAATCCCACTGAGTGTTAGATGGGAATAAAAGCCATTGAGTGATGAAGGGTTTGGGCCATATATCTCTATGTCCATTGTATAGGAATTGGGGCCAGCAGAAGAGAGTTAGATAGACAAGATGCCTGTTGCTTGGCATGTTAGGGATGAAATATCTTCTCTTAAATTAAATTCATACAATATTTACCGTCGCACCAGGAGAAGAAGGCTCTTTAAGAAAATATGCAATAAAGTGATTCAATAATTCATGGATAGTTTGGAGAAGGGGAGGGAGGGGACACCCTTGGTTCTTGTTTTGGGATTGTGACTTAGTAAATGTAGCAAATGGAAACATGAAATGTGCCCGGAGGCGAATAATATTATAGAGCAACACCAGCAGACGACTAATAAAAAAAGCTGCAGAGAGGGGGGAGGTACGAACAAGAGAGAACAAGCTAAGGAAAGGAGAGATTACAGAACACAAGCCAAGGAAGGAAGCAGGGACACTTAACCCATGTTTGTCCACAATTAATTTTCCATTACTGTAGCCTGTAGGCTCAGCCTCCATTTGTTTAAGGGCTTTTACCTGCTGCAGATACATGATTCATTTCTATGGGATATTGAAAGGCGTATTTATAAAAGGATGAACTTTCACCCATTGATAAATACACTTTTTAAAATCGCACAAAAAATTAATGGAGAGTGGTGGCATTTCACTCTGGGGCAATCTCTAACTTCACTCGTAGTGGGGCTGGATAGTAGAAGACCTGCTCAGCAGACAGATGGTTTGTGACTGGTTAAACCTGCATGCATGCTTAATGGAAGTAGTCAGTGTCTAGAGAGTAAATTACACCAGAATACAGGAACTTTTACTATCCCTTTGAAATTCCTGTTAAAATATCACTTTTTTGAAACATAATTTCTTCATTTGCAAGCCAGCAGAAAGATATGACCCATTAACAGAACCTTTTTTTTTTTGCAGATCAGGTAACTTTTTGAGTTCATGACTGCCTGTATTAATTTGTACCTTCTTTAAACCTCATTACTGAAATTCTTATGAAAATGCATAATTAATAATAATAAGATGGGAACATTATAACTGTAATCTACTTCCACTGCTGTTAAAATGAAAAAAGTTTTTTTTTTATTACATAGGTTTTCCTCATTTACAGTTTCTGTAAAATTGTCAGGTGGGAGTGGTCATAATGCATGAGCTCAATAATTGGTTTTCCAATCATGTAAGCAGTTTGAACATGCTTACATGAATATTATAAGAGGGCGTCTAAGTGCTCAGCTTGTATCAGCTGTAACTAAAAAGGTTGCAAAAAAGGATCCAGAAAATGTTAATGTAGCTTTTTACCTGTATGCTAAGGCAGTGGTTTTCAAACATTTTCACTCTAAGGACCCCTTGGGTATAGGTATATAATTTCAACTTGTGTTGTAGAATATCTTAGACACTAAATAGTTTTCACTCCAAATATCTGAGCTTCAAGGTAGACTTTCGGGTTTATCTATAAGAGCATGTTGGTATTCTCCCCAAATCTCATAATAACTGGCTTTTAGTCTGAGGCCCCCCACAACTGCCCCCCCCCGACCATGGATGGCAGTCCTGCTGATTGGAAAATACTACCCTAAAGTCTGATTAGCTCTTTGGTATTATTACAGAGTTTAATTATTACAGAGTTTCTCTTAAGGAATAAAGCAGTGGTCCTAATTGTAGCACTGTAACACCATAAACACATACCTTGAGTGTGGTTTGCTTAAAGAAATGACTCATTGTGAAAGTGTATATGCTTACTATCTCAGATATGTCTGTTAGCCAGTACACAGAGCTTTCAAGAGCAAAATCCAGCCCTATCTCTGCCCGTGTAGACCCTGCATAATAAGGGTTAGCTTCCCTCAGACAGTTCTACAGATTTGATTTATGACAATTGTTACACAGTAATAGATAGCTGGTGGGCGACTAGGGGGTCATTTTAAATAAGAATCTTATTCTATTCTAAATCTCTACTGGGACCTCTGATTAATTACTGATAGGTGGAAGCATCTGACATTTTTCAGAACATTTGCAGTTGGTTGCAGGTTCCTTTTAGTTATCACATAGGAGGTGTAGAATTTATATAAGCTGTGGGAAAATGGGCAGCTAGTAATTTAAATTGGTAGGATTTTTGCTACTCCATAGCTCAGCTTAGTGCCACACTACCAAGTGGACACGTCAAATGTTGTTGTTGCCATGATTCCCTAATTTGGCGGACTAATTTAGCTGTATTGATATGCCACTGAGACAGATAAGGCTATGCCCAAATTTGCATAAACAGGGTGATGCACCAGTGTTTCATTAGGAATAACCTACGGTCTTGGCACCAAAAAGTGTGCTGGATGGCCATAAATAATATTCTTGCGTACTGCTCTATATTACCATTTCCACATAAATATAGTGCCTTGCAATAGCAAAAAAGTATTAATTGGCATACACTGTAGTATTAGTTTTAAAATTTTAGTTCTCCTTTCATATTATTTTTCAGTTTGTCTATTCCATTGTCCACCACAGCGACGTGAAATGCTTCTGATAATGAGAAGCCTACTTCAAAACCAGTGGCGTAACTAGAGTGCGCTGGGCATCCTGGCAAAAATATCTTCACGGGGCTAAGCACACTCCGATCTCCATTATCCGCCCAGGTCCTGCCTCTGTTCACTTCTCGCCATGACTCCACCCAGACTCCATCCACTCCCTCCCTGTTCCAAATATTGAGCTCTGATTTCCTGCTGCAGCTAAGAGAGTGGCTGGGGAAGGGGGTGTTTCTTATTAGCTATAGAGAAAGCAGACCCCATGGTCTCTGCCCCCCTTTCAGTAACAGAACTAGGTGGGGCCCTGGTGCAGGCCGTGCAGTCGCCCCCCCCGTACGTGACTGATTTGTGCACAAGACTTCAAGGGGGGCCCTGCGGGGTGCGGGCCCTAGCCCAGTTGCACCCCCTTCTCCCCCTGGTAGTTACACCCCTGCCCCCTTTTCCCTAGGCCCCCTTCTTCCTCTATAGTTATGCCACTGCTCAAAATCTTATAATCTCTTTATAATTTTTATGTTAGTAAACTCTTACAATAGAAATTACAACTGTAAATGATGTTTTTTGATATCTATATATTTAGATAGATAGATATTGCGGACTCAAACAATTACTACAGATCACAAGTAGCACATTCATTGTCAGCTTAGAAGGTGTGTAATATGCATCTCTGGCTGAGAGAGCCTGTGCTTTTTAGACAAATACTATGTACTGGTGTGCTCAGTCTCAGTTAGACGCTGCATGTAGTCTTTTTTATTATATTACTGACATACTTCCAGCTTAGGTTTCAAGATGCAAACCAAGAACCATTTTTCCATATAGAAATTGCTGTTCCTGTGCAAGGACTGTTTCATGAAATGAGAGAAGGCACTTCAATCAAAAGCAATAGCTGAAAACCCACTGAGCACATCCAGCCATAATTTATTTTGCATGTTTTACTGGTGAAACAAGAGGATGAACAAACAGGATTAGCATTATTTTGTGCTAGGCTTGCAGGCTAGAATAGAATGATGTACTGTGCACTGGAAAACCTAAAGACATGATCAATAAGAATGATAGGTACTAGGAACAAGCCAGTGATTATCTCCTCTCAATCTGCTTCCTTTACCAGTGGTTCTTGAATTAAATCTGCTAAGTAACTGCGTGTACTTATGTTTCTTTGGAGATACAGTATACTGTAACTACAGGGATTGCAGGAGTGGTAACTTCCTTCTGGTCCTAATACTTGGGACATTTCAGTGGGACAAAGAGTTACATATTTATCCTGGGATGAAGAGAAATTAGTATAAAGTGGATGGCACAAGAAGGCTACAATTCTTTAAATGGAGGCCCATGAGATCTATTGTTCTTGGGACTAGGTGTTGATGACTGCCAGTGGGAGGGGTGGGGATCTCTCTAGTTGATTATTTTCAACCCTCTCCTCTTGGCTGAAGGCAGGTATAAGAGGGGAGGAGATTCAAGCTTATAAGTTGAGGCAGGGTTGGACTTCCCTACCCCTTATGTGCATGTGTGTATGTGTGGCAACCCAGGTGTGCAGCGAATCCTCTGGGGAGTTACAAGGATGTGCCATCGTCAATACATCAGAGTAAGTCACAATCAGATTAAGTCACAATCTCATCTAATCACATTTAATCCTGCAGGTTTCCAGATCACCCTCCCATCATTGCCCCAGCTTTCAGTTGCCCCTCCACCACAGGCTCAGCCACCAGCCCACTATAGCTGGCTAGGACCATAGTTTATTCCTCATGCAGCACACCAACTTTGTAGTGGTGTGGCATCCTCTCCCCCAAACTGTTTATAGGACCCACAAGCAAGCCCATAATACACATAGGAGTAGATTTATCAAAGAATGAAGTTAAGAGTGAAGTTCCGCCACTCTGGCATTATCCAGATACCAGTTTACAGTGATACAGTGAGTGGTTGCTGAGTAATCATTTGTTTAAAATAAGCAGTAACCATTGTAGCCAAAAGAGAGAAGCAAATAAAGATACTAGGAATGGACTTCCACTTGTTTCAAGCTGTATATCAGGCCACAAAAAATTTATATTTAAATGGGGACCCAAGTATTTGAGTTGTTGCAGCTGGATGAAAAAAGTTGGTTGTCATTAACATTTGTGTTTTGTTACAAACTGTATGCAGGGAAGATAAAAGTGATATAGACTATTGGGTGATTGGCCAAAGATTTTATGGGCTGGATGAAGTGCATCTCTCAGACATTGGCTTGGATATTTTCAATGCTAATTTACAGGGTGGCTTTGAGAAGGTTTGGGTCCTGAGGCACAGCTAGCACTTTGAGATTACAGTGCTACGAAATAGGTTGGCGCTTTAGAAATACATGTTAATAATAATAATAGTTTGGCAATGGGGTAGAAACAGTGTGAGGATGCACCATTGTCTTGTTTAAGTCCCCTCTTTTTTAATGACAGAATGCAGAAGGACAGAGAAAGCACGAGTGGGTCGGGGCTATGCCCAGGCTAGCAGGCTATGATCGTATAGTTAGACTTCTGCAGAAACCTGGGTTATGGACCACCATGAGAAACCAGGGCAAAAGGCTCTGGGCTCCTCCTTAGTTGGCCACATTTGGTGGAGGGAACTTAATATGCCACATGTTTAATAAAGCTGGGACCTCTTGTCCTTCTTATTCTTCTAGTGTTATTGTAGTTTAATTAGTAGGATTCATTAGTTAGATGAAAAAAATTGTGTTGCAGTGAAAACAGATAGCAGAATAGAACATTTAGGGCTCAGTGGAACTGGTGGTGACTTGTCAAGAGTAAAACTTAGATGTCTAATGTGCAAGTTTGATTTTATAGTAATAGGGATAGCAGAAAATGAGTTTTAAAATAATGCAGCAGTATATAGCACTTTAACAGTACTATATTATTGGAGCCCATGGTGCCTGAGGAGCTTTGGATATCAACAACTTTTATGCCTAAAGCTGAACAAGAACATTATGTATAATGAAGGTTTATGAAGGTTGTCATTAATCCAGGTCAAGGTACAGTATAGCCAGTAAAAGTAAATCTAGAACAACTGGACTTCATTGAAGATCATTGAAGATGTTTCATTACTCATTTGAGATTTTTTTCCGTGTTCAAACCTGCTTTCCGCAGGTTCTCTAACTTCTTAGAGAAGTTAGAGAACCTGCAGAAAGAAGGTTTGAACACGGAAAGACCCAGGGAGAACTGTGTCGGTGCCGCGATCTCGAAGGAGGAACTATACATAGAGACATAGAGGAGCGCACACGCCACGGATAACACCGAACCGACACCGAACCGACACCGAACCGACACTAGCGATCTCGGAGTCGTACGCAAAGCAGCACTTGGGGAAAGGACGTTCCCATTCTTTTAAAGCGATTTTAAGAGAAAACTTTGTAAGTGCAATACTATTTATTAAAATTATTTTTTAAAAACCTTCCCGCACATGCCGCTCTTATTACCTACCCAGATTGGAAACCTGATGGAACCAATTGAGCCATAGACAAATGCTATACTATACATGAACGTCTGTGAGTATAATCTGAATCAGACTGATACCCGTGGGTACTGCTCATATTATATAAAAAAAACCTTTTCTTTATATACAAACACTGTTTGATGGTGGGAGAAGGTCACCTTTAATTTTAACCCTTCACGTAAAGATAATCACATATGTTATTTTTGGTTGATGCACTGATAGTGTAATTTGCTCACACTGCTGGGTGAATATATCTTTCTAAATACTACACTATATTTTTGTTTCTATTTTTTCCGTTTTGTCTCCCTTTGTTTTGAGGCACAGTCAGCAACGTTCCTTTTGGAAAACGCTTAATCACAGATTTTTATCTGATTCAGTATAAAATCAGTCGGTACAACAAGATGTCTGAAGTCTGATCATTTGCATCTAAGCAGGAATCTGCGGGAATACTATTTGACACTATCTAATACAAGGCCAGAGGCTCAATGGAGTTGTTAAGCTGAGACTGAAAACCTCATACCATTCTCTTATATGAAGTTGCATGGAAATTGAATGTACATAAATATTTTACGTAGCAATACTCACAATTTATAAGGTAGTTGATGATATCTGTGAAGGACATGAACCCCTCTCACCTTCCACAGTTGGAATATGGAAATGAATATGAAGTACCACAGTGTGGTTTTGTTTTTAACCTCTTATTAGCAGAGACTCTGAAAACCCAAGGCATCTTATATTCTGCAATGGCCAATGAAGAACTCTCCATGCTGCTTCTGGCATATAATCCTTTACTGGTACTTGTCTACAAGTGAGGCGAGAAGCAAATCTCTTTTAATCCAAAACTGTGCTGGAATTTGCTTTTGACCCCCCAGGAAGATGCCGCAAACAGCAGCCAAGCAATTAATGGTCAAAAGCCCTTTTCAATAATGAATAAATAGCTGCTGAGCACTGATAACTTCAGTGCCTATAGCCCTAGGTTCCTACAATGAAACTGCTACTTGGTAACATTTCAAGGTTGAAAGGGGTGATTTGTGGTGGAGCTGATTTGAATGTGAAAAGGACTTTCTGAATGTTAATATTTAACCATATTATTTATTCATGCAGCTATTTTACAGAGTGCCAACATTCAGGTAACTTGCTATATAATCATCAGATTGTGTATTTACAGTCTAATTGGCCACCAGAAGCTACCAGACATGTTCTAGTGCTTCTTTATAGACCTCTACTGGAAACATTTAAGGGGTTATTTACTAAAATCTGAATTTATCTGGATGTGCTTTTTGGGGAAAATTTTTCCAAGGCTGCAAAAGAAGCCCGAATCAGAAAATCCACCATCTCAGTCCTGTAGAGGTCCTTTATAAGTCAATGAGAGAGGCACCAATCTCAATTTGACGTTATTGTTGGATTACGATGGGTTTAGCTCTAAAATATGAAAAATTTGGTGTTTTCAGGCAAAAACCTTAAAAAAGCAAGCAAGTTTTCATGAGTTTTATATTATTTATTAATAAATAAGCTAAAATCAGGCATGGGAGTTTGGTCATGGATTTTTTTTCACCCTTAATTTGTTGGTGTCTCCAGAGTCTACTAATAGTATACAATGGGAGTGTGACAAGCTGTATGGCCATCCATTCTATATATTTTATAATATTTTTACCTCATCCAAGATATTCTGGGGGAGGGGGTATTTATGTTTTTGTGTTGGGACAATGTCACCCTGGAACACTTCTACTGGATAGAAATTATTGTATCTAATCCCATTGTTAAGATCATGGGGAAGGATGACTCAAGTGACCATGTTCCTATGTCCATGGGTGCTAGATGCAGTAGCAGACTTGATTTGTAGGAGACACTGAGGCTCAGCTTCTAAAAAAGGGGCAGGTGGATATAATAATACAAGTAATTCTTTATTTAGTATTTAGCTGCAAGCTTGTAGGCAAGAAGCTGGATGAACACACGGCAAGATTCGGGGAGATTTAGTTGCGACTATTCGCCTCTTTGTCTGGGCGACAATCTCCCCGAACTGCCTTCCTGTGCCATGAATGAAAAATTGCCGCGAGTGCCATACGGCTAGCGATTTTACATTAAAGCTGGTGGTATGGCATGGGAATGCAGTTCGGGGAGACTGTCACTCAGACGAAGATGCGATTACTTGCCAGCTACTAAATCTCCCCGAATCTTGCATTGTGCCCTTACCTAAAGTACTCAAACAGGTTTCTCCATCATGTAAGTAGTAATGAGCAATAAGAGTTATGTTATACCACACAACATTATTTATTAAGCAGTTAAACCATAGATAATGATTGGACCAGACCCCAGCTCAGTTCTTTGTGCAACAAGCTCTCAGCAACTCAGAGATATTACATTCTCCTTAGAGCCTTACAGTGCGAACAAGAGACAAGTCAGCTGCTGAATAAATTAGTCTTAAGAGCTGACAAGAGCTGGTGCTTAAATGGATATAATAGATACATTCTTAGAAATCACTTTGAAAAATGCACACATTCTTCCAGTAGCAGCTGGGTAAAGAAATGCTCCTTCTCCCTTAAGTGTGCATCCTGAATATTTGCCCAACGAGAACCAATAAAAAGTGGAGTGGTTGGAAAACAGAGTCCCTCCAGCTGCAGAAAATCAAATGTACATGTGCTATGTTCTTACAAATTCAATGTTTCTAATGGGGGGGTTATCTGAATGTATTCCATTCCTTCACATTAATGTACTGTATGTTGTACATTAATATTGCCAAATGCACGTTACATTCACAAATGCCTGAGTGCTGAATGTACAATTCTTAAAGTAGAAAATGGATTTCCAGTAATTTCCAGGGAAGCTGCATCCCAAACAATGCTTGCCCTTCTGCCAATGGGCTAGACTGAAGATTAATAGGTGTTGACAGAAGCATTGCTTTAGGAGTCAGTGTTATACATACACCATAGTTTTTTCTAAATACAGGTGTTCCTTTCACAATAATATATCCTGTGGTGCACAGCATGGGTGGATGCCGGACTTGTGGTTGCAGTGCCATCTTCACGAAGAACTTGAAAGCTTTCTGCCACTCTAAAAGGTTGGAAAGAATAATTAGCCGGTTGGTAACTTAAAAGAACTGTTAAATTGGCTGTTTGTTACGGTGGGAAGCAAGCATTGGCTTTTATTTAACTGTGAACTTCTGTGCTCCTGGCCCTGCCGAATCATTACAGAAATCACAGGAAGCCTGACCGAGAGAAGGTTTATAACAAGAGAAAACTGGATAAAGCACTCTGACAAAGAGAAGGTAAAAAATATTCCTTATTTTATGGACTACGGTTAACAATGTGATTCTGCCTCTGACAGGTAATGTGAGTAGATGTGTCTTGAACCCATATGGAACTCTATGTTCTGAACGTAACCAATAGATCATTTATACTAATCATCAGTAAATATTGATCTTGTATATCTTTTTACTTGAGCCACCATTTTGTAATGATATATGTGCTCATTCACTGATCATCTGACAGGAAACCATAAAAGTTCTAGCAGTTAAATTTTAATTTTTACTGAAACTACCTTTGAAAAACTTGAATTTTTCAGGAAAACACAACTCAACCTTTAATAAATAACCCTCTAACTGTGCATCTTCAATTTTATTGCCATTTGTATTGCTTATTTATCCTCATCCAGCATCAGTTAGTATTCATTTTAAGAAGCTATATACAGTATTATGTACAATATATATGGCTCAGAGAGGAGCACTTCAAAATTAATCCAAAACAACTGACCTAGGTGCTAGAAAAACAGCAATGTGACCTAAGAAGCAATGATCCAATGTTTTGGACATGTTGGGGGTTGTTTACTAAAACTCAAATTTTTTTTAGTTTAACAAAGTCAATCTAACTCCCAAATTTCAGTTTTCTAGTGAATTGAGGGAGCGTAAACCATGTTTGCCCCCAATTGGGTCACCACTTCAGCATTAGATGTTACTATTGGCTTTTTTTGGATGATAAAGGCTAATTGTTGGCCCTTCAGCTACTGTTGAACTGGAACTTTCAGTATCTCTGGTAGTTAAAAAACAGCTCTTTTCCTATATCATAGTTAAATAGTTACATAGTTAAATTGGGTTGAAAAAAGACAAAGTCCATCAAGTACAACCCCTCCAAATTAAAACCCAGCATACACACACACACACCCCTCCTTTCATACAAACCATATATGCCCATAGCTATACTAACTGTAGAGTTTAGTATCAAAATAGCCTTTGATATTATGTCTGTCCAAAAAAATCATCCAAGCCCCTTTTAAAAGCATCAACAGAATGAGCCATCACAACATCACCCGGCAGTGCATTCCACAACCTAAAATCTACAGTTAGTATAGATATGGGCATATATAATTTATGTGAAAGTATGGAGGGGTGTGTGTGTATGGATGCTGGGTTTTCATTTGTTGGGGTTGAACTTGATGGACTTTGTCTTTTTTCAACCTGATTTAACTATGTAACTATGAATGTAGTCAAACACATTTCTTGTGTGTATTTTATTTGATCCTATTTTTTCTACAATATCCCTTCTAGGCAATAGGATATTTTTACCTTACTGTTATACAATTAAAAATTCAACACTTTAAGAACTTGGAATTCTCCTTGCAGCAATTTTCATCCTACCAGACAGGTACAGAATTTCACAAATAGATTTTTTATTAGGTACTAATATTTATTTTTGCCTGCCCTTCATACATTAACTATATACAGATAAAATTGACTTAGGGGGTTTTGTAATATAAGTTGTTAAGTTTGCCCAGGAGCAGTAACTCATAGAAACCAATCAGCATGTAGCATTTACTGGTCACCTGTTTAAAAGCAAACATCTTCTTGGTTGCTATGAGTTACTGCACCTTGGCAAACTTAGTGACTTTGATTACATATGGGATCTAATGTTTAATTTTTAGTGAATTTTTAAAAGGTTTACTTTTCTTTTACACAACTCTCAGTCCAGAGCAACTGGATAGCATAATAGGTTTGAGGCTAGAAATAGGCAAGATAGGAAAAGCAAGATAGAAACAACAGCAGAATACAAAATAAATAATGAAGACCAGCTGACCGGAGAGGTTGAAAAATTGCATGACTAGGGGCCCACTTAATAACCCTAGTTTTTTTCTGGTCAAGGTTTTTCCAATTTTAAGAGATTTATTATACCCCAAAGCTGGTAAAAGTCTCAATCCAAAAATAAGCCATCTCAAACCTGTTGAAGGCATGTAGAAATCAATGGCAGATGTCCCTGAAGTTGTTTCTTTACATTGTGATCTGCACTGGACAATCCCAAAAAAAAGTGTTTTCGTCCCATAATCCAAAAAAAAAAACTCCATAAAATTGAGTTTTCAGAGATTCAGTCGTATGGTACGAATTGACTCTTGATTTTGTTGTGACGTTTTGTCGCTTTTTGAGAACAAATATTGATAAATGAGTTTAAATAGTGGAAGGGAGTTTGGTCAGATTTGTTTTGATAAAAAATGAAATCAATTCCAGTTTTAGTAAATGTGCCCCTAAGTGTCAACTGAAAAACATATTCTGAGACCCAGCTCACTGTATTTTCTCAGCAGCCTAACATGTCAATTTCAAGATCTAACAAACACAACTGGACTTGCAGCCTACAGGCAAGCAAATTGAATTTTTATATCTAGCTATTGGAGACTTTCATCAATTAGTAAGCAGCCAATGGCATGATGGCTGCTGGAATGTTAGTGGCGGTGCCAAGGGAGCTTATCTATCTGCATTCCCCATCTGTGTCTCTTGGTGTCACTGAAACAGCAGCCGTTGCTCACTCCTAGAGTAAAGCAGAGAAAACACTTTGCACACTGTATTGTGCTCAGTAGCACTCGTAAATGAGCTCTAATGTTTTTGATGGGCAGAAGTAGTAAACGAGCAGCAGAAATATATTTACTAAAAGGGTTTTATTATTTTACTGCGTGTTGCACAATGTCAATATGTATATATATATATACTAAGGATACCCAGCACTCCAACCTTTAACCCCCTGGGAAAACTGAACTGTCAAAAAAGACACTTTTTTTGTTACAATTTGGGGTTTCTCCTGTCATCACTTGTAATATACAGGGTTTGGCCTAAAAAAACTGCTAAGATTTTCAGGCAAACTTTCAGTGTAAATAGTTATGCAATTTTCTAGTCATCCAGCAAGTGGCACTAAGTGCTAAGGTTGGCCTGGAAAGGAATTCCCCTTTAGTGCGCAAGCTCGGCACTTCATCTTTTGGACTAAGAAAAACTGATGGCAGTATGGGCAACTGGGCCAGTACAAAGGGAAAGGGGGCATCACTTAGCTAGGACTAAAGGTGTTTAATGTTCCAAATTCATCCCGGGGGGATTAGGTAGATGTTCAGTTAGCATGGATAGTCTATGGCCCTGAGAGATTTGAGTTAGTATTCATGGGCGATTGTGCGCTAATAAAGTATTTAAGTGTTTAAGGAGCAGGTTAGAGATTACCTATGGGCTGTAGTAAGACAGCCAGTTGAAGTTTGCACAGTGTGTGTGGACACAATATAGAAGAGTGTTTATTGAGATAAAGGAGAGGAGGCCCACAAGCGATCAAGACACTCTGAGTGCTGCGTGCTTCTGAGAGCGAGAGTTCTGTGAGAGTATTTATGGTAGTGATTTGTAACTGAAGATATACCAAAGTTGGGCCAGTTGTGCTTTGATATTAATATTACATATTTGTACTTTGCTATCCCCTGTGTTGGAGCTGCTGAATAAAAGCCTGAATTGGTTCATCACTTCCTTGAGTAAGATGTCTGCCCTACACAGTAAAGGCCTACCCAACTCCCACTTCACTGGAAGAGGGCTACCAATTATTGGGCATTAAAAGGAGGTACTGTGGATATTTAGTGTTTCTCCCCTGCCTAAAAAATCCTCACAAAGAAACAATACATCCGCCATTAGCCTAAAATATCTCCTAACAGCATCACCCATGAAGAAATTAAGATGAATAATAAGAAAGGATAGGAGGATTAATAAAAGCAATGGAAGCCAAACAGCAAAGCTCCAAAAATGGACATGGCTCCTTGAGGTGCTGGGTGCATAGGGTCTGTACTTGGATCACTTCCACTTGTAGCATTGGCAGGTGCAACTGTAGCTAATACCTGCCATATTTAGGCATTAATTGTCCATTTGCCCTGAACCTCCCACCCTTTCATGCAGGCAGCACTGAATGCAGATTAAATGGCAATTCAGGGTGAAAGTTTCAATTTTGAATGGGGCACGATGCATAGAGCAAAACATGTGGCACTTTGTGACCTTGTCCTGACCAGACGAGCCATACACCTGGTATTAGAGAAGACGGTAACACTACTAAAATATAGGCAAAAGGATGAAAGGAATATAACTTTCATGATGAATGGTCTTGAAATGAAATATCTTATTTAGATATTAAGGAACACATTTTATTATTATTTCTGTATGAAAAGAATACAGTAAACAGATTATTTTATTTGCACAGGTCTCAAATATTGTAATGACATTATTATTTGTTTTTACCAAAGAGAAGGATTTCCATCTTTTACCGATTTCAGCTCTGCATTCTAAGCATAGATTTAGAAGTTTTTTTTTCTCACAAACACCTTTTCTGATCTAACTTCCCATCTTGTACCTTCCACTGTTCTCCCTCCCTGCTCTGGGGTGAACACCAAAGAAAAGAAATCAATAGGTAAAAGAGCTGCTTGTTTTATCCCCCAAACAATCGTCGCTGTAGATCGATCACTCTGTGTGAGTTATTTATCTTCCAGGGAAGCGAGACGCCTCATAGCCATACAGCATAAGAACGTGCACGTTTAGAGCCACCCACTGTACACACTATAAAAGTACATACGCATTCAAACATGCTGGTTGCCACACACGCTCCTAGTACCTAAAAATCTATTTGTATATCAAATGCAGTTTTTTGTACAACCAAACAAGCGCATGGAGAAACTTACGAGCGTCTATGCAGGAGGCTCAAGAACAGTCATACAGCCAAACTCATAGTTAATAGCAGAAAGATTCTCTTATATAATCTTGTAAATGTCTACATAGGAGGCCCAAGAGTATTGACCTAGAGATACACTCATAGTGGACAGCAGAAATAAGCTTTTCCCCCCTATATATTATTATATGCTTTATAAATACTCAGCACCATTTAGTTGTATATGGTTTACCATGACCTACCTTTGTAGTTTGGGAAGAAATGTGTTTGTATATTTCTGTGTATAAAGGAGGCTTTTCTTTAGGTGTTGTTTGTGGCATCTACTTATATATAGTTACAGCTTCCTTTTGAGCACTAAGAGCAGGTTAGGGGAGAACTAACCATGTGAATATCTGTAATCTAGTTCTAATTCCTAATCTAGACCTTACAAAAATCAGTTTGATCGTGGAAACGAACTCAGGGGTTTGCCAAAAGGATTTTCATACACTTGGTTGAGCACTGTAATTCAGCAACAACCTGACCTTGCCCACTGCTTCCGTCGGTTGAAGCGAATGATACGAAAATAAAAATATATATGTGGATTAAAGATGAAAAAACACAGATCTCTGCGGCATACTTATCAATGGGTCTTTAAAAATTTTGCAGCATAGATTTTCGTTTTTGACCTTTAATTCACATATATTTTTTTTGCCAAAAAGCTGTCCCTCAATTGTAGTTTTCCAAGACTTTCACATTTTTTCTGAAACGTTTCTAAATGCTCCATACCTCCTCTGAACCCAGTTCTGCAGGAGAGTTAAAGACTACAGAAAACCTTTAAAATATCTATAGTTGTACAGGACCTTTATATCTTCTTTGTAAAGAGCTCTGTAATAGGTTGTTGCTAAAAATAATATATATCTATAAATATAAATAATAATGCATCATTATCTATAATCCATAAGAACTGTGTGCAGATACCATCGCCTGTTGCAAGTCTGAAACAACATGTACTGTACCACTTGTGAGCATCTTAGAACATGAAAGGGGCCCATTTATTAATTTTTTCTGGCTGAGGTTTTTAGGGGGGGAATCTAATTTTTCTTGGAATTATGCTGCTAAAAATCCAAATCCCAAAATACACCATCTCAAACCTTGTGAGGTCATGTAGAAGTCAATGGCAGATGCCCCTTTTACAATTTGAAGATATGGTGATCTGCAATAGGTGTTTTATGATATTCCGAAAAATCTGGGGTTTTTGACCAATTTGAAAAAACTGAGTTATTTGGGCATCAAATCTGTAAAAATGGAGTGAGAGTCTGTTTTAATAAAAAGGGCATAGGATCATTGCAAGAGTATGCAATAAACCTGCTTTCCTTTTCAACTGAGTGCCAACTTTGGAGTTGATGTTTTAATGAAAACATTTATAATTTTGAGTTTCAGTAAATGTGCCCCTAATGTTTTTATAATCCATTCTGCTACAAGAAAAGAGAAAACAGAAAGGAAACCTGCTCCCAGAAAGGAAAAAAAGGCTGCTGGTGGCACTTCACCTTCCTCTGTTATTACAGGGAGGCCCATTAATTAATTTTCGAGATCAAAAATTAAAATGGTGGGTTTTTTCCCCTGATATTAACACATGTAACAAAAAACTTAAACGTATTTAATCTCTATAAAACAAATGAGCACAAATGAAAATCCTACTGTCCTTTTGTTTGAAAAATTGAGAAAGCTTAAATTTATATGAAATTCAGCACCACAATTTATTTGAAAAACACATCTTGAATATTGATACTTTTGATAATATTGATACAAGTTACATGGTGTCCTTGTAACTGTTGCTCTTTTAAGGGATCAAGTGTTTATTACAATCTTTCCCCCATGCCACAATTGATCCATCACACTTTCCCTGATATAGTGGGTAAGCATAGCAAGGAATGTCCCCCACATTTACATGGAATAAGGTAAATGACAGATTCATAGACAAGAACAGTTGTTGTTGGGAAATAGTTGATTGAGTTTGTGTTACTGGGCTGGAAGGGAAATACAGGTATTACTTTTTTTTAAAAAATTGTAATCATTTATTATCAGATGTTTAAATCACATTTTGCCTAAATTATTTTCATAATACTGGATTTTCAAATAAAAGTCATTTTTATGCAAAGCTGTGTGCCTGTTATCTCCATGTAAGTGATTATTACTAAAAAGAGAAGTGCTGCTGTTGACATCTGATAATAGCACTTGAATTAAACTGAGATAATACATAAACACATGATGAATAGATTTCTTCAGAACTTAGGCTTTAGGGGGCAGAAAAGAACTGCTAGACCCAAAAATATGCTTTAAGAAGGGCCAAGATTTGTTAGTTTATTTTTTTTTTTGTGTGTGAGGTGAAATCCAAAGCATATCTTTTCCCAGAATTCTTTTCACTCTATCTTTGCTGCAATGCCAGATTCTGGAACAGACTTTACATTTCACTGCCATATGAAGTATATTCGGTGGAAGTGTGGGAAGAGCGGCTTTTGGACAACGTGTCCATTTGACCTGCAGTCTGGATGACAGCTGTGTGATGGAATTAGAGGGCAGTGAGGGGAGGTGACAGGGAACAAAATGACAGAGGAACAGGCTGCATCAACTTCTTATGACACTGGCCCTGTCATACCCAGATGGTAGGTTATTTTGTCACCTTCTTTGCTGTAGTGAAGATGAGAAAATATAAGCCATGGCCAGATTTAAGAGAAAAAGATTTCGGTTTAACTGTTTTGGTGCCAATGACATATGCATTATTTTATATTCACAAATACCTGTGGTGTTATCATGTCAATGATTTTAGTTCAGCAGTTTTATATACAAGTAAATGGCAAATTAACTGAAAGACAGACATAGTATTATCTCTGCACTGTTCTTCATAATCTCATCCTGGACAGCTCTGTCTTAGCTAATGAGTTCTATACCAACACCATCTTAGCCACGAAACACCAGTTGGGCAGTCTTAGGCACTTGAAATCCTTTTCCATTATAATAGAAAGGTCAATGTTCTCCCAAAGTCACCAAGATACTTTTCCTCTTGGCATATCAAAACATTGAATTATTGGGGCAGATGTTAGTTTTTTATACACAAGGTTAAGCATAAAGGGATGTAAACTGAGCATATGGACACTAGCAATATTACTTCACATTTCAACCCCAAGTTTTTTAAAGGGATCCAGTCATGGGAAAAAAAACAATTTTCAAAATGCATCAGTCACATGACCAGGGGCAGCTGGGAAATTGACAAAATGGCTAGCCCCATGTCAGATTTCAAAACTGAATATAAAAAAAATCTGTTATAAATGGATTTCAAGTCTACTGGAGCAGCACTATTAACTGACTATTAATTTTCCCATGACAGTTTCCCTTTAAGTTTCATCACTTTTTAAAAAACACCCCCTTGTTCTCTTAAAGGTAAGCAGATGAAAGAAGTGCTCTTAAACTGCATTTCTTGCAGACAATAACACTTCTTCCAACTGCCCTCCTACTTCAGTGGCCACCCAACCATGTGATCAAAGAATGCAACCAGCTAGACTTCTAGAAAATGGAAATATTGGTTAACCAAGCTCATAATACCCACACTTCTTTGGCAAATCTTTGATATTGGATTATTGATAGTTTTTCTAAAGAAACCAGTGATTTCTACCTTTATGTTAAAAGCACATAGTCTTGTGTGCCCTTTTATTCCATTCTCTGTTTTTACATCTCCTGACCCCTATTTCAAATGAACCTGTCACAAATTGTGATTCTTTTGAACCAGTATTAGCTTTTGCTTAACTAAAATAAGTTATACTGTAGTAGGCTTTGGTGGCCAGTGGAGGGCTGTAACTGAAACGTATCTGGGGTATTTTATTTTTGCCAACCCCTCTATCAAAGCGAAATGGCTCATACATGTCATAAAAATCTGATTTTAATAAAATGAGTTTCTCTTTCTCAACAGAACTACTGGTTCTTTTAATGTTAAAAACAAGATCTGCCCAAGTTATTGTAAACTCCATATATTGTAGACTTTGTAGCTTGCAAATGCCACACTATCATTTTCTACAGCTAATTTGGTGTAGATTCAGCTGAATATGTCTTCGCCTCTCTCTCTCTCTCCAACTCGCTTTCTATTTTGGTACTTTAAAAGTCATTCTGGAAATTGCTGCATTGTAGGAACATTTGACTCAATATTCACCTTCCATTCTTGTGTTCACAGCATAGCTAAAACCTGTCTCTACTTGCTCTGCAACATTAGCAAAAGCCACACCATTCCTAATCAAGCATATAATGCCGAAGCACGTGTGCATGTCCCTATTCTGTCCTGCCTGGACTAATCCTGACTAAACGCCTTTATGATTTTCTATCTGTGCCAGATGAAAACCTTTCTAAATTATATAGTCAGAGTTTTCTCCTAACCTCTAAAATTTGAACCTGTTCCATCATTGCTTACTTTATCTCCAGGCTTCAGACCAGGCAATTTATAATTGTAATTCACAAAGACCTTTTGGTTGTGCATTCAGTTGCCATATCTTATACTTAATCACTTTTTTCCTCATGTTGCTGAATTTATTTTTTGCTCTGCACTTAGTTTCTTTACAAACCAGACACCTGCCTTAAATTTTTTCCCCTCTTGCTGTTGTCACACTACTTCTGCCAAGAACTGTCAAAGCGTACCCCTTGGAGCACTATCGCATCAACAACCTGCCAACTGCATTTTGCACTTATATGCCAATGGAATTGTGTTCACTCCACTCCTAGGTGTTCCTTTGAGTTTCACATTTTCACGTCATGCAATTTGACTGTAAGCTCTTTGGGATCAGGATATATTCATGGATTCTTGTCATTAAGGGATTCTTTATTAAGATAACAAATGTTTATCTAATATACCTTGGGTGTACCACAGATGTATTTAGTCATAAGGGCTGGTACCCATTTAGAATAATTCAGTACATATCAGTCTGCATCAGATTGTTAGTACAGCTCCTACTACAGGTATCGGATCAGTCATCTGGAAACCCGTTCTCCAGAAAGCTCTGAAATTACAGGAAGGCCATCTCCTGCTTTTAGAATTATATAATTTAAACTTTAAACAATAATTCCCCTTTTCTCTGTAATAATAAAACTGTACTATGTACTAGATTCTACCTAAACTACAATTCATCCTTACTGAAGGCAAAACAATCCTATTGGGCTCATTTAATATTTAAATTATTTTTCAGTAGACTTAAGGTGTAGATACCCAAAGATCCTTTATCTAAACATTCTAGATGTCCCTAGCTGTAATAAAGTTTTTTATTATGTATAGTTCCTGCTGCAAATATGTGCAGTATTGTTAATGTGCAGTACATACTGCACTATTTGCAATAAATAAAGCAGTATTTTCAAAATAATGCCTGAATAGGTGTGCATGTGAGCTGTCTTATATACTGTAGTAGAAGCATGCCTTCTTATTGATGATGGATAAGTGTAAGAGCCTGCTTTATCTGGTGTGAACTAGATGGATTCAAAATGGCATTTCAAAGAGAATAAAGAGATCTCGTCATAAGAGACGTTGCAAATGTTGCAAATGTTCTAATGGCAAATAATTTAAATAATGCTACCTGTTCTCTTATTTTTCATAATTGTATAACCCATACATTATACAATACTACACTGCATAATCTGGGTTGCATTGGACCAGTGGGATGCCTTGAATAAACCCAGCAGGCCCCGCTGACCCAGACCCAATCCCCGCGGTCGATTGAGTGACTACCTGACCTCCCTGCTGGCCTCCCAAATTAGTAGGTTACACACTGGTGATGGGGAGAAGTGGCGGAGGAAGGTTGCAGCATGGGCGGCAGACTGGAAGGGGGGTGGCCAATTACCTAATTTAATTTGACAGTTTAGCCCATAAAAAACCTCAAAAATTTGAATTTTGAACAAAAATTTTCAATTCGACCTTTGATAAACATGCCCCCTAGTCCTATAACTGTTTATTTTTTTTAGGCCTTTGCAAAAATGTAAACAACAACCCAGGATCAGGTAAAGGCACCAAAACATACATACATGATACAAGTAATATGTATAAATACATATGAATGTTTCATGGGAATATGTATGCATTTACAGTACAAATGATCTAGCAACTTGAAATGAGTGTCAATAGTTCAGGTTAGTCACCTTTATATTTAGGTGACTATTTGCCTCCCCTGCTAAAGTGCTGCCTAAGGGAAGGTTGTAATTTTACAACCTCAAGGTAAAAAGATCCCTGCTCTGTATTAGTATATTTTTATTGCAGCAGTGCCACTGGATCTGCTGCTGCCTTAGGGAAGCAAACCCAATGTCACCTCTGCACTTACCTCCAGTGTTTGGACATAGCCTAGTTCACTAATGCAATTGTAGTCTCTACACTAAAAGAGGTCAACATTTTTGGTTTTAAAAGGGAAAATTGGCTCTTAATTTTACCCAGGGGGGCCTTTTGCCACCTTGGTGAAGTACTTTTTCATTTGCCTTATGGCAGAATCAGCCTGGCTTGAGCGTAAAAATGTTTCTCCAACATCCACTCTTATATTGTAATTAACATATCACAATACACATAAAATGGATTTATCTATTTTTTGCATTTTTACAATAAAATAACTTCTAAAAAACTATTATTGGCTGATCAGTTTGGGGCAAATTGCTCTTTTTAAAACCGTTCCTAAGATATGTGTTCACTGTTAGAATTCAATGAGGTTGTGAGACAGCTGTGCGAGGAAGAGTGTGGAGAGGAGCCTACTGCTGTGGAGCATGTGGAGTTCAAAAGCAAAGTTAAACAGTCTTTCTTTTCTCAACACTTATACAATTAATCATTACATGTCCTAATAATTCATGCTGAAACGGACTCGGGGGTGTCTTTACTCTGATTGCCCTTTCTTTCATGTATTTTTAGATAAATATCAGGGTTTTGAAATAATAAATACATTGGATAAAACAAAATACCCCAAAGAAATAAATGAATTTGAAGCCAGGGAAGTTAAATGGTTTTGTTTGTTTTTCTCCATGCACAGAATCAATTTATAAACCGCAGGACTTGTTTAAGAAAAAAAAATCTATTGACTGAATATAACAAAATAAATTAAAAACGCAGCTCTTAAAAGGCGCCTGTCCAATAATTCGATTTTTCTCCCTCCCGTCTCTCTTTTAAAGGCCGCTGCTACCTAATCAATTCAAACCCCCCTGGGCCCTGATTACTGCTTTTTCTTAAGTGAAAAAACAGAATGATCCCAGCTTTCCCCCTTGTCCCCGAGAGCTCCAATCACTTGTCACAGCAAGAGACGTTGGTGTAGAGAGAAAAGAAAGAGATGCAAGCTGGGCAACTAAAGAATGCACACTGATAATGTAATGGTGTGTGCATATATGTAGGGACAATTTAGGAACAGCTGATCGTTTTGAGGACTGTGCAACCCAGGGTGACCATCTGGCTGTACATTACAAGATAAGCCTTTCCAGTACTGGGTTATGTGTCTCCTCTCTCTAAAGATTTTTGTTAAAGGGGCAATTATCTCCCTAAAGAAAAATTTAAATTTTTAGTTCCCAGTCCCATAAGAATATTACTATTTCTTTACAAAATATTTTCATTTAGGTGTGCAAAATGTCTTCCCCCATGCAGATGGTAATATGCAGATGGAGCAGAATGTCCTGAAGCATCAGGGTGCATCAGTGTCTATCTATATATCTATTCAGAGGGGGAAGATATGCTCTTTGAGCACTATAGTGTATAAACATGATTGTTAAGACATACTTTTTTCAACCAATTTCCATACTTTATTGTGCAAGACTTACAGTAAACATGAGTGAGTATGGCAAGAGATGTGTGTGATATGAGCTGCCCTCTGCCACAAGAAAAATGAATCCTACAGAGATGGAGAAGAAACAGCTGTTGCCAGTTCCAATCATTTTTATCACTGCCATTGTCCCCGAGAAGATTGTGGTGATCAAAATGCTGTGTGTGACATTACCCTAAGTGAGGGAAACAGAATGCAAAGCAAAGGCTGGCTTTTTGGCATTTAAAAGATAAGAATGTCTGAGTTATGCACATAATCTCTCTTTCAAGTAAAACTCTTTGCAGACACTGTGCCACTCAAATTATTGTGTGGAAGATTAAAAAAAATAGAACTAGGCTAGGGCTGTCTGAGGCTTTTTTTTGTCAAAAGGTGGTTATTTATGGAGTATGTCCTTAATGGGAAGTATTTGGTGCTTTGCTTTAATCTTATAAAACTTAGCTACAAAATACACTTTCTAATTAAGCACAAATTGAATATTTTCCCAATTTTCACTGCAATTTAAACTTCTTTTATTATATCTTCTAGACAGTGTTGAAAATGTATTTAGAACTGGAGAGCCTGCTCGGATTCCCTTCTAATAAAGAAGTGGTCCAGCTTTCTATCATTAACTTGTACCATACAATGTCTTTATTTATTTTACAAAAACAATGTACAGGTAGTGCTCTGCATGTTATGTTACAAAAAAAGTCTCTTCATAACAGTAAGGTTAATGCCAACACTGTTACTCAAAAGTACTTTAACCAAATTTTACTGGAGGATGTCATACCTCAGAAAGTAGTGGAATATGTTGTTGAGGGTCTCAGGAAAATCTAAATAATTATTTTCCCCTGAGTCATTAAACATATGTTGGTCAAGGAGTCAACTCAAAACATTATATGGAGGGTTTACAACCTAGAGCATTACTGGGGTTTCTTTGTTATGTGCAAGGCAATATGGACCATCCGCCAATAATATTGCTTCATGGTTTCTTAAATCAGGGTGCCATCTCTTAATAAGAGCAAGTTGGTGAGTAAATTAAGGCTGAGTTGATTTCGTGCATTCCTCAAATGGCAACACTGTGTACAGAAAATACTTTGCATCCATAAACCAGAGCAGAGCTATATCAAGTTCAAAGTAAATAAATAAATAAATAAATAAATACATGTATAAAGAAGCCCAAAACATTGGTGCTGGGATTTTGATGGCTGGCAAGCCCAGCATTTTATTTTGAGGCTTGCCATGCCATGCCATGATTAGTTCTGTCATGTGCATGTTCCTACCCCTCTCGCTTGTGTTGCGATTAACATAAATAACATAATTCATCCAGGTAGATAGCTTTCTAGTGTTATGGAAACACTTTTAATACAAGTCTGTTAGTCTGGGCCTGGGGGTGTCTAGCTTCCTCTTTGGCTTCCTTATTTTAGGGACAATTATATTCCAGGCTGTAGCACATTTCCAAGATGGTACTAAGTGATCTTCCATGGGATTTCCTTTAATTACCTTTATTTTAATTTCAGATTGAAATAATGTTAGTGGTTTGTTGGGGACCCAGACAACAACAGAAAAATGGAAACCACAAAACCATATTTATTCTTATTTTGACATCCAAAATTTGTTAATGCTCAAATGTGAATTTTTGAGCAGTACATATTAATATAATAATATTATTATTATTATTGCTGTTTTATTATTACAGTGAAAAAGGAAACCATTATTAAAAATTGTAATTATGTAACTAAATGGAGTCTATGGGAAATGGCCTTCCTGTAACTCATAACTTTCTGCATAACTGGGTTCCTGGATAGTGTACCCTATACCTGTAATACAAAATTTTCAGCAGTTTTTTTTCCTGACACCTAGGCTCCTCTATCAATTTATAGGATCACAAATGTATTTTAAAAAAATTGCATAAACTGAGGCAAAGCATGATCCCGAAAAATAATAAATCAGCTCTTTAGGTAGGTACTGTTAAAAATATTTATTACAGATGCCTGTATGCGATGGTTGCTACTGTTTTGCTGCTCCCTAGCTTCTCCCTGTTTGTCAATAACACTAGGTTAGTCCCCAAGCGACAGATCCCTGTGATGAGAAAACAGATAAGGAATAAGGATAAGCTACAATTGGATGGCCCATTTCAATATACAAACTATTTTCTTATTGTTGGTAAGTAGACATGGCTGTTTTTGTATATTTACTTGTTTATATAAATGTATACATTTTAATTTTTAAACAGCTACCCAAATCCATCGACTGCATCTGCTTTTACAAGTATGAGGTTCAGGACATTACTACAAATGATGCTTGAGCTGGACAACTTGCAGCTACTCATAAACATGTTATCTGATGCATGCTGACATATAATTATTGATAGCGGTGGGTGGCCAAATGTGCCGGTGATGCATGTCCGAAAAAGAATTCAATACACTGCCTTCATAATGGTTCAGGAAATAAAAGAATTGTTGAGAAATACCAGCATGTATGTCACTGGCTCTCACATCAGCTTGTGTATAATTATGGCACTGAACTATTAACCTCTACAAATTTTTCACTTGAAATCCCCCTTTCAAAATTTCACCTCTTCTCAGATTAGAAGTGTGACCTTCAAGGGAGTCGTTTCATGTCAGATGATGAGGTTAAGATGGCACAGTTATTTAGTGCACTAAACCAACATGGTCTCCTCAGATCCTAGTCCTATGTATAGAAACTTTTCTCCCTTCTATAACCTTTCTCATTGATTATCTCAGGATTAACCTTTCCACTCAGTGACTGTGAAGATCTTTTCCTATCCTCTCAGTTCTTTTATAACAAAATATATAATATACCCCCTTTTTATGCCTGACAATATGGCACCCATCTGTTTGTGATTCATCCTTTCTAGTTCATTTAGAAAAGCAGAGCCAATTGCAAAAATAAATAGGTAAATAAATGTTACTTTGAGCTCAAGGTCTTACTTATGTTTTGGCAGTGGCCCAATGAGCCCCACATGTAAGAAAATACTACTTTCTATACATCTTGCATTTAATGATTGATCATGCGCAGCAATAATTTTGTTGCTGCGTTTCTCTACCGTCTGTTAAAAGGACATTATTTATGAAAATAGTAAAAATTATCAGCAAAGATAGCGTTGCATCTGCAGTAATAAATGATCCTTTTCTGTTTGTTAATAATTAAGTCAATTTAGAGGAGAATTAAACCCTAAAACAAATATGGCTAATATACTGTATTTTTATACTGTTCTTACTGCACCAGCTTAGAAGTTCAGAATTTCTATAAAAATAATGATAAAGATCTTCAAACTTGTCACAGGAGCTCATTAATTTTATTAGGAGTGTCAGTGACATGAGCATGCTCAGTGTTCTCTGGGCAGCTGTTGGGAAGGTAAACTTAGGGGTTGTTGCCATCATCAAAAAGAAAATGAAAATTGCCTTTCATAGAGTATCAGCCTTGTATTGAGACTTTTATTTTGTGTGTATATAGTGAGTTGGCCCCTAAGCTCAGGTAGATGACAGCAGCATAGAGCATTAGCAGAAAAGAAGATGGGGCGCCTACTGGGGATATATTTGGAGGTACAGATCTTCCCTGATAAAGGGCTGTGGTTGCCTTGGACTGGGACAGAACTTCAAAACATAATGTACAACTTTTCTACCATGCATTTTGCAAGCTTTAGATTTCTTTTAAGCAGGCAAAATTCTATTTTTGGTCATCAGATTGGACAGATCTCCTTGAATAAGGTCAAGGGCAGTACTCCTACAAAAACGAATGCAACGGTAAAGACTACAGCCCTCAAAATTAATACTGTATATACAAACATGAAGATTATTAAGTCTCAGTTGTCCATACCAGTAATTGTTCTTGAATAGAACAATGAGAATAAAAAGTACACATTTGTAGCCTTACAGAGCATTTTTTAGATGCGGTCAGTGACTCTCATTTGAAAGGTTGAGTCAGAAAAAGAAGGCAAATAGTTAAAAATACTATAAACAAAATAATGACATGGAAAAGTTGCATATAATCGGTTGCTTGAACAAGGTTTACTATCCATTCACCTTGCTTGCTGGTATATTTATATGATCAACAACTCTCTATATGATCAACGACTCTCTCTCTCTATCCACATCTGCTTCTTTGGGTGACAGCTGAACAGACACATACCTGTATTGATCAATTTTTTTACAGTTTAAAAATTGTCTGCTTTAGAGCTCCACAGCATAGGGTATCTTATCTTAATACAGAATGTGATTATGATTCCACACAACAAAACACTGATTGTAACCATTTGTCTTTGTGCAGAGATATCAATGTTAGAGTTTCAACACATGTATGAAAGAGGCAACAGATCATAAGCATCATACAGATATGCAGACAATATCTTTAAGCTGTAAAACAAAGTCTCACAATGAAAAGTATTGGATCTCTGTTACTGGGGGAGTTTAAGTTTGCTGGTGAGACTCTTTTACCCCACAATTTCATAATGAATTCTATACCGAGCCTTACTGTTGGATCTTCAAGGACTATGAATATAAGTTGAAAATAAATGGCAATTAAGTGATTCTTAAGCTGTAAAGAAATCATTTTAACTCCTGATTGTAATGATGAATATTCTTAAGGTATTGGCTGAATCACGGAATCTGCTAAGTATTCTGCAGTACAAGTTGCATTATGTAGCCTTGCATGGGGTGTGGGGGAGGAAGGTAGGACCGCTGTGCTGCAGGTGTACAGCCAAGTCTCTGAGGAGTAAATGAATGAAAAGTACATAAACATCTCTGTGAATCCAGTTCTCTACCCACCCCCTCTTTTTCATGGGTCAATAACTTGAAATGGTCCAAGCAGGTTACACATCCAGTGGTAGTTTTTATGCTGCTCAATTCTCCTCTCAACAAAATCACACACAATATCTTACATTAATGACTCTGATATATAACTGTGACACTCTGCCAGTTAGGTGGCTTTTTGCTCATTAATTTTGCCAAGTAGAGAACTGAAGTTTTAAATTCATGCGGAAAAATGTCAAAATGTAAAAAAAGAAATTAAGTTTGATAAAAGTGCAAGGACAAATTATTTTGTCCAAACAATTTCAGGCAGCTTTTCATACTGTGCAGGGGATAGGGGGGACTGGCGGGCCTTGGCCTGAAGGGGGGCCCGGCAGTGCTGCACTTTTCAAAGAGCTGGGCCAGCCTTACGAGCACTGAATTAGTGCTGCCTTCCGTCCCAGCAGAATGTGAAAGTGCCGAACAGTCGAAGTCCTGGAGCGGCAGAAAGACACGAAAGGAGCTGACACTGAACTCCTGAAGACACAAGTTCAATTCTACTGACACCAATGTGGGTTTTTTTTAATCCCCTGGCCACCAATGTTTTATTTTAATACACTATAGGCCCCTGCCATAGGGCCCCCAATTTTTTAACTTGTAAGGGGGGCTCTGGTACAGAAGAGCACTAGGGCCAGCAAAAAAAAACCCCCAAAAATCTAATGAATTATGACTTTTAAAACTCATAATTATGACTTTAATTCAAAGTCAAAATTATGACTTTAAGGGGCATATTTATTTAATTCACATGAAGGATTCGAGATTTGATCGAACTTTCAAAAAGATTCGAATTTCGAATATTTTTTTGGGTACTTCGACCATCGAATTTAAAAAAATCGATCGATTTGAATGATTCGAATAAAAATGTATTCGAGCATTCGACCATTCAATGTTCGAAGTACTTACCCTTTAAAAAAAAAATTCGATAGGCCAGTTCGCCAGATTGAACCTACCAAATTGCTTTAAAACCCTATGGGAAGCTCCCATAGGTGTTTTAAAGCATTTTTAGATAATTTCAACTTTTTAAAGTCATAATTATGATATTTAAAGTCATAATTATGAGATTAAGGGGCAGATTTACTAAATTCACATGAGGGATTCGAATATTCGATCGAATTTTCAAAAAGGTTCGAATTTAGAATATGCAAATTAGGCAAATTCGACCAAATTCGACCATCGAATATTGATTGGAATATTCGAATTTAATTTTATTCGAAAATTCAATGGTCGAATACTTCCCCTTTAAATTCGATCACCTACTTCGCCAGATTAAACCTACCGAAATGGGGATCATTCCCTAAGATCGATTAAAAAAAATTAGATTGATCGCTTAAAAATTGTTCGAATATTTGATTTGAATGCGATACGAATATTCAATCAATCAAATTGCGCTAAAAAATTCGAAAATTAATTCGAAATTCAACCAATAGTAAATCTGCAGTGATGGGTGAATCTGGGGAGTTTTGCTTCGCCAAATTTTTCGTGAAATTCGCGAAACAGCAAAAGATCTGCGAATGAAATCGGAAGTTCACAAAAGGTTAGTGAATTTTTCATGAAATCACTCGAAATTCATGAATTCTTTGTGAAATCGTTCAAATGTCATGAATTATTTGTGAAATTGTTTGAATTTCACAAAAAAGTCTTGACATTCGAAAGATTTCACCAAAAATTTGTGAATTTCAAGCGATTTCATGAAAAATCGTGAAAACCGGAGGTGAATCGTGGAAATTTGCCGCAAATTCGAGCTAGGCGAATTAATTCACCCATCACTAATTAAAAGTCATAATTTCAACTTATTATTATTAATAATAATAATAATGAGATTTAAAGTAATAATTCTGAGTTTTAAAAGTCATAATTCATCAAAAAAAATGTTTTGCTGGCGCCAGTGCTCTTCCGTACCCTTTTAACACCTTTATAGATATTAAAGGAAAACTATACCCCCAAAATGAATACTTGAGCAACCGATAGGGGCAAATTTACTAAATTTGTGTGAAGGATTCAAATGTTTGCTCGAATAGTCTATATTCGATTGTGCGACTATTCGAATATGCAAATTAAGTATGTATGACCATTGAATATAGAATATTCGAGCGCATTGAATAGATCGAATAAATATATATTCGAATGCTCGACTATTCTCCAGTTGAAGAACTTGCCCATTAAATTTTTATTCGACTGCCTACTTCGCCAGATTGAACCTACCAAATTGCAATAGAAGTCTATGCCGAATTTCAATCGTACGATTGAAGGCTTCGAACGATCGATTCGTACGATTTTGGCGACTATTCGAACATTTTTTCTGCAACTTTTCATAAATTGCAATTTACTTTCATTAGCAAAACTTTAATAACTGAAAAAACCACAGATACAGTATATGCTCAAACTTTCATAACCTGCCAAATTTGGTAAAATGAACATGGTAATTAGGGGATGTGGCCACAAAAATGGGAGTGGTCAAATATTCACCTCGCTATGCGCACCAACTTTTTTGTGTTTAAAAAATGTTGGGAGGTACGGGCTGCCACCTTTTCTTTTAATTAATACTGGCTTTCAGATCGCAGGTAGGGCCGTGATTTCACATGAAGGTGGGGTTATAAAGTACGGGGTGGGTAAATGGGCAGGAATACTTGGATGGGTTCAGAAATGGGCAGACTGGGCATGGAAATGGGCAGGACAGAGGCAGCCTTCCTGGAATAAGGGGTAATCAGGAGAGGGGAAGGGAGGGATTTTAAGGGCTTCATAGATTTATTGGCAAGTAGATTGCTGGGTGTAAATCCTAGTTGGTGATTTAGCAACTTGGCTGGTCAAACACTGACCGGATTGGCAACTGTAACCACAGGATGTTCAATTCTAAGAATTACAATAATAAATGAACACCATAGAATTTTCCCCCAAATGCTATAAAGGTCATAATGAATTGAAAATAGAACATAGAGTATTTGAAATCATTTGGTTTCTCTACCAAAATTCAGCAAATATACAATGTAAATAAAAGACAAAAACAACAAAGTTGTTATGTTTATCATGGTATTTGAGAAGGCATGAAAGAAGATTACCCAGCAAGCATTTTCTGCAGTGTGCAATACTCTGGGAGGCATCTAAGTCAGAGAAGAAAGATAGTTGTTGATGTTTAAATCAAGGATCTGTTTATTGAACAGAATGATAGGAAAAATCGCCAAAGGGCCTGTACCTTGCTCCATGCGTGTAAAAAGCACAAAGACCAGCATCAGCAAGATGAGACATGCAGGCGCATACATAGAACAGACACGCACTGCAGGCAGCAACACAAATACACCAAGATGCTAGCTAACTACAGAACTCAGCTCACACATCTCCAGTGAAGCTCAGTGCATAGAAGCACTCAGCAAGCAACCAGGAAAAACATCATTACTGGATTCCAAAAACAGGACACAGCCATAATTACACACATTCAGTGTGCCTTTCTTCAGAGAGAGGTCAGAGATAAAACATCCTTATTACACACTGAAATTACATGCATATCTCACAATGGTGCTACATGGATTCAGCACATGATGCACTAATAAACATACTGAAAATGTTACATCTATTCAGAACTCAGCCTGCATTATATGCCATTAACACAGTGTCATTGTTACATTAGTAATCTGGCATTTAAATTCCCCTCAGGCTACTTCACATCAGAGCATGGCTTATAAGAAGGCCGACACTTATTATTAGTACAGTAAAACAGGATTGCACTGGGGCAGGGTACTGACAGATATGTTGGGTGCCAGGGTGTCTCAGACAATTTAATTTATTAAGCAGCTAGGCAGTTTGGCATGCAATTTCAGTTATTTAGCTTTTTTTCAGTGATTTTAACGAGAGATGAGAGTATGAATAGGAGAGGGCCTACACAGAAAGCTAAGTAATAAAAAGTAACAATAACATTGTAGACTCACAGAGCAATAGCTGTAGGTTGCTGGGGTCAGTGAACCCCATTTGAAAGCAGGAAAGAGTCAGAAGAGGAAGGCAAATAGTTAAAAAACTAAACAAAATAAATAATGAAAACAAATCACAATGTTGCTAAGATAAGGCTATTCAACATTCTAAAAGTTTTAAAGGTGAACCTCTTTTTTAGTCTTTAGGCCTGTTACTTGAGCTTGAGGACAAAATACTTGTGCATATTCCATTGGGTTAGGAACCCTATCTCATTGATGGAGTATGTACACTCTGTATTTTCCTCATTCACAGGGGCAAATTTACTATTATTCACCCAAAATCCTACAAATCTATTCGAAATTTGATAAGCATTCGACTATCGGATATTTGATTTCTCGATGAAATCGTACGATCGAATACCGATCGTTCAATTTCACAAAAAAATCGAACGATCAAAGCGTTCCATCGTACGAATGGTAATCGAGCAGGTCTTAACAAAAGAAGCCTATGGGGGGGGGGGTTTCCCATAGGCTTCTATTGGTATTCGGTAGGTTCAATCTGGCGAAGTGGGCATTAGAAGGATTTTAAAATTTTAAATCCTTCGATCATCGAATTATCGATTATCCGATCATTCCATCTATTCAATAATTCGATAATGCGGTATTCGATAAGGCCAAATTTGCATATTCAAATATATGTAAAAAAATCGTACGATCGATATTGGATCTCATTCGATCGAACTTCGAATCCTTCACGTGAATTTTGTAAATTTGCCCCACAGTGTCCCCCTGTCTTGATTTAGACTTCTCACCAGCCAGACACTAGATACATGTAGACAGCCACCCACCACCCTCTTGTGGGTTGCACTGCCATTTCTTAAAAGGAATCAGGGTCCAATGAAGATGACTTCAAGGAACAGAGCTGAACATAGAAGGCTTCAGAATATACCTAGCCCCAGATGTTTAGAGAGTCTACAGAAGGTCATGTGTAATGAAGAGACAATTTGCCTTGGGTCAAAAGCTCTGAATTATGTCCCCAAGAATAGTACCGAAACAAGATGTTTTGCATGCCTATAGCACATAGCAAGCATCCTATAGATTCAGCACACAACAATATTGCATAGATTCAGCACAGAGCAGTCATTAAATGATCCTGATCATAAATCATTACATGAATTCAGCACCCTAAAAACATTAAGGGGCCTATTTATTATGCTGTGTAAAACAAAATTTGCTGACAAAACGGTGTAAAAAAAAAAGACAAAGATATATAAGGTAAATATGAATGTCGGTCTGCTGATCTTTTCAGTCTTTCAGTTGTATAACAATCCAAAGGCAATCAGCATCTGCAGGCTACAGGGAAGAAGTAAATATAGAAAAAATAATATAGTGTAATATTACAATTAATTTTGAGGAGGTAATTTCCCCTCTAAATCGTTAGTCAGTTCAAACCAATGTGCCGGGAGAAAAAGTAAGTCTTTAGTAATCCCAATTAAATATGTCCAATGTGCAGCATAGGGAAATAGACCAATCCTTAAACAGAAGCTGAATGGGCAGCAAAATGCATCAGGTGATGGCACATCCATGATCCAAGAAAACACATGGGGAAAGGAACGTTGGCTTTCTCCCACACTTAGATCTAACTCTTGAATCTTTGATATAAAGGAAATCCATTAACACTTGATTTTAATCAACAAGATTATGAGTGCAATACTTTATGTTTTTAGAACTAAAATGGTTTTATGCTATGGGCAGAATGTCTGTCTTTTAATCTCCCATCAGGTTTTAAAAAAAGATGCAGGCTACAGAAGTGATCAATTAACTACATGCAATTTAACTATGACTTACAGTAGTCTGTGAGTGGCCAGTCTTTCTGTTTAAGGATTGATCCAACCAATCCACTATTTGGGATTCAGCTGAATCCTTTGTGAAAGATTTGGGAGAATACTGAACTCAATTCAAATCCTAATTTGCAAATGCTAATTAAGGGCTGGAAAGGAAAAACTAAAAAAAAAAATTGTAACGAAAAGTCACAAAGTCTGACCCTAATTTACATATGCAAATCATGATTCAGATTAATTTCGGCCAGGCAAGGGAATTGGCCGAATCCAAATCTTGCTTAAAAAGCCAAATCCCGACCCGGATCACAAACTGAATCCTGGATTTGGTGCATCTCTAATTGGGATTACTAAGGACTTTTTCTCTTTGCAAATTGGTTTGAATGTGCTAAGGATTTAATGGGGGACTACACCCCCTCACAATTAATTCTGAAGTGCACAAAAATTATTATGGGAATGTAATAAAAGTCGGTAAAGGAAAAACTATTCGCAATGTGAAAAGTTTAGCCTTTGTGCAAACAATTTTTGCTTTGTGCAAATTTAATATAGCTTTTGCGAACCCGGAAACTGTTTAACGACAACTTCCGACAGTGGAAGTGAGTTTGCGAATTTTACAGCTTGCGTCAATGTGCAGTCAATGAAATAATGTAATAAAACTTCGCAATTAATATTCAAAATGCTCAATTAAAATTCGCAATGCGCAATAAAAATTTGCAATGCAATAACAGTTTAAGGAACAATATTACATTGAGAGATGTGGATTTTTAATCTTATTGATGTGTATTCTTTTGCTCTTTGCGAATTTAATTACATTTCCCCCTTAAGAAATATTACACTATATTACATAGTTACATAGTTAAATTGGGTTTACAAAAGACAAAGTCCATCAAGTTCAACCCCTCCAAATTAAAACCCAGCATAAACACACTCTTCAGACTTTTGTTAGTAAGTTCAGATGGAAATTGCTAACTGAACATACTGTATGCTTTCTCTTATTGCATAAAGGAGACAAAGTAGCAAGTAATAGAAAGAATGAGGTGAAATGTAACATTTAACACTGACATGCTAAGTGTATTTTTCCATTACTTTTTCATTATTTTGATTATTTCAATAATGTTTAAACTTGGAGAACATTTGCCTTTGATCCATTCTACATACATGTGCCAGGTACCATCATAGCAACCCGGAATGTCTTCACAAGTATTAATTTGACATCAGCACACACAATGCTCAGGGTCTCATGTACATTTTCTATGCACAGCAGATAACACAATGGTGTGCCTGCTTGGCACTTCGGCTATTTCTAGCACTCGAGACTGAACAAAAATGTCTTAATAACAGTCAGAGGGTGAGACCCTTCTGTGCAGAGCTAGGAAACAGCAGGGGAGGTCCACAGCAGAAGCAACACCTTGCTAAGGAAAATGCAGATGAGAAGAATACTTATTACAACAATCACAGTTTGGGATTTGTGCTGTTACTTTGCCTACACAGTGACACGAGAGCTGCTACCAGTGTAATATGCTCAGGGCCATGTCTTCTAAATTCAGCAGCCTGACAATTTCACTTCCCTACAGCGACTAGGGAGTGAGAAGGACATACAATACCAATCCATAATTACATATAGATTTATATTTTTGAATAATTTTGTTCATGACTATTGCTAACATACATAAGGTACAAAAGTTGTTTTCGGATTATTTTGATTCATATCCCATTTTGTCATCATTTGGTCAAGGTCCTTGAATCACAACTAGATTGCGCATAAATTAACACATTTCTTATCAGTCCTCTGCAGTTCCAAAATTATTTGAAACAGCTAATAATCATCCCCCCCATGATAAGGCTTCATCCTCCTATATGGTAAAGGATCCATTATCCAGAACCCTGTTATCCACAAAGCTCCAAACTATGTGATGGCCATATCCCATAGACTCCATTTTAATCAAATAATTCAAATGTTTAAAAATCAATTCTCTTTTCTCTGTAATAATAAAACAATACCTTGTACTTGATCCAGACTAATGAAGACTGTGGACTCTGGAGATTAAAATTACGGAAAAAACATTATCTGAGCATTCTGGACAACAGCTCCCATACCTGTATTAGTTCCACTGCCATGTCTGTTTAAATGAAGAACTCATAGTACATCATGGCCTTCCCATTCTGAAGGATGTTGTATCCCAAGGGATAGCAAACTTTACGAGACACCAAGGCTCTACCCAGGCTACAATGACATCCAGGACATACTGTACTTACAGTAAATTAGCTAATATATTTACTACACTATACAGCTATATATACAAACATATAGTGTATTTTGTATCAGCAGATCCACAGCTTTTATGTTCAAGTAACCTTGCTGCACACCCCAATGGGTCTCAAACTCAACACAAAACTTCATCAAATATAGGTATGGCATTCATTATCTGAAAACTTGTTATCCAGAATGCTCAGAATTACAAGAAGGCCGTCTCCAATAGACTCAATTGTATCCACATAATCCAAATTTTTTTTAATTATTTCCTCTTTTCTCTGTAATAATTAAACAGTACCTTGCACTTGATCCAAACTAAGATATAATGCTTACTGGAAGCAAAATCAGCCTATTGGCTTTATTTACATTTACTCCAAGCAGACTTTGGGGTAAATGTAATAAAATTCACTAAGAGAACAAAAATGTTGCAATATAATATTCTTTATTAGGCTTTTATTGAATTGCGAATCTTAATTGCATATTGCGAACCTTAACACCCGCTTGAAGGTGGAGTAAACTTTTGGAACAAAAATAACAACTTTTTAGTTTTATTTCATACACTGGGCACTGGCGCAAACTATAACATTCCCAATAGAAATCCTACTGTCCTGCATGTTCGCAAAGGCAAAATTTATTGCAAATGAAGGAATGATTTTTGCATAAGCAATCAATATTACATTCCCCCCATAAGGAATGATGATCTAGAAAACCCCAGGTTCTGAGCATTCTGGAGAAAAATTCCCATACCAGTACCTAAGGGTAGGGACAGACAGGGAGATTCGGGGAGATTTTGTCGCCTGGCGTTTTTAGCAGGCGACAATCTCCCCGAATTTCCTTCTCCCTGTCTGCCTATTGTTCCTGGGACAAAGCGCCAGTGCCTGTGCAGACGCGGCGCGGCTATTTCCGGAATCGCCCGAAGATACCTCTTGAGTAAACTTCGGGCGATTCCGGAAATCGCCGCGCCGCGTCTGCACAGGCACTGGCGCTTTGTCCCAGGAACGATAGGCAGACAGGGAGAAGGAAATTCGGGGAGATTGTCGCCTGCTAAAAACGCCAGGCGACAAAATCTCCCCGAATCTCCCTGTCTGTCCCTACCCTAAATGGTTATGCAGAAACAGTGCTAAAGTGTGCATAAGTCCTTGCATAGCAAACAGTCAGCAGTATTTGTTTATTATTCTGGCTAATGACTGTTTGCTAACGGTTTATGAACAAGGGAAACAGTTGCCTTTGCTTCTGGATAGCCATGTTGCTTTTGAATGCCTTGGAATGCTCCTCTAGAGTCCTTTGCTTGTTTGTTTGCACTTGAAAATCTTTAAACAGTATCATAATCTCAGAAGGTCTTTTTATTTGATTGCTGTAAATGAGATGTCTGCATGCGGAAGAGTTACGTCCGAGAACATCAAAAGAACTCTTGTTTGTATTCACTTCACTGTGAACTTTGTAATCACTCATTGGGGACGGGGTATTTCCAGTTAATTGGATAAGTGAACATGTTGTAGCGCAGTAGAATATGGTGTAAGGAAAGGAATTAAAAGCTTTTGGGTTTGACTTGTGTAAAAGGTGACACAAAGTGGGGTATACAGAGTTCTAAATCACTCTCAGAGGCAATTCAGCTCTCAGATAGCCTTGCTTTGCCCAGTGCTGGGTATTTGGTTAACCTTTTGCTCATGCTTGTGGGATTGTATTCTTTACCCTGATAAAGATTGAAATAACCTGCACTGTGCACTTTGCGTGTTTTTTCAACTGATTCGTACTTGAATATGCCTGGTTTCATGGGTATTTGAATCCAATTAGTGCGGCTTCAAATATGCAAAGTTTAATGCATATTTGAATATGAATCAGATGAAGAGGCACCATGAATTTTAATATGCATGGTTTCATGTGCCGTTTACAAAATAGTAGAGGGAGCATTCTGACATTTGTCTATAGGCATAACATCAGGCCTACTTCAAATATGGCTGCAGGGAGGATAGCAGAAGTGTACATTTGCTAAGGTGCTGGACACTGAAACTTTTTTTCATATATCCCCCACCTCCATCTATCTAATAAATACAGTGGGTATCTTTTTACCATGGTCATTGCTGTATTCCATGCACCCCACTGTCTCTTACATCAATACTTATATCTCCATTTGTTTTAGGATGCAAACAGTGACAGATTATTATTATTTTATTATTATTAACATGTATTTCTATAGCGCCAACTTGTTTCGTAGCGCTGTAAAGTGAATGTGATTATACAACCAAATCACATGAATTACATACATAGAACATAAGGAGTTACATACATCACAATAAATATGGAGTTACATACATCACAATAAATACTGGTACAGGAGGTGAGGAAGGCCCTGTACAGAAAAAGCTAAAGGGAAGGGAATGATACACAAGGTGTGGGAGTGGGCAAGATCAGAGTAAAGTGGGTGAGAGATGTAGTAATGTAAGGTGTATTGCATTGAGTAGTTAACAGGGTAGGCTTCTCTAAAAAAGTGGGTTTTTAGAGATTTCTTGAAAGATTGGGAGAAAGTCTGACAGACCGTGGGAGAGAATTCCAGAGGAGGGGTGCAGCTCTTGCAAGGTCTTGAATGCGAGCATGGGAGGAGGTAATGAGAGAAGAGTTGAGTAGCAGGTCAGTAGAGGAGCGTAGTAAGCGGTTGGGTGAGTAAATGGAGATTAGTTCAGAGATGTACAGATAATCCCATTAGGTGCAGAAAAGACAACGGATATAATAAGAGGCCCGACACAATAATGGATATGCATAACTCACAGTTAATATTAAAGTAGTTATGGACCCACATTGCATCAGAGAGAACCTTGGTAAAGTTATGAAGACAAATTGAGCCCATTCCATATGTACTCTGGTTGGCAGAAAGGGTATTGGGGTGGTTTACCTTTGAGATAACTTTTAGTATGTTATTGAATGGCTAATTATAAGCATTTTTTTCAATTGGCCTTCATTTTTTCTCTTTTTATAGTTTCTGAATTATTTCTCTTTTTCTTCTGACTCTTTCCAGATTTCAAAAGGGGGTCACTGATCCGTAAGGCTTCACATTTATAATTGTTGCTGCTTTTTATTACTCATCTTTCCTCTCCTATTCATAGTCAAGTCTCTTATTTCAATCAGTGCATGGTTGCTAGGACCATTTAGACCCTAGAAACCTGATTGATGAAACTGCAAACTGGAGAGCTGCTGAATAAAAGATAAATAAATAAATAAAAAACACAATAAAAAATGAAAACCAATTGCAAATTGTCTCAGAATATGACTCTCTAATGTACATCATATGGAAAGTTAACTCAAAGGTGAAAAACTTCTTTAACGATCATGTAAATACAAATTCTGTGTAAATATGTTTACAAGATCTTGCAAAATTGTAACCCTTTTAACAATTTCAGGTGTAATTTATCAATGCTGCTGCACAATATTACTGGACCCCTGGTCCTTTGGAACAGTAAGTGGCCTGAGGATTGGTGCTCCACCGCAATATATAATAAACTATATGAAATAGTATATATATATTATATATGTGGAACTTAGTATAAAGATTATTTGGTAGACCTCTCCACCCAACCAATAACGAAATAAAGGCATAAGGTTGAAGGCATAAGGTGACTTCTAATGTCCTCATATTTTACCACAGTGATAGTGGGTCATGTAAAAGAAAGCACATCACTAAGCAACAATTACAACTGATAAACACTGTAAATAAGGATATAATTACAGTATTTTCCAGCTGCAACCAAAAACACTCATGCTGTACGTTGCTGAGTAGTGATCGGCGAGTTTGTGTGAAAAATGTGAGAAAAGCATTGAAGTCAATAGGTGACAAATTATTTTTTTGTGTTGACTTTTATCTTGGCGACTTTTTGTCCAAATGCATTAAAGTCAATGGGTGTTGTCTTTGTTGTGGGAATTTGCAGATGTCGAAAAGCAGAATTCCGCAGCATTTCCATGCCTGGGCAATAGATTTGCTCATCACTATTGTTGAGAGATTTTACCTGGTTTAAATGGCTGAATTTAGACTGACCCAGTGTCGCGCATCACTCACACACACAGCATGCTTTCCTCATCTATATTAGGTTGAGGAAGCACACAATAGATTTCCTCTTTAAATAAATGTTGCTTTGTACTATATTATGCCTTGACTAATGCAATAATGTATTAGCCTTTCTTAGCATATGCATCAACTTTCCATCCATAATTAATGCAGCAGACAGGCTCATTCACCTTCCCAAACATGGCAACACCTCGTATTGCTAATCCCAGCAATGCATAATGATACTGTAATCAAACGTCCAAGCTTTCTACAACTCAGAACCATGTTACACCTGTAACTTTATCTATTAAGCCAACTGCTTCTTGTTTCCAAATTACACTTTTACTAATATCAGATCTAAAGTTGTAACCATCAGATTCCTTTTTACCTAATGCACTGCATTTGTTAGAAAGTTAGAATGGTTGCAAGTGTAAATACAAATATATAATTTATATAAGTACAAAACAGTAGTTACATTATACACATATATATGTATGGCATCTATTATTTGGAATGGTTGAGACAGTGGAGTATCTAGAAAGCCCCGGGGCCCCACAACATAAACTTCAGAGGGGTCCGGCGCTACTTAAACTGCTACCTGCTTATGAGAGATTTTTTTTTTAGCTAAAGAGGAAACAGACCCTGTGTCCAGGCCCCAATGTTCCCTGGGGGTTCTGCTTCCTCTATAGTTATGCCACTGCTTTGGGACATGGGGTATTCCTTATGGGGTTTTTACCTAATTTGAATCACAATACATTGTCTGCTAAAAGCATTAGAAGACCCATTAGCATTGATTTACCACCAATTTAATTTTATGCAGCAAGGTGCTCTTTTATTATTACAGAGGAAAAAAAAAATATTTTTTGCACTTGGAAATGGCCTTCCTGCAATTTGGAGCTTTCTGGTCACCCACACTCCATCACTTTTGACGTAAATGCTTTAGGTGTTCTGGAGAGCTATATGCCTCAATTGCTATGGATAACCTCTCGGGTGTATTCCAGCCTTCCTTACAGTTTCCCAACTGTGTATGCCTTCATTGCACACCCTATATATATAAAGATTGTTGCTCAGTTCAACACTGAAAAGCAGATTCCACTGAAAAATGTATGTCACATTGTTGGCCTAAGGTTTGTTTGGCCCATAAGAAAAGATTGGCTAAATGCAACAGCATGTAATACACACATTGGGAAAAAAAAGATAAAAATCTAAATGCTAAATATGCTTTTAATGGTAGATCCGAGAAGGAAAGGAACCTTGGGGCATGAATGTGAGCAAGCAGTGCATCAAAGCAGTAGGGCAGAGCAGCAGGGAACTTGATAGTATAGTGAAAGGTATTAGCAGAAGCACTAGAGAGTGTCCAGTTTCAGACTCCCTGTCGCCAAAAGAACATTAAAACATGATAAATGAGCAAAGTTACAGAGAATTACTAAAAATATTCAACAGTTTTGGCTCAGAGAATTACTGACAAGATGTAGAAGGGAAACAAATGATATGATAAAAAGCCACAAAGCTTTGCATATGTTTATCCTCTCACATGGCAAGAGAAAAGTATTTGTTGTAGAAAGAGAATGGCTAAAGCAGTTATGTCCTAGAATCTGAAGACAAAACATTATTATAGAATGATGTATACAATATGTGTACTTGCAGGTTTAACAAGATTTGTTGTGGTGCCATCCATAATAGCTTGCATAGCACAATGGTGGTGTGTGATAGGTATATTATATGAATCTTGAATGCTTAGGGCAGTTAATATTCCTTTTAGTCAATCTAGCATGGATCCACTGTGGGTTGCAATGGTTGCTGCCCTATGTGTCCTCACTGTACTATGTCACAGAATGAGACCTAACCAATGACAAGTGTAACATAAAACCATGGATGTGTATCCAGAAGCACAATTCATTTAGCACTTTGCACACTAGGACAGTAGGTGATTAAATAGATAAATAGATAGAGCAGTCATCCTTGTTGGGGTACATCAGTAAAATGCAGGTACTCTGATCAGCATATGTGAGACAGCAAAAGAGGACTTTGTTAACATATTGCTGTATATTTAATCCAACCAACTATTCCAAAGCCATGCCTGGTCTAGCCACTCCTGTGCTTACTTTGATTCATTGCCTTGATTCCCACGCTTGACTTTAATTCTCCCATATCCATATGCTGCCCTATTTACTTCACACCACAGGGATCAGAGAATAAGCTGAGAAGTCAGAGACTTACAGTAAGCAAATTAATAGCAAAAAGTTCTGCTCTGCACTGTGAATATTTTAAATTATATACTGTGGTACAATAAATTGTTATGCCATAATTCAAGTAAACCTTAATGCTTCCATTCCCATACTTGCATTCACTTGGTTAATGTTTTAGTAGTGCAGATATTTCTGGATAATGGATCCTATACCAGTATTACCATGTTTTGAAACATTGCTGTTAATTTTATTTGCTACTTTTTTTGGTGTTTCCTTTACATTGGCAGTTCTATGTAGATCACTTGCTAGATAACAGTAAACCATACACAGAAAAATATTACCTTGTGGTAGAGAAGAATAGGTAAGACGTTCTTCCTCATTTTGACCAAGTTTGGATATGTTTCAATAAGCCAGACCAATGTTCCGCAGCATGCAGAACATGTTACAGCATTTATTTCAATAGGAAAATGTGTGATAATTATCCATTTCAATGGAGTGACATGATGAGTCATATGAGCTAAATCTCTACATTGTTCTATATTCTTATTGAGGGGCAATAAAGTTATCCATGTTTGAGTCTCACTTTGTTCTTCATTCCAGTTAAATAAGATGCCTCTTAAATTTTGTAACTCAGACCTAGTATGTACAGTAGGCTACCAAATCATATCACATTCCAAGCAGAGAGTGTTTAACTATAAAGTAATAATAAGGGGATTTCTCAGGTATTGTTTAGCTTTAGATTTTAAAACCGCTTATCTTCCATTAAATGCCCCTGCTTGCCCTTATTGTGTTCCAGTAAGGTGTCGCATTTATAGTAATAAGTCAATGCCGGATAAATGGAACACTGCAAGCTCTCTGGGTGACATGGTTCTTCAAGAATGAGTTTTCTATCCTTTCATACTGTGCTGGCTCCGGAAGGAGAAATATAATAAGCTGAGTTCAGCTGATGCTACTAAATTGCTCAGCTTTTGCTGTGCTCTAGGCAGAGGGGCGGTGAGGCGGGAGAGCATGAAGCACGGACAAAGGGAAATAAAGAGAGCTAAGGATAATGGAAGAGAAGCAAGAAGTAGGAGATGAAAGGTGAACAGAGACAATACATGAGGGCGATAAAAGTGTATAAGAGATTGTGGCCATATGGTGCCAAGTGTAGGTTCAATCTGCAGGTAAAACTGCCCAGTCAAAGATCATCTTTTGTGAATTCTATATGTTTGGGAGATTATTAGACAACGTTTTGCTTCCTATGAGGTTATGCTGATCATTTTAACATTTTGCTCCTTGTCCCTTTTTTAAGACTGGTCTAGCATATCCAGTCATAAATATACTGACATAAACAGATTCTGCAACCCATTCAGAGTAACACATGAGGGAGGCTCCCCCATAAGGGAGCTTATTTAAAACAAAATAGTTCAAGTTAGGAATGAGCTACATAAGCACCTGCCTTGGGTTCGTGGACAAGCAGGAAAGATCCAAAGAAGCTGGCCCCTTACTGAAGGATCATTATGCAATCATGAGTTGAGAGTTAGCAAAGGTGAGGTGGAACTGCCATAGAGTCTGGGAACTTAAAGGGGTCCTCCTTCCAAAAGCCCATGTATTTTGATCAGCATTCATCAGCACTGGTTCAGAGTGCAAAGACTGTCTCTATAAAATGAAAACTGTTTTTGCATAATGCTCTGTAAAGGGGGATACCATAGTTTTATGGAATGTTGTAGACTCAGACTAACTGGGTTGGACTGCCTTTATACAGTACAAGCTTATTCAATTCACAAACTGCCAGCAGATTCAGTATTCATTTCATCATAACAAGGGAATACAGTTCAAGAAAAAATTATTATGTATTTCCATTTTATAAGACCCTAACCCAGTGTCGGACTGACCCAAAGGGATATCAGTAAAACTCCTGGTGGGCCCATATGCTAAATATGCCAAAGAAGCTTAATAGATTGAATAATAGATTATAGCATGTAAAGAAAAGAGACTAGGAGAAAGAGGTTGAGTGAGGAGAAGAAGAGTAATATCACTGAAGTGGGCCCCTGGTCTAAGATTTTTGAGAGTGCCCTAACCCACCCACTCCCAACCTGAACCCAACAGTACCTCCATTTAAAGACCTGTGCCCGACTCGCCCACTGGGGCAGGTGTGTTGCTATAAATGGAGTCTGTCAGAGACAAAAGCCAAAAGCAACCTGGAAAATGTGTGTGGAAGTTGCCCCGAACCCACCCGATCTGCGGGTATCAGGACAGCCCTCACAACTAATGGGCAGATTTTCTATACCATTTTGATAACTATGTAATTGGGACCTAACATTTTAATCAGTCCAGGTCAGGGGTCCCCATTTTTTTACCAATGAGCCACATTCAAATTTAAAAAATGTTGGGGAGCAACACAAGCATGAAAAAAATCCCTGGGCCTTTTAAATAAATACTGTGATTGGCTATTTGGTAGACCCTATATGAACCGAAAGCCTACAGGAGTCTCGATTGGGCAGTATACCTGGTTTTTTTTATGCAGCAAAAACTTGCATCCAAACCAGGAAGTCAAAAATAAGTACCAGCTTAGGCCAATGAGAGCAACAGCCATGGATTTGGTGAGCAACATGTTGCTCGTGAGCCACTGGTTGGGGATCACTAGTCTAGATGAATTAAATGAAATCTGTAAGCGAAATCATTAGTGAAAATATATTAAGCTAATAGAACATGTGTTTCTCAAAGATTATATTTGTTTAGCACACAAATACAATATAATCCATATGTAGATTCTAATACTTTAGGTTCTTAACAGATTGTTATGATTGCTAAAAATTCCTTTTTCACACAAGAGCCGTATACACCACGGGCTGTATTCCTTAAACATTGAAACAGCTTGTTTCACAGTAACATCTGAACAGTCTCTAAGTACTTGTCAGCAGTATATAAATAAAGGAAAATAATAATACAGGGTATCAGTGCAACAAAGCTATATAGGACAAGGAAGCATTTTTTGATCTTAAATGGTTGCTATAAAGTGGGTGCAGTGTTGGGGTAAGCCAGTGGGAAACTATGTATATCCATTTGCTTTCAATGGAAACATGTAGTTCTTAGTCACTGGCATTTTCCACCTTTCTTGACTGATATCTGATTGAGCCCATTCTTTGCCAAACCTCCATGATTACCTTTCCTGCTTTTTGCTGCTTCAGGTAAAGTGCTGCTTAAGATAAGGCTCTTAAAGGGGTTGTTCACCTTTGAGTTAACTTTTAGTATAATGTAGAGAGTGATATTCTTGCAATTGGTTTCAATTTTTTATTGCTTGTGGTTTTATAGTTATTTAGCTTTTTATTCAGCAGCTCTCTAGTTTGCAGTGTCAGTGATTTGGTTTCTAGGGTACAAATTACCCTAGCAACCCTGCATTGATTTGGATAAGAGACTGGGATATGAATAGGAGATGGACTGAATAGAATAAGTAATAAAAAGAGGCAATAACAATACAATTGTAGCCTTACAGAGGACTTGTTTTTAGATGGTGTCAGTGAGCCCCATTTGAAAGCTGCAAAGAATCAGAAGAAAATTGCAAGTCATTAAAAAACTATGAAAAATAAATAATGAAGACCAATTGAAAATGTTCTTAGAATTGGCCTTTCTACAATATACTAAAAGTTAACTTGAAGGTGAACCACCCCTTTAACTTGCCTCATGGATGAAGTTCCTCTGCATTTGTCCCCATACACAGGCCTTTAGGTTTCTGACTTGGTCAAGAGTGACTGAGTCGCCAGTCAAAATGTGATTATGTACAATATGGACATTTTTAGAATAGAATGAAAGAGTGGCATAAGGTATAATGAGAGGGAAACTAGGTTCTACACCCAGCTGCTGCCCTTTGCTTACTCTTTTGCCCTCGTTGCTTTTTATTTAACATTCTGTTTCTGATATATATATACCATTTACCATATGCTACAACCTATTGTTGCATCATCTATGGTCCAATCTCCAGCAGACATTGCATTCTTATTTGCAATCATAATTTGCAATTTTATCATTGTTTAAGTTAAATTGACACCATTGGATTTTT
>CM044435.1:38588533-38599875 GCA_024363595.1 Xenopus borealis | reverse complement strand
TATATATATATGTATAAAGATATAGGATGAGTTATTAGGAAACCCATTATCCAACATGCTCTAAATGATAGACTGGCCAACCCCATTCTATTCAACTAATCCAAGTTTTTAATGATTCCTTTTTTCTCTGTAGTACCTAGTACTTATCCAAACTAAGATATAATGAATCCTTATTGGAAGCAAAACCAGCCTATCAGGTTTATTTTATGTTTTCATTATTTTCTAGTAGATTTAAGGTTTGAAGATACAAATTATGGAAAGATCTATTATCCAGAAACCCCCAGGTCCTGAGCATTCTGGATAACAGGTCCCATACCTGTACTGGAATTCTGCTGCACTTTTCATATGCAGCTTTATTGCTTTATGCATCTACCCCTTCCCACTCCATTCATAATTAAGCCCTGTATCTCACAGGTTACAGACAAATCATTATTTAAGACTGTAAAAAAAATACTAATAAGTATTGGATTGTCATAAAAGGGACATTTTGTTTGGTGATCAACAATAAAACACAATGTTATTTTCAATCCCATGTGTGCAATTTCAGGACAGCTTGATTCTGTTAATTAAAAATGAGGGGGGTGGAGGGAAGATGTTAGTATCCAACAATGTGCATCCATGGTTCAAGTTCCACATTCTTATCGTGTCGGTCACATCACCATATTACTCTGAGGAATAAGTGGGAAATAAAGGAGAAAAGAAAGATACAGGTATATTGGAAACAGAGAAATGGCGAGTCAGTAAAAAAAAAAAAAACTGTATATATACACTGTATATATATATATATATATATATATATATACTATAAGAATGAGATGAACACTACAGGTACATGCTGTGCCCTCTATGTGCCAGGTTCAGCTGCTATTAGAAACAAACTATTTTAAGTTAGCAGGTGTTGAGCATCTTTTAGCAGTTTTAAAATACCAATTTACAGCTTAGTGCTACACTTCACAGTACCTAAGGAATCTGCAAACTCTCCGTGCCTGCAGGGGGCGCACAATTGGAATGGAATTAATAAATGCCACAAAACAGAGAGCAGTGGGGCTGCTGAGCATGTTGGAGCTAGTGACCCTCTATTCTTCTCTATTCTGTTTTGAAGCAAAGAAAAGTCAAGATTATTTTAGAAGCATGGTGTCTTAGTTTGCTTGTCTAAGAAATATATCTATATATACCTATATATAAGTATATCCTTATAGTGATGGGACCATGCAATATACAATAAATGGAGTCTGAAAGCCCGTTTTCATCTTAAACCAGTAGTACAAAACAGTCACCTCCTCTTTGGGGGTCTAAAAAATAAATATACATATCAGTCATCAAAGATGAAAGTTTGTCTGTATGGCTTTAAAGGGATCCTGTCATGGGAAAAAAAAATTTCAAAACGTATCAGTTAATAGTGCTGTTCCAGAAGAATTCTGCATTGAAATCCATTTCTCAAAAGAGCAAACAGATTTTTTTATATTTCATTTTGAAATCTGACATGGGGCTAGACATATTGTCAATTTCCCAGCTGCCCCAAGTCATGTGACTTGTGCTCTGATAAACTTCAATCAGTCTTTAATGCTGTACTGCAAGTTGGAGTGAAATCACCCCCTCCCTTTCCCCCACCCAGCAGCCTAACAATTGGACAATGGGAAGGTAACCAGATAACAGCTCCCTAACACAAGATAACAGCTGCCAGATACATCTAAGAACAACACTCAATAGTAAAACCCATGTCCCACTGCGTACTATTCATTTACATTGAGAAAGAAAAACAACAGCCTGCCAGAAAGCAGTTCCCTCCTGAAGTGCTGGCACAAGTCACATGACATGGGGCAGCTGGGAAATTGACAAAATGGCTAGCCCCATGTCAGATTTCAAAACTGAATATAAAAAAATCTGTCTGCTCTTTTGAGAAATGGATTTCAGTGCAGAGGTCTATTGGAGCAGCACTATTAACTGATGCGTTTAAAAAAAAACATGTTTTCCCATGAAGTTTTTCCTTTATGCCATGGGGCACAGTTTGACCAAATGCTACAAAGCTGACCATCCTTTTTGTTTACATAACATTGTATTAAACATGTTATTTGTATTTTTGTTGCTTAATAGTACCCCTGAGGTGTATCTCTTGGACGAGATTAAATGGAAGCACTGGGTATACTGAATGTAACTGGTTTTCAGATCTCCCCCACTTCAGACACTGGCGTTGAGTCCTTGAGACTATTAATCCCCTGTATGCAGTCTTATTTCAAGTTTACAGCATATGGCATATTTTCAATGATGAAAGCCCAGTAGCCAAGAAACCTTGTCTTTTTTTTTTAGGTTAAGCAAATCAGACAGTCTTACGACGACATGGATTGCAGTTAGCAGCAGCAGGTGGATACCATCACAGCCGAGGGAACTGACAGAAGTAATTACAGAGTATATACAGTTGAAGAACCTGTCTTATTATACATATTGACAAGTTCATTCAATCCATTCCTGAGGTCTGCTTACAGTAAGGACATCATAGCTCTAAGTAAATGGAAGGGTGCATTAGTAATCTGTGTGTGACCTTGATTAGGATAAGTTATCCCAGGCAACAAGAGAAACTTGGCAGACCGTAAGGATACTATTATAGGAACCAAGAAAATAACAATAAGAAAATAGGAATTCCCATCATGCCCTGCATATCCTTTTCATCTAATATTGAACAAAACAGACGCCTCACCCTCAAAAGGCTATTGCACTTTTTTATGCTCCTGTTATTATTTTGTGATGCTTTTCCCAAAGTTCCCTTGATGTACAATGACACCTTTATTTTTGCAAATGTAGTATTACATAACCTTTAGCTGGAAAGGTCTTTGTTAGCTTGTCAACAAACAGCAATGCATTGTTCATTTGTGTTGTGCTGCCTGCTTTGCAATAACAAGTAGGTATAAAATGCTGAACAGTTTTTGGCCAGTCTTCCTTAACAGGAAAAAAATCTGTTTAGCAAGATCAATATGTTTTGCAGCATTGAATGTGGTAGGCCGAAATCTGCACTTGCTGCTCTGAAGGTTGCATTGATCTGAGGGATTAGGGAATGACATGGAGAACAAGATTATTTTTTTTTTCTCGGTGTGGTGGCTGAATCCGTACGAGGGTAGACATGGGATTTACTCATTTCTGCCATTTAAGAAGGAGATACAGAGATAACATGAGACCTACAAATTAGTTGAATGTCTCTGTGACCTCTGTGAGACTTTATCTAGGAAAAGCCAGAATGATATTCCATTTATCTATATTGAAGTGGCTGGGGTCTGCAGTGTTAAATTCCACATTGTTTTACTCACTTGAGTATTTTCTACTCCTCCAAATATGCAATATGTTACAAATGTACCATCTGTTCTACTAGTTCTTGGGAGAGAAGACACAGACTGTAAACTTATGTAGGACCCATAGCAGTTCTCTTTTTTTAACTGAGCGTGAATAGAGTGTCGAGGGAGTACTTCAGGGAAACATTGCTGGCTTTTAAAGTGAGAATGCAGATTGAATGAGTCAGAGATCGGCATTGCATCTTTCAGTGGACTTAAAAAAAGGCTTTGGACTGAAGGATATTTTGGTATCTACTTGAAGAACAGGCTTAGTCTTCATAACACCCCTGCCAGCAATATTATTATATAAACTACCTTACCTCTCTCTTTAAACAAACACAATTGTCTCCTTTTCTTTGGGCTTGTGTCCATTGCTTACTCGAATCCATCAAAATTCATAGTATTGCAAATGCTTCAATATGGTAGTTCAAGGGGCAACGTTCATGTCAGGTGTCTTCCATTAATATGCATTACATTTTAGGCACTAATGGCCAATTCTGATTTCCTAGATTCACATGATTTCCAGTTCCTCTTGCTGGAAAATGCAGCTCCCTCTCCTAATCATATGTCATATTGCTGGTAAAACACCCCATACAATACTGTATTTTCAGGATTACAGGAAATATTGAATGATGATAGCAGTCACCTTGTTCCGTGTCCTATCTAAAAGCCCACAGCGTGTGGCCTGCTGCCTTTATATGGTCAGAGAACTCTTTGTGGCTTGAAACCTAATGATTTACAGTAGAAAGTACATTAACCCATATATTGCAAAAAACAACTTGTGTCCCAATATCCCATTTACTAGGCAGCAAAGATGAATATGCAGCCATATATTTTACTTGACAGCAGAAACTAGTTTATTTGCATTGGGCTTGCATTATTATCATTCTATATTGCAACCGTTCATCACCAGAAATTATGAGAGGAAAAGGTCCTTATTTCATATAGAAACTATATTTATCTCCTATATTCATATTAAGCATCTTGAGGACAGGCAGAGGTTGAAAAAAAATACACATGTTCCTCAAGTTATTATTATAATAGTTTATCATATTCTGCAACACTGTATAAAGAATTGGGGAGAAAGCCAGATTGGCAGAAACAAACAATGGAACAGGCAGATAACAAATGAAGAAACAAAAATAGATTGAGACATGGGGTCAGAGGGCGCTGCCCATAACAGCTTACAGTCTGGGCATTGGTAGAAAGTAATGAATGAGGTATGGGTTTTACTGCAATACTTCACTAAATTAAGGTTTATGACACAATATACTGCAAGTTCAAGGATTAAAAAAAAAATTCAAGAAACATACAGTCTTTCTGTTGCAGGCAGCTACTATATGTACAGGTGAACATATTATCAGCTTTAATCAGGGTTTCCTGCAACAGGATGGTAGAGAGTAGTAAGCAAAACTAATTACAAACCATATGATTATTACCGAACAGCAGTTAAAAAAATAACAATTGACAATTGATATTCAAATCAATTATGAACGTATTAACTTGCTTTATATAAAACGCTCTTTCATTGCATACAATTTAGTCGAACATATTCTGTCAAACTGACGTATGCATCTGCATTGATAAATCAATTCATGAAACACTTTCATTATAGTAACAAAACTGTGTTTAGTAATTGTGATACAGATTCCACAGTTTGGATTATAGTACAGGTATGGAATCAGTTATCCAGAAAGCTCTATATTACAGGAAGGCCATCTCCAATAGGCTCAATTTTATCCATACAATTATATTGTTTAAAAAGTATTTCCTTTTTCTCTGTAATAATAAAATAGTACCTTGTTCTTAGTCCAAAATAAGATATAGTTAATCCTTATAGGAAGCAAACAAACCAATTGGGTTTATTTCATGTTTGAATTATTTTTTAGTCGACTTAAGTTCCAAGATCCAATTTATGGAAAACCCCAGGTCCCGAGCATTCTGGATAACAGGTCCCATATCTGTAATATAGTTGGAACAAAGTAATGTCGCTCTTTGGAAGAGATCACATACTACCCCCCTACCCCTTTTGACATGAGCTCATTTAGTTGGATTTATGTAAATAAACACTATCTGAGCTTTCAAAAATAATTATAAATGTATTTGGTTTTTACACAGCCACACCCAATTCCATAGATTGAAAGAAAACTATGATAATGCCTGTGTGTTTCTCATTTCCCTGCTCCAAGTAAATGGTGTAATGAACCCCTCCTTCATCTTATTGCAGTGTGATGTGATGGATTCTGGGATTTCTTCTGCTTTCTAGAGAATATGTGTACCACCCACCATTGAAAGCAGAGGGAACTCAAGTCCTAGAATATATCAATTTACAATGGAACAAGGTGAGGAAGGGGGTTGCACAACACTACGGGCAAATTTACTGAAGAGGGCCAGTGACGGCTTTGCAGCCATCGCAAAACTTCGCCAGGAGAAAATTCATAGCATTAATGTGGCCTTCACCTAACCTGTTTCTGTAGGCCTGCATTATGGGGGGCCAACCAGATGTTGCCACACATGAATCCTTACATGTATGGTGGCCAGCTTTATTCCTGCTTGCAATCTCTGGATATTGCTAAATCTACACAATTACTTGCAGCTTTAATACATCCCTATTAATGGCTTTGGTGTCTGTTTACTAAAGTGTGATAGATGGTGGTAATGACTTGCATTAGAAAATACATCACAGCTCTTTTACTAAACTGCCCAAATTTCTGTCTTTGCAGATTTCCCGATGCACATATATATATTATTGTTTATTATCACATCCATACTACCTAAACTTTTGTGGTTGATTTAATAAACAATATCACCAGAATTATTGCCAAGTAAAGACAAAATTGTCATCAGTTACCACACACAGAGTTGTACATCGGGTGAGATGATGTCATGGGAGCAGCATTAATTATGAGATTATTATGAGTAAATTATGCATTATTAGTGAATTCATTGATATTAATATAGTGTGAATAGAATACATTACTAATATTGCTTCATTGACAATAATTTCATTTAATAATGCACTCATAAAGTGCGAATAAATATGTATAATGTATATCCTTGAGAAAGGCCCCAATGTGGGATATGCATTACTAAATAAATCACATTTGATTTCACAAATATAATATTGAGTGCGGGTCCATTTGGAAATATATATATATATATATATATATATATATATATATATATATATATATTATAAGTGCATATTATGCAATTGGCCTAAATGGGTGCAAATCACAAGAAATAAGGCTGAAAATAACTGCTATGCTTCTATGACAAATTTGATAGCGATACAGTACAAACAGTATAATATTATACTTCTTTGAATATACAAGCCCTACAAATAATTGGGTAATTTAATAAATGGTTTAGAGTTGGTACTTGTACTTGTAAACCATAGCAACCATTCAGCAAGCAGCAATTACTAATTGTTTGAAAACACCTCTGATTGGTTACTAGGTAAGTAGCAAACTGAGGATTTAACATATGAGCAGGGTTTCAGCCAATGAAATGTTTGTAAATCTAACAGCACTGGATCAATAAAAAACTAACAATTAACTGGACCCTTAGGGCCATTAAACTAGGCAACATTCCCTCTTTTATGATAAAATCCCCCTGCACTTTTTTATGTGTGCCTCTGTAGAAGAGAAAGAAAAGGACAAGTATAGTAAATAGTGCTGACAAATCATCAATAACACATAGCTTTTATAATAACTTATTCATAGAAAAAAAGTCCACATATTGTACAAACATGCTGCCAACATCTAAACTGAAAAAGGAGAAATGGCTATTGTGACTATAGAAAGCAGTAATCTGTCAGGATTTGGGATTCACTGAATCCATAATACGAAAAAGAATTGGATGGAAATTGTAAATGTCAAAATCGACAAAATTGCATCATCTTTGGACAGAAATGTTGCTGCTGCCTTTCTCAGATGACAATAAGACTGGGCTGTTCTGTAGTTACAGTAGTATTAACAAGACTAATTTTCCAGATAACAGTGCCTGTATAAGATCACAGTCATGCATGTATATCCAGATCAACACCAAACTGAATATAAATATCCCTTAATAATTATAGTTGATAGAAAAGCTGTTGGTACATATAAGCAATGTACATGGACTGTAGCACCTCCTGACACTAATCAGCATAGTAATACAGTGTGATTCCAGCAACGATCCAAGTGGCAAGTTACTGCTGCTCTCTATTAATGTGTCGACTGCACACAGCCCCACAATGGCTGGTCTAAGCGCCGTACCTTTTATCAAACACAGATTCTGGATAACTATGATCAGCTAGCTATTTATTATCTGCAATGATAGTAACTGTAACTGATTACAGCAAATAGTAGCAGTAGCAGTTCAACACCTACGAGGTAGACACCTAAGCTAGTGAACAATATCTTATAAGGGGCATTAAACATATTTAGGGGATATGATATTGAAATCAAGGAACCATAGGTCCATCATTTTGCTGAAAGCAAGCACTATTTAGTTGCTTTTTCATCTGAGAGTTTTTGCTAAATTACAATGCTCACATTATCAGGAGTGTTTTACTGTACACACCCATCTATACAATATATTTGTCCAAAAAACAGATCTGCATACAATGTCACCAACAACAGGCAGCAGTGCAGAGTGACACTGAGGAGCATATGTGTTAAGTGTGCAATGCTTAATAGAGACTGAACTGGTTGACACTTCTTGTGCTCTCACTGTTGAACTGGAGAAAGGGTTGTCTACACTGACTTCAGAATAGTTTCAAACTTGATAACACTGGGCACAGGCAAGGCATTAGTTACATCTAGCTTTAGTAACCATTAGAAAATGTCCAGTCTCCAGAGGTCCTCACAGTGTTGTTCCTCTTGGAATCACTATATATTCCCTCTATATCACCGATCTACTTGAGTCCCTTCCCATCTGCTCTACTCTCTGGAGCTTCAGGCTGATCTGCTTACTACCATTAGCTTGACTGTCACTCCTAATGAGTGAAATAATTGTATCTAACTTTACTCTAGTTCAGGGTAGGGTTGCCACCTGGCCAGTATTTTACCGGCCTGGCCAGTATTTTTGATGGTTGATCCCAATGTTATTAATAGGAAAAAAAGATAAATACATACAGATGCAGTCACTTGGATTTGTAAGTTAAATGCATCATGACTCAGGGCTAATTGAAGAAACTGTGTTATCCAAAGTTATCTTAACTCATTTAATGCATTTAACCTTTTCATTAGCATACCAAAGCACCATTGTTTTCAATGGTGAACTCTTTAATTGGATGGGATGCTGTGACACAATATTCTGTGATAAGTGGGATAAATGGGATGGATGAGTTAAGTCACGATGCATTTAACACACAATCCAAAGTGACTGCATCTGTAGGAAGGCCGGTATTTTTTTCTGGAAAAGGTGGCAACCCCAGTTCAGGGGTCCCCAACCTTTTTTGCTTGTGAGCCACATTTAAATTTGAAAAAGAGTTGTAGAGCAACACAAGCATGAAAAAGTCCACGTGGATGTCAAATAAGAGCTCTGATTGGCTTTTTGGTAACCCCTATATGGACTGGCAGCCTACAGGAGAGAATGTTTGGCAGTACACTTGGTTTTTATGCAACCAAAACTTGCCTCTAAGCCAGTAATTAAAAAATTATCACCTGCTGTGAGGCCACTGGGAGCAACATCCAAGTGGTTGGAGAGCAACATGTTGCTTGTGAGCTACTGGTTGGGGATCACTGCTCTAGTTAATCCCACCTTCTCATTCAACTGAAATCAGCATAATTAGCAAAAGTAAGAACAGAGCCGATGCTACCTCTTGTCTCTCCATGCTTAAAACTTTAATGTTGGAGCAGTTCAAGGAGGTGCATTGCAAGTGCAGAGAGCGCTATTTTGATTTCAACACTAGCAGAGCTGAATTTCCATTAAAAAAAACCCAGAAAATTATCAGAGGTGGCCTTTTACGCACCTGGCAACTGGCTGCTTATTGGCTCCTGAGTAAGGTTCTCACCTAGCCTCATGGCTGGACTGTCTCTGAGTAAGAAGTTAAGTATTCTAGGTGATTTTACTAGATATTCTGGTTTCTACACCAGTTTACCAATCTTGTAATCATTTCTGTACTGTATTTTCCTTGCAACATCACACCAGCTTATCCCTTTCAGAGAACTGTGCAGCATTGTGATACTGACACAGCCACAATAGATCTCACACTGAGCTAAATCAACAGCAACTAGTGTTTGCTATTCCTTTTATGTGGAAAACATGGATGCGGCCATTTCCAGGCAATCAATCTTTTTTCAATAATTCTTACCCATGTACAATATGCTCATCATGGCTTCAGTCATTATTCCATATGAAAAGCTTTAGAAAGGTTTCTAGGTTATGTAGTTCAACTGAGCATTACACTGTTTAATTCTGAGACTACTGGCTCAGTATTTGTTAGTTTTGATTAGGTTCTTTGTGGCATATAGCATCAGCTATCTCATTTGGTATTCATTAGACACTGGTTGAGTGCACAGCTTTTATGTTTTCTTCCCCCATTATTAAAGATCTCCGAGGCTGAAGCACTACTTTCTTGAGATGTTCTAAAGATGAAGATGCAATGTTAGCTGAGGAACGTGTTGAGTTATAACCTTTGGTATTTATGTAGACCTGTTTTTTCCACAGTACATTACAGTCCCTCATTTTGCTGTGTTATTGGCTGCCTTTCCTCAGCAGGCAGCCACTTACTCGGTGGGACAGCAATATTGTTGCTGCTTCTGGCTGCACTAGATGGGTCTTCAGTGTTCACTTCAGATCCAAGACCACAGTTCTAAGATATCAGTTTGCCATTACATAATTATGCCTGTGTCCATGAATTCATTGTAAAATCATTTCATTTGGGACAATTCCATGAATGTGCTGTTCTTAAAAATACATTTGTATTCTGCACTAAGGTCATTTGTTCTTATTTATTTGTAGGATTGCCGTGTCTGGATTCTTGTCACATGCATCTATACATCTTTACAACACCCCCTGCAACAAAATGTATACAAATGTATAAATAAACTTGCCAGTATATTTGTTGGTGCCAGTGCTTTTTTGTTGCTTTTGTGATTTTTCATATTCCTATTTTAAACTAAATGCAACCTTTAGCAGAGTTGTAGACTGATGCACATTTGATAGTTGTTAGTAAATTTGTTGTACAGTGTGTAATCAGAGTACCATCTACCTTAAGTGGCATCTTATATCTTACGTTTCTTGTAGAAACTATACCAACTGTGTCTTTATCACTTTGAATACAAGCTATGGAGGCTAGCAAGGCTGTATCTTCTGCCTTTGCAGTAGACAACATGCTTTGCTTTGTCCCTGCCATGAAGAAGAGGGCAGTATAATTTCTATTCCTAACTATTAGCAGGTAACACATGATACAGATATACAGATATAGAATCCATTATTGCATCCCCAGACTAGTGTTCCTTTTATGAAAAGACTGGACCAGCTCAGACAAATTACTAACAGAAAGATCTTACCTTTTTGCCAGGCACGTCTGTCTTGGGGCTGTGCTGTTGAATACAATTTTATGATTTTACTCTATTGCTCAAGTGTCAGCCCTAGGGACACCTTGGAAAAGTAAGTAAAATGGTGGTACTCTGTTAGTTTTTTCCCTGGCCAGTGCAATTTTTTCCTAAAAAAAGATGAAAAAGTGGAGTATTTTGTAAATAACTATGTTTTTGCCCAAAATTCAGTGTTTCCCTCCGAATTGCAATGTCATAATGTGCATCTTTCACAACTTTACACCTCAACAGTAACTTGAACTCTAACCCTTTTAAGTAATATAGAAAGTACAGTGTAAGCACAGTATACTCTTGTGCACAGTGACATCTACAGGCACCTTGCACAAACACCACATATTCCCCCTATAGTAGGAAAACATTTGAATAAATGTAATAAACAGAAACCATAAAACACATCAAGTCCTTGGTCCATGCAGGTAGTTTCCTGATTCTCTCAGTTCACCTCATATGTTCACTTTCTTCAGGCCTATTGCAG
>CM044435.1:38528355-38575845 GCA_024363595.1 Xenopus borealis | reverse complement strand
GGGGGCATGTTTAGTTCTGGTACCTTGGGTGGCATCAGACCTAAATACAGCCCTGACCACAGCTATATTTAATGTGGCTTTTTTGTATACTATGCTGCTTCTATATTTGATTGATAAATAAATAAATAAATATTAAATAAAATACAATAAATAAAGTATTATAGAAATGGTGCCTTTTGGGTATTCAGTTCAAGAATTTCTGAAGTGGATGGGGTTGAGCCTCACAAGCAAGTGCAGGTGCAATATCAAGATTGCCTGCAGCTGTTTAAGTGCCGTCCAAAGATACTTTTTGGGATGCTTTATATTTCCTCCCAAAGTTTGCTCAGTGGCAAAGTACAGACAGAAAAAACATTCACAATCGTCAGTTATATGTACAGCAAGCCAATATGGAAATGAAGTGATCCACATTATCACAATGCCTTATTCCCAGCTGTATCTGCTTCTGAGATAATTCATTTCTCCTTCGATCTCTGCAAAATGTGATTTGACATAGGCGATAATTGTTTTGATTGATCCTCCGTTATCTAAGAGAAGTAAAAGGAAATAAAATCCCCAGTAGTTACAAAAGGGTGACCTTCTTTTTCCAGTCGTTATGAGATGACTTTAGATGAACGCCAAGTTTTAGATACAGTTGGGGTTTTTTCCGTAAATCGTTGAGGTTAAAAGAGCAGTTCACAGTGAAATTAACTTTTAGTATGGTGTAAACAGTTGCATTTGTAATCACTTGAAATTACATAGCATTTTTGAAATATACTCTAGGGAACATTTGCTGGTCAGATTTTTTAAAGAGGTTGTTCATCTTTGTGTTAATCTGAGATAATTTGCAATTGTAATATTTGTGGTTTTGAGTTATTTAGCTTTTTATTCAGATGCTCTCCATTTTGCAGTTTTAGCAATCTGGTTAATATGTTTCAAATTACCCTAGCAACCATGCATTGATATGAATAAGAGACTGGAATATAAATAGGAGAGGGCCTGAATGGAAAGATGAGTATTACAAAGTAGTAAAAACACTGCATTTGTAGCTTTACAAAGCATTTTTTAGATAGGATGAGTCAGAAGAAAAACGCAAATAATTAAAATATCAATAAATAATGAATGATGAAGAACAATCTAAGTTGCTTAGAACTGGCCATTCTATAACATTCTAAAAGTGACAACCACTAGACAACTGCTTTCCAGCTTTGGACAGTCTGATTCTATTGTTCCTGTTGCATAAAACCTGAAAGTCTGTGCAGAATTCATGAAGTTGCTAAAAAAAGAATGAGAATTGTGTGAATGTAAGCCTGTGGGGTGACCGTGCAAGATGCTAAATTTATGTCCGTGTTATTTCATTCTTTAACACCAAAATGTTCCTAAAACAGAAACTCTTTTTTTTCTCAGCAGTAACCATTGTTACGGAAAATAATTGTAAACCTGCCATTTACCATTGGAAAAACCAATAACATGGTATAATGAAGGATATATTTGAGTTATACTAGCTCACTTAAGACAATATAATAGATTTATGTGCAGAGTGGAAACATGGATGCCAATGCTGTTGCTTACCCACAATGCAGCATTCTTTCCCATCTTAGTCTTGTGGTTGACACCTACAAAGTAGTGCGTGCTGCAACTTGCTTGAGATTTTCTTAAAGCATCCTCATTGCCTGAGCTGCATTAGCATCCTTTCTTGCATCATTAAGGGGGTCAGTTGTGTGAATTTCAGCACAGTAAATGACTATGAAGATTTTCATTCATCCAGGTCATGTTATATCTAATATAAATAATAAAAAAAAAAAAAAACAACTGGACTTGCTGAGTAATCATTGAAGACGTTTCACTACTCATCCGAGCAGTAAATGCAGTGTGCAGTAACTAATCCATGCCAGCATGCAATTCCCTAGATGTAAGTGAAATGAATGAGTAGGTGCAACATGCAGAAGGAGCCCTAAAAGTAACACCTTCTCAAGATCTCAAGGCATATGTTAATTGTAGAGATCCCTTTCCTCTGTCCCATGGACCTTATTCAGTAAAGCAAAAGCTACTCGTTCTGTGATCACTTGGGGTTATAAAAGACATAGAGGTAATAAGTTTATTAAAATAAATGGAGGTTTCCCAGGGTACCTTCCCAAGGTAAGGAACAGTAGTGTAACTTAAAAAGTGTGTCCTCTCAAGGGGTCATTTACTCATAGACTCAGCCAGAAAAACATTTTTCTAAGCCTTCCCTATAGCCATTTGGAAGGGCTGAAATTTCCTAAACATTCCCAAACTTTGTATGCAGACAACAAAAAAAGTGTGGGTGGACAGCAGCCAATCTTCCAATAAAAATAATATTTTTATTTGCTCCGCTTAAAATGCATTAATGCATTACAGGCCCTGCCACCCTTAATCATAGGCATATGATCATCATTTCCTATGATTAAGGGTGGTAGCGTTTGAAACTTGTAAGGCATTAAGGCTTTGCTGAGCAAATAAAGATATTATTTTTATTGGCTGCTATCCACACTTTTTTTGTTGTCATTTACTGATCTCTGAGGTCTAAGTGCTAGAGCACTAAGGATCACAAGAGCACCCTTCATAGTGCTCATCTGACAAGCACTTATTACTCCCAGGGAAAGCTGCACATTGCTCCTTGAAGCATCAAGTGGCACAGGCAAGTTCCTCCACCTCCCTCCACTCACCAACTGACTAACATAGTCAGCACTGTATTTATGGGGCAGAGAAAAAAAGCGAAAGCAGTGTAAAAAATGCAAAAAAAAAAAACAGTTGCAGCCTTTTTTTTTGCACTTAGAACACTGTATGCCAAGTCACAAATGACCATTTTCCTCTATTTAGGATCCCTTTCACTTGCTTGCTGGCTGGTTGGGGGCTACAGTTTGAATGAAAATTCTCCCTTACACTTGATTGATATGATGATTTTATGATAATGGTTTTACAAATGATTTCTGGTCTAGGTTGGGGCTTTGAAAAGTACTTTATTGAGCAGTATTGAATATCCCTGTCCTTATCCTCCAAAAAATATTTCTGCCCCCAACATCTTCGATATCACATGGATTAGAGATCACGGGTTAAAATAACAAATATCATATGTTTTTGCACTTTTTAATCAATATTATTTTTGTGTTGGAGCTATGATGTATGATATTTGCAAGCCCCTATTGTATAATACAGGCGTGTGAACTGTTATCCAGAATGCCCAGGGCCTCGGGGTTTCTAGATAACAGCTATTTCCATGATTTGGATTGCCATACCTTAAGTCCACTAGAAAATCATGTAAACTTTTAAAAAAAAACCAATAGGCTGGTCTTGCTTCCAATAAGGATTAATTATATCTCAGTTTGGATGCTGAGAAAGGCTACAGAGAAAAAAGAAAATCATTTTAAAAAATGTGGATTATTTAGCTAAAATTAACTCTATGGCAGATGGACTTTCCATAATTCAGAGCTTTCTGGATAATGGGTTTCCACTTAAGAGATCCCATACCTTTACCTGATGAAAGAGCAGAACACTGGTATCACACCATTATGAATTTTGTGTGAATTTCATCTTACCTCTCAAGTTCAAAACCATGTATTTACCTTCTCAGCCTCCATTAAAAATTGCCTGCATAAATGCAGGCCAATCAGAATACTAGCCTATCAGCCTGAGACTGACTGAATGCTGATCATGTGACTTGAGAACAGGGGCATAAATTGCCTTTTAGAAAGAAGCCAGTCCTAAACTGGTCTGGTACTAAATTACTTTTGATTTTGAGAGGGAGCAGAACAGAACCACTGGGTATGACAGCACAATGCTTTATTGTTTCAGATAAAATACACTTAATCGTATTTCTAAAATGAGCAAGAAGTATCTCTCGAGAGCATGGAAACAACAATCCATGACTGTTTTCTTCATTATAATATATCAATTTCGGTTTTCCCTATGGCACACTACTGCTTTACTAGTTGGCACTTTGTTAATAAATAATAATAGGGTCAAGATAACTTGTACAAAGTGTTGGGCTTTTTTTATGCCATTGAAACTCTGAAAAGAGAATTTTAGATTCAACATTTAGAGGTTTATGAAGTTGACCCCATTTCTGTAATTCATTATTCTTATTGTGATAGATTGGTTACATATTAATATTGCTATGTAATTCAGCAAGTAGGGGGTGTCTGAATGGGACTCCATTGTGCTGATAGCTGTCACGTAAATAATGGCATGCAAAGCAGACATCACTGTATTGATATAAAATAGGCAGGCCTTTGTGCTCAGTTCTAGAGCACAATAATAACCTTTGCCTATGGGTTCTAAGCATGGGGCAGAGTTTATTTTTAGCACTTTGCTTTTTATATATGCCCTCAATATAGGATATGAGGCATTGTGTGTGTTAAAGCTGCAGCTGAATTACATTCATAGGTAGAAGAAACAGCACTACTGACAATACTCTTGTTTTTATCAATATATATAAGTAGGAGAGAAAATACATTTTGCTTGGAGTAATTAAGTGATGCTGTACCAAACAACATGGGGCTTGACAGATTGTGGTGTAGGAACAAGTATATAGGGTCTCAACTGGTCATTGTAAACATCAGCTTGTTTACTGCATTCCAAGATGATTTCATCTGCCAGTCATAACTAAGTGGAATAAGACACCATGGTAACAAGCTATAGGAGGTACTCTCCCCAGCCACCGAGCTCCACCACCTCTCTAATGGAAACTCATGAACTAGTGAAGCACAATTTTCTATGAAATCCCTCACTCCTGGGATGTCTGCAGATATATGTTTATTATAATCAGCAGTTTTCTTGTCTTGAGAAAGAGCCCGTAAAGCCATTGAAATGCTAACTATAATAAACTGATGTTTGTATAAGCCACTGGAGCACAGACATTTCACACAGCGTTGCCTTTATTGGAAACTACTGAATCCTCAGTCCTTTACCACAAGGCTTCATCTCTAATAAGTGGTGCATGTAATGTACACAGTATAACGTAAACATTAATAAGCTTCTTACAGATAGCTCTCCGCCACCAAGCCACTTCATCTTATCCAAATGGCCCCTACTTTTGGGAGTGGTCAAAGCATTTATTTTACCTGTATTATTTAACTTCTGAAAGTAATGGGCTATTGCCCTAAGGATGAAACGATCACTCCCCTTAGGAGTGGTCCAAGCTATTTGTCACCTTGTGCAATCCTATATTCAACACCTCCAAACCAAACACTCAAGTCAACACTCAAACACAACTGTAATGATGTGCATGTTTTAGGTTCAGGGCCACAAAAGGCTGGACCAGTGCAGAATCCTACATGTTGAGAGTGAAGATATATCAGTATAAAATGGGTGGAACTAATAAACTAGTTGCTGCTTAGCATACTAGTGGGAAATAAGGAAGTGGCCTGATCTCAGACTTAGCACTGAGGTCCTCTATTTGTGCTTAAGACAACACATTGTCAAATTAACAGACACTGCCTGCTATGCCTCCTCTAAAAATAAACAGCATATACATACAGAAACTGTTTAGTGTACAAGCTAATAAGCCCAACTTTTTCTTTCTGTAATTGGCAGTGTCACTTTCTAGGCACTGGCAAGCCGGAGGTCCCTGTTTACGTGCCAATCTTTCACAGAGCCTCTGCATCTCATCAACTATGTAGGTGTAGGCACAGGGGAAATAGGCAAAGTGTGATTCTTGCATGACAGCCCCTACATCGTCATCCTTTCCTGATCATTAGTTTTCAGAAAAAGAAGACACATTATCATAACAAAATGTGCCTACCAAATATCCGCCGTGATAAACAAGCTGCAAAATCACTCTGTGCCAATTAAATACTTGGTGAAACCAGCCCTATCTGTTGATCTCTTTCATTAAAAGACAGTCATGCCATTGCCATGATGCATAGCTGAACTTGCCTGAAATGATATGCTTAGCACAACTTCATTTCTAGCAAGCATTCTTCCCCCATAAAGCTCATACCATCACAGCCTTAATTGTCAGTTTTCACAATGGCATTAACTATGAAAGCAACAATCAGCTTTTACATGCATAATTGTGTTTTATTGCAAAAAATCTAAAACATTATCAGAAAGTGTCTTACAACTATGCAGTGGCATCAAATTCCATTATCCAATCAATGATGAATACATTTCTGTTTAGCAATAACGGGGACATTTTCCTTAAAGTGCCATGATATGTAGCAATGAATCAAACATTTGCCTGTAATAATGCAACAGCACCACAGTGCTTCAAGTTAATTGCCAATTGGTTGCTGTGGTTTATTATACTGATGGAGATATGCACCATGGCATACACAAGCAGGACTTTGCAAAGCAGCCAAACCTCATTGTAACAGTATTAGTAAAGTCCTGCTTGTGTATGAGGAGGTTGAGAAGTAACTGGGTTTGGCTGGGTGTACCTGGGCATGGCTGTTATGATTTTGGCTTGGGTTTCTAATGTTTACATCAGAAATGTTGGGAAGTGCATAAAGCCATATTACCTACAATGTCAGCCTAGTGCTTCCGTCACAAAATTAGCTGTGCACCTTTAAATTAATGATGTATTGGGTGAGATTCTGAGACAATTTGCATTTGATTTTTATATTTTTGTTATCTGTGGTTTTCTGAGCTTTTTATTCCGGTTTGCAATTTCAGGAACCCTGTTGCTATGGTCCAAATTATCAAAGCAACCATGCATATGCATATAACCTAGAGAATCCCTGCATAGAAAAATGAGTAAAATAAAGTAGCAGTAACTATAAATGTATAGTCTGACAGAAAATTTGTTTTTTAGACAGGATCAGTGAACCCAATTTGAAAGCTGGAAAGGGTCAGAAGAAGAAGGCAAATCATTTAAAAACAACAAAAAAAAAATAATCAAGGCCAGTTGAAAAGTTGCTTAGAATTAGTCATTCTATAACATAATAGAAGTTAACTTAAAGGTGAACTACCTCTTTAACATTATAGAACCATCATAATTTGCAAATCTGCCTACTCCAGGACTAACTTTATAAGCCTGAAAGTCTCCAATATGTTGGGCACAGACTGTATTCTGCAATATAAAATAAACAAACATATTGATCTTTAGTAAGAACAATGCCAAGCTTGAGGTCAAGACAAAGCGTAAGAAAACCAGAGTAAAATACCAAGTTGGTGAAGGCCCTGGCAATTGATGTGGGGAAACACATTAAGCAACATTTTATTTGCAGAAAGAACACAAGAAGAGCAGATGTTTTTGTTTACTTCAAAAGCTGAGCATTTGGCCTGTTTTCTTCAAGAGGGTCTTATGAATAAGCCAAAAGAAAAAACGGCATCAACATATCGATGCTCATTCATTTGGCAGGACTTAGGTATTGACATCCTTATCAGAGTCAGGATTTAGAATAAAGGCACAGCAGGACTTCTATATTAGAATCTATTCTGTTTTTGTTTTCTGAAATTGTTTCTTTACTAGTGAAGGATTCTGTTAAGTTGAGGTGATTATACTTTGTCCTCCAGCTTTTCTGTAATACCAAAATAGGTTTTTTTTGTTGGCAAAAATTAATTTCCCTGTTAGCTGTTTTGTCGCTGTTAGAGAGCACACTGCTAGCTGCCCATTGTTGGGAAATGACTCAGGACTGACGACTGCTCAGCTTTGCATAGTGCTCATCAATCTCGTTTTTTTTTCTTTTTTTGTACTTTTTCACAGTAATTTATTTCTGTCATAGGCTGTGGGCATTTTAAAATGAAGGCGGCTTACATACTCATATAAAAATCAAGCTGAATTAGAAAGAGCAGAGCTTAAAGTGACACTTCACACTTAATGGAAAATGTCATAAAAATCATCAAAGTAAATAAAATGGAGGGAACAATTAAATGTTAATCATATAACAGATCTAGCGTGTCTTGCTGCGGAGCTCACCCAGTTTGCTTTCCTCCTACGATCGTTGCTATCGCGAGATTCCGTCCCCTTCCGTACAGGCTTGTACTGAGTATCATCCACCTCACCTGTCAGTGCAGATCCATACTGGAGAGACTTGATAATATCAAAATTAGGCTTTTATTGAGACACACATATACTGGTTACAGCAATGGAGTGCAAAGAACTAACGCGTTTCGTGACTATACCCTGTCACTTCAGTGCCATGTTCACAGATACAAGTCTTTGGGGAAATAGCTATGTGTAACAATCTCGTTCAGGAACCTTGTGTGGTGATGGTACATTTTTGGGTGCACAGGGGTAACCTGTGGGTTCCGGTGTTCACCGACGCCCTTTTGCTGCGGAAACCAAACAGGTGGTGCAAACAAGTCCGTAAATGAGGTACCAGTAGGATGGAGAGAAGGAGTAGTCTGGGATTACTGCATACAGATGAAGCCACTTTGGATTGTGTGTTTGACACAGAATAACTAAACTCAGACTTCACACTTGTCTCATTTAACACAGAAAATTGTGTCAACGCATCCCATCTAATTAAAGTGTTCATCATTGTGAAGGTTCAATGCATTAAATGACTTGAGATAATTTTAGATAACACAGTTTCTTCAATTAACCCTGAGTCATGATGCATTTAACATACAAATCCAAGTGGCTGCATCTGTAGATCTGCACAGAGGCCTGATGGTAAGTGTGAGCGAGCAGCATTCTCTCCAGTGTGGGGGGGGGGCTGATGCACCATGGCTCTCTAGTAAATCCAGTGTATGGGGAAATAGCTCTGCCTTTTCTCATCCACAGGTATTTGAGTGAATAGCCTTTGCTCAAACAAGTACTGTATATAAGGCAATAGCTGCCTTTGCTCAGACATGGGTATTTGGGGTAATTGCTCTACCTTTGTTCATCCACAAATATATGGAAAATAGCTCTGCCTTTGCTCAACCACAAATATATGGAGGAATAGCTTTTCCTTTAGGCTATAGACACAGGCTGTTGTGAGTGGCTGTTTTCAGACTGGGTATTTGGGCTGGCCACACAGGCTGATCAAATTCAAATCATTGGTGCAGGGCAATGCTGGCCCTTGAGGGTCACTCCAATGCTGCCCTCCCAGAATGCACCAGATGTATTATGCTCTGATGTAATTCTGTTGGAAAATGTCAACCAATTTTGAAGTGGCAGAGGTTTGTCTGCAAAGTGAGGAATGAGCAGCACAGGTCCAGTTTAATGTATATTCAAGGCATGGCAAAGAAATTAAGGAAGCTGTATTCCTCTGTAACTGCATTTAAGATTATACATACCACTTAAGTAGTTAATTCACTGTGCATATAAGGGAACACAAGCTCTGTTTATTTATTTCTCTGCTTTCCCCACTTGCTTTTGTGTCTGTGACAAAGCAAATGGGACCTCAATATAAACTATACTATGTGTATAGTCATGCTCAAAAGCAGTAATCAGGATTAAGACAGCTATAAAAACACTGATGTATTGTGTGAACTAATATTACATAAAGGCATCCTTCCAGCACAGGGCCAAAGGTATATATTGGAGCAGCAGTACTGCCTTCATATGAGGATTACATGTTGTACTGTTCTTGCGGCTGGCAGGAGAGCTGCCAGCATAATTTCTGGCCCAACACTGCTACACCTCACTATGAAATATGTTATGCGTACAAACGAGTTGTGGTAATTTGTCAGAAAATGATATTTTTGACCCAATAACTGGGACAGTGACATTAAAAGCCCCCATTACCTCCCCAGCTTGGCTGAAGATGAGGATATACAAAGAAATAGTTATTCTGTTGTCACTCTGGCAATGAAGGGATTAATCACTGTGGCTGGGAGCATCATTCCCCCATTATCAAGGAAAGAGCCAGGTGCCAAAATGCACACATAGTTACACCTGAGCTCTGCTAGATCTTGGCGGGTCCCATTTATTACCTGCGGTTATTTTTATACTGAGTGAGCAGGTGTGGGAAGCAAAAAAACAGCCAGTTGAAAAGAAAATGTATTAATCGTTGGCAGGGCACAAACAATGGGTTTATGCAAATAAGAACTGAGATATCCTATCTGTGGTCACTTGAATATTGACCGGGCATTATTTTGGGACCAGAGCCAAACTCTTACAGTTCCAACTTCTTTGCATTATCCACTATTCATTAATATTGGATGTGACGTGAATCAGGGGGATTCTGCAGCAGCAGTGGGAGATTCTGTATTCTGCTCTAAAGCATCAAGCACTCAATATCTCATGCTGGTTACTGGCTAGCACACATCTGCCCTCATTTCATAGGTGGGGATTGCAGAGCAGACCTGATTAGTGGATCTGAAAATGGGTAGTCCTACTTGAAAGTGGCTGGGTTGTGCAGTGGAGTAGAAGTGTAAATGGATGGGATGTGGAGGGAGGGGTCCCTTTTTTCTATTTGGAAATGCTAGGAGCTGTATGGGCTTTGGTATGATTATCACCTTGTCCTCCCTTTGTGTGTGTGAATTTCTACTGGGTGCTCAGTTTTGCTACTGAAAGTATATTCTGTTGAAATATTCGGAAAGGGTTTTTTTACAGTGCAAGCTGAGAAGATGTGGAATTCTCTCCCTGAATCAGTTGTACAGGCTGATACATAGGAAGGGGTTGGATGGCTTTTTAGCAAGTTAGGGAACACATTGCTATGGAAGACAGCTCATAGTACAAAGTTGATCCAGGGACTAGTCCATTTGCCATCTCAGAGTCTGGAAGGAAATTTTTCCCCCTCTGACGCAAACTGGGGAGGCTGTAGAAGGTTTTTTTTTCCTTCCTCTGGATCAACTAGCAGTTAGGCAGGTTATATATAGACTTAAAAGGTTGAACTTGATGGACATGTGTCTTGTTTCAACCTAAATTATTATGTTACTATGTATAACATGTCAGCATTGCCTAAATAATAATGATAAATTCTACCGACCAATAGAATAAAACATATATCTGCAAAATAATGGCATATTTATATGTAATCAAGAATTGCAGTTTGCCCCCTTTTGTACTGGGCCCAGGAATGCTTTTATACAGACTATGAAAACAAAGGCTGATGATTCCTTCCTCTACAAAAATGTCAAGGCTCATTTATTGATAACTGGTTTATACCAGGATAACAATGCAATTTGTGTTCTCATTTTTTTCAGTACAGAAAATAATTAGGTAATAAATGCACCGAGAAAAGGTAGCATCAAATATAATTCATTCTGATACAGCCAGACACACGCATCAGCGATTTGTTTTCTATTGTACAGAAGCCAGGAGAACAGATGTAGTCACTGGCCCATGAGGGTACCCTGTTAATTGTATATGTGCCAGAGATGGACCAAATGTGGTTATTCAAGTTATCAGTGGGACATGGGGAGTAAGAGTTCAAAACCATATAGAGGGAAGCATGTTGACCATGCATGGTAAGCGCATTTGCTGGCAGTTTGTTCTCTTGTTCACTCAGCAAGGCTGTTAACTCTCCAAGCTCATAACCACCCCCCTTTTATTCGCTGCTGGTTTTGTTTTTGTGAGTTGTCAGAGCCGTTGAGAAATTAAGTATATTTTTAGCTTGTTCTGTTGCTCTCTGCTGATCCCTGGCTTAATTTTTTCTTGTAATGATAGAGACGTTGATATTTTGAATATCCTGAAGAATGCAGAGGAATGTATGATCTACTGGTACCAGCAGGTTGGATGGCATTTAGCACAAACTATTGTATTCCCCCCCCACTTCCTTGCACTTAAGTTCCATCTTTGGTCCCCGAAAAACATGGGAATGCTCTAATCTGCTGGCTTGGCTCTGTCTTCACTGCAAACGCAATCCTTTTTTATTTAAATATGTATACAGTACACATTTATTAGGGTGAGAATAAAAACCCAAGCCACCTAAGCCAAATAGCTAAAGAGTGAAGTGAAGTTCATTACTGAAAAGCTGCTACCACAATGGTAATGTAGGATAAGCCAAAATGAGTTTGAGGCCTAAGGGTACATACCCACGGAAAGCCAGCTTGTATTTGCTGTACATTTTATTCATTTTAACCACAGTAACAACATTTTCTGTGTATTTCTACCACGAGAAGTGATTAAAGCTACATGGAAAAAAAAAATTGATCTTTTATTAATTTTTTCTTGGCCTTCCATGTGATGCATCCACCCTGTTGATTCTTTTTTCAGCCCTTACCCTGGCTTGAGCCATCACTAAGAAATCCTGTCTTAAGATACACATTTGTAATGGGACTGCGCCTTATAGCTCTGTTTCAACAAGAATGGCTGGCCCTATGGCTAACAGTAGAATATGTACAATATATGAGTTAAAGACACCATTTTTAACTAGTGCAGGGTAACAGTAAATTATATTTAAATGCTTACAACCCTTTTTATTCTTTGTGTATCTGATCTTTTAAATAAACTGTCTCTACAGTTTAATTTTCTTGACTTATACTTGCTTAATACCTCCATATCCATTTCTGGATTTCGTTGACTCAGAATTCTGAACCATATTATTGATAAATAGTTCCTGCTCATGAGTTACTGTATTGCAGTAATAACCCAGAGTAAATGTCTGCCAGATGTCAAGGTCGCAATATATATATTAATATGCCTTCTCTTCAGACTGCCTATAATCATGATGGAAACTTTCATCAATCCCACATGAAATCAATAAGTTAGAAATACCCTGCTCTGTGTTTTTTTCATCTTTGAGTACATTTAGAAACAAAGGCTTGGTAAAAAAATGTGTTTTTACTATCTTCTTTTCTGTCCCAGAGCCAAAATAAATTGACAATTAGTATTAAACATGTAAAACCACAATATTATTCTAATTCTTGCTGGCTAGCCCTATATTATTATAAGTCTCTTAGATCATGTTGTGCAAATAATCTTTATTTAATGTTATGTGGACAAAGTATTAACAAAATATATTGAGATCAGTATATCCACATGAAAGGCCACAGGGGCCAAACTACTTTTAGGCTTAGTCCAGATGGGGAGATTCGGGGGCGATCCATCGCCTGGCGACTTCTCGCCGCGACAGATCGGCCCCGAATCTTCCCGAATAGGTAGGCACCGGCATAGCATAAAAACGCCTGCGCTTATTCACACGGAGCGGCGCGATTTTTAAAATCGCTCCAAATTGCCAGGCAATTTGGAGCGATTTTTAAAATCGCGCCACTTCGTGTGAACATGCGCCAGCGTTTTTAAGCTATGCCGATGCACAGCGGTGCCTAGATATTCGGGGGCGATCCGTTGCGGCGAGAAGTCGCCAGGCAACGGATCGCCCCCGAATCTCTCCGTCTGGACTAAGCCTAAGGGGAAGTACTGATCTTTCATAAAGGCTGTGTAGTTTTTTTGAGGGTGGTTATACTGTACATTGTGCCTACACTGTGTGGTCAAAAAAGTATTTGAATATCTTCCAGTCTAACATCTTATTCACAAACTAACAGTATTAATGTAATGTTTGTTCTTTTTTGCTGCTAAAATAGCCTTTAGCCTCTACTCTTCTGAATTTCCACTAGATGCTGTTGGAATTTTCTTCCATTCATACATAAGAGACTGGGTACTGATGTTGGGTGATGAGGCCTGTCTTGCAATCATATTCCAATTCATCTCTCAAGTGTTCATTTGGGTGGAGAACATGATTCTCTGAGGCTGATAAGGCTATTCCAACCCTCTGTATGGACCTTATTTTGAGAATGGGGGCATTAACTTACTGAAACAGGAAATGGCTTTTCCCTAAACACCATAAGTAGGAAGCACAAAATTCTTGTATGATGAAGTGGCACCTATAAATAATGGTTGTGGCTTAAATAAGCAATTACAATAAACTATAATATATATTGAAATTGTCTATTTAAGCCATTGCTATTATTATGGTTCTGATCCCAATAAGAATTACTTGTATCTTAGTGTGGATCAAGTACAAGACACTGTTTTATTATTACAGAAAAAATGGAAATCATTTTTCAAAATTTGCATTATTTGCATAAAGTGGAGTCTATGGGAGATGCCCTTTCTTTAATTCAGAGCTATCTGGATAATGGTTTTTCAGATAACAGATCCCATACATGTATATAATATTACAAAGTGATTGTTTTGTCCCTGCCTAGTGTAGTTTCCTTCTTAAGCCTTCTTAAGGTAAATCACATTCACTAAACACATGCTAAAAACTGTTTCATCTGAAGTCAATTAACCTGTATATATTTTTGAGAGCATGGAAACTAGAGTATCTGGAGAAAATCCATGCAAACAGCGGGAGAACATACAAATTCCTTGCAGGTATAAATACACAAATAAATGTGCCTGCTCCATTGGTGTGTTAGGACTTTATGTTGAAAATCAAAGGTCCCTCTGGAGCTTGTTGTCAAGGTAAGATGCTCTTCTAATCTCTCATCTGTCAAAAGCATCCTTAAAATAACCATAAAACGTACTGTGTTTTTCGGCTTATCTCTAGCAGACTGTGTGGCATTGCCCTTCTCTTACCACCAGTTTCTGGTTCTCTTTTTTTTTTTTTTTGCACAAAAGGACTATAGAAAGGAAAATATTAAAAAACACAACAAAGGAAAACTATTTATATTTTCTTCTATCAAATATTAAATCTTTCTGATTAACTTTTCCTTTTTAAAGTTTTGTGAAACTGGTGTCCATTTAAAATATTTTGTTCAGATTTTACTTTTTTATAAATGTAATGTAATATTCTAGCAGACTTTGTAGCAGAACTTAGTAAGAAGTAAAGGTTTTTTTTTTTATTCAGTGTAGAGGCAGAAACAGAAAGTACTGATTATTCTTTTGATACCCAATGGGACAATCACGACAGAGGTGAGGAAACCTTTCAGAGTATGTCATTGACAATGAGGAAATTGTTTGAAAAACAAACAAAATTATTCTGACCCTTTAAATTGGACTGTCCTTTGCAAAGGGGTAAAATTTCCAGCAATCTAGCAAAATACTTTCATAACGCTTCTGCAGAATAAAAGCTGTTATTATCCTTTGGCCAGGCATTTTGCATTTCTCTGTTCAGAAACACATCATTTACACTGCATATATATTTTAGACTTTTTTTATTTTAATTATTATGGAAACTGGACAGTCTGTAAGCTTGATGGTCTTTTCTTTAAAACTTGTGAAAAACAGGGACAAAGTGCGACAGGAGGAAAAATATTAAAAAGTAGAAAGGTGAGTAAAGTCAAGAGATAGAGAGTGGGGAAAAGACAGTTTTTTTGAGAGGAGGGGAAATGGTGTAGTGGTAAAAGGTATGTGAAATATGGAGCTACGGAAAACGTGTGATGATAGGAGAAGTGGTTAAACAAATGAGGGAGAGAAAAGCAGTAAACCAGGCAGAAGTCATATACCTGGGAAGAATAAGAAAAGGAAGAAAGGAGGTTGAGGAAAGCCTGACATGTTTTTCTGAGTTTAGACTGAAACAGCAGAGAGAGGAACATTACATTTTAAACTTCAATTTTATAAAAATGATAAAAACTAAAACATGGAAAATTATTGATATTGTTTTTCTTGTGAACAATCTGAAAACAGCTAAATTCTAAAAAGTGTTTGGAAGGTAAACAACCCCTTTAAGAGGAAGAGGAGTGGGGATGGGAAAGGAGAGCAAATACTGTAGAATGATCATGGAAAACATGAGAATGAAAAAGAAAACAAAAAATGAAAAAGAGTTGAGCTTTGTACACATTAATGAACTGTTGTTACCCTGCATTTGTAAAGTAGTTAATAATTCATATAATAATGTATGTAATTTAAGCATTTGCGTTAACAATTTATGTTAAAACATTTGTGTGAAAATAGGGAAGGACTGATTCCATCCAGCCATCTAACAGCACAAGACAGGAATGTCTTCTATTTCCTCTTAACTTCTATCTTTCATCTTAACCTTGAGCCACTTTTTTTCTTATAAAGGGTTAGTTTGGTAGGCCCATTGTACTATTACATATCATTCTAATGCTTTATTGCTTTATTAACGTAGGCTAGCTTGATGTTCCCTTTAGCACAAGGATACATTAAGAGCAACGCTGCAATGACTTCAAAATACTCATGTACTCCTAATTATGTCCCCCTGTTAAAATTGTTAAATGTATAATTTATTCAGCTTTTAACTTTTAACTTTTAACATGTTCCAATAAAACATCAAAAAAACAAAACCCATTAATCATCTGATTACTCACCACACCTAACCACTATAACACTGTGCAGTAGCATTTTGCTGTGTTGCTTTGTTACTTTGTTTAGTCACTGTGTGGCCTATTAATATTCATTTAGGTCCTTCCTGTGTCATACATAAGCAAAAGTATGAGGAGGCAGTTAAAATAAAGGTGCAACAAAAGAGTACTTGTTGATGAGGACCATCATCTATACAGCTTACTTATTTTGTTGTCAGCCTACAGGGCAATTATTATTATCAGCCTGTGTTGAGTAGTTCTGAAAGTATGTGATGTATCAATAGGGTTGCCACCTGGCTGGTATTTTACCGGACTGGCTGGTATTTTTGATAGTTGATCCCAATGTTATTAAAAGGAAAAAAGATAATTACATAGGAAGGCCGGTATTTTTTTCAAGAAAAGGTGGCAACCCTATGTATCATTGACTTCAAAATGATTAGTGGCCTTATCCTCACTAAATGCCAGTCACAATGAATAAGTAGGACAACTAACTGTGCATCTTCCATGCTCCTGTCCTGAAGAACAGGAAAAACTTTAACACTCATTTCTTAGAAATCTAATTGTTCCTATATATTGCATACCCCTCTCTGGGACAGTCCCACAGCTCTCTCTTTCCACATTAATAGCCATTTTAGTCTCTGCTTTGAAATTTCCCTTGACACCTCTGCTTTCCTGCAAAATCCTGAGAATCCCACTGGTCCTTTCCATAGCTCAAAGAATAGCAATATACCACTGTCATCATAACAAATGAGAAGGATACAGCATCTGCTCACTCTTGGTTAGACTATGCATGTCTAAAAGTGTAAATTAAATTTGTGAGCTGAGCTACAATCAGATGTGCTTCATTCACCAACAGCAAGCAATGTGCAAGGTACAAAACTTGGTATCCATAAAAAATTGCATCCAGGTTGCCTAAGCTATGGCAGCAAATACTGTGGATGTTTATGCAACTGCAATGCTGTAGATACAAATGATACAAATGGCCCTGTATAAACATCTGCCTTTGACTACTCAAGTTTATCTTCACTATCCCTCTCTCAGCATCTGTTTTTCTTCATTTTGTCTTCATGCAGCAGTTAAGTGTCAGATATTAATTGACAGTTATAGCCAATATATCTTATTGGGGAGCTTCCTTTCCTAGCAGATGAATAAGAGCTCACTCACATAACAAAAGCTAACAACATAATTGCCTTTTGCAAAAATCCTGCATGTGGAGAGACATGACGTCTGGTGATATATATATTTATATAGTGAGCTCTAATACATCTTCTAGGCATAAGGAGCCCCCCTATAAGATATATTGGATCTAACTGACAATGATTAAATATTAATTTTTGCGATAGTTCCCCTTTAAAGGAGAAGGAAAGCTACTGAGGCATTTTATTGCCAATAGATTAGCTGCAATGGTGCAAGCTAGAATACTATATTTATTCTGTAGAATGTTTTACCATACCTGAGTAAAAACCTCTAGAAGCTCTCTGTTTGTTTAGTATAGCAGCTGCAGTATTAGCTTGGCTTGACATCACTTCCTGCCTGAGCCCCTCCCTGCTCACTTATAGCTCTGGGCTCAGAATACAGCAGAGAAGGGAGGGAAGAGGAGCAAACTGAGCATGCTCACGCCTGGGGCAAGGAGGTTTAAGCTGAAGGCAGGAAGTCTGATACAGAAGCCCATGTGTACACAATAGAAGGAAAGAAATGCTGTGTTCCTTTTGACAGAGGACTCAGATCAGCACTACTTTGAGGGTTTACTGGTATATTTAGGTTGACCTTTCTGATAAGATTTACTTCATTTTAACCTTGATTGTGAAAGGCCTGAATTTGGGGGCGGGTCCCTTTCATGTACTTTTGTTTACCCATCAGCCACAATACACCGACTCAATGGTATTCTCAATTTTTGCCCGAGCTGGCTAGTTATAAATAATGTTTCTCCTTCTCTGCGGAAACCCTCATAGTTCCTCCTTTTTAACTCCCTGCTTTCCCAGGACCACCACCAATGCTGCGACAAAGAACTAACCTGAGTTACCCCTATCTCCTGAATCTCCCCCGCCCCCGTTTCCAAATTCCTTCACACTTTCCACTCTCTACCTCATGGTCTCCTGAAAGAAAAAGAGGGTGGGACTGCTCCTGTCCTTGCGCTCCAATGCAGGTGAGGAAGAGGAATTGGCAACTTCCGCACTTTATATTTTAAATCCCCTACCCCCTACTGCTCGGCCTGTTGCCACTTCCCCTTCCTACCTCTCCTTCCCTTTTTGCCCCTACCCCCCACCCCCTTGCCTTCCATTCATGCTCTCTTCTGCCCATACAGGCTCCATCTTAACTTTCCTACTCTTTTAAGCACAGGGTCCCATTAGCATTCTGTACTAATATGCATTATTTTATTCCAGCTACATAGGGTGCAAATGGAAGACATGAAAGAGAACACATATGGCATGTCTGTGTGATGTCCACATTGACACCCTTTCTTTCTGAGTGTGATTTACAGCTAGTAAAGGGAAGTGTGTTGTTGGAAATAGTAAACTTGGCAAACTGTGTCAATTATTTGCCCAACAAACTATAATGACTCTTGGTTTTGTATCCAGAACAGTGAAGGTTTTCCCACATAGAACACGTTTTTATAGAATCTGCCAGGCTTTTTATGTTAGGCCATATCTAAGCAAGGAAGGCAACAGTGCTTGCTCTGTGCTGCTGCCGTAACTTGTCAGTAGAGATATTTTTCAAAGCATTTTCAGCATCTTCCACACATCTCATTTGAACTCATAGGAAAACACAGGGTTTGCTTGATATGTGCCTCCCTCAAGTAATTTTTTTGCACTATCATTATATTTCAAATATGTTACAGACTGTAAGGAAATCTGAATCTCCGTTGGCCCATATAATGGCCTTGCTGGGCTGATCTTTATACATTAGAAAGATATATATATGCATATATATATATATAATACTGTTGAATATAGTCATATGAAAAGTTTGGGAACCCATCTTTATTCTTTGGAGTTTTGTTTATCATTGGCTGAGCTTTCAACGTTCCTTATGGAAACAGTAGTATTTGAGCAGTGTATATATATATATATATATATATATATATATATATATATTTATAGAAACTAGACTTGTCTGTTCTTTACACAATTAGTAAATATTGTTCATAAAAATATTTTCCCTTTACTGTCCCTTTATATTAAGATTAAGTTATCCGCAATACTTTCTCACGTTGCACCTAATTGACCAAAACCACTAGGCTGTCAGTTTATTTAACAGGGTATTGATTACAATGGCCAGAATAGGAGCTCTATTATTCATTAATGCTTCCCACAATCGTTCATATGTCCAGTGACTGGGGGAAGAAAGGAATACGAAGGAAATGGTGTCAGTTACTTTAAACATATCAGTTTATAAACAGACAAGAAAACCACCAAAATGTCTTATTAAACTGGTGGAGCCTCAACTAAAAACACACAATGCTGCAACTTATTTTTGTGTTGTGGTACAGTGACAGTACAATACAGATCTATGGTCTAAATATACAAATGATAATGATTATTGTCCTTGGCCCGGCCCCACTAAGAATAGGGATCAGGAGATCCACTGGTACTCTTGCAATCCAGTCTGACCCTGCCTGTGCTATGGAGTGTGTTGTCCAGGATTATGGGATTTCTTTTTGTAAATGAGATGCAAGTCAAATTTGTGTTGTTGCAAGTGGCAACACTTTTTCCAAATGTGCGCTAGGATTTTGCCATGCACCTTTTTATACATGGGAAACATTTCACATTAACTCCAATGCATTTGGTGCAAGAATAAAACACCAAGGTTGGACTGGGCCTGGCAGGACACCAGGTAAAATATGGTGAGCCCCCGGCTCTTGTGGGCCCGGCCAGCCTAGATCCCCACCCTCCACCGCTTCTCCTCTTCCTGCGTGCGTGGGTCTGGAGGGGACCCTGAATCTGCAGCACTGGTGGGCCCTGGGCCCCCCCAGTCTGACCCTGAAAACACCCACTGATTCCAATACATTTGATTTGGTGCAAGGAAAAGTGTGGCACAGAAACCCCCATTGACTCCAATGCATTTGTTGAAATTTCTGCAAAATTTTGTGCATTTTTACATGGTTTTGCACATTTTTCGGAGAGGTGGGCCTGTTTCGCTCATCACTATTAGGCATTGTTCAAATTCTGTAATGTAAAATATTTTATTTATTGAGAGGATTCAATGCACTCATACTTATAAATACAGGTATAGGACCTATTATCCAGAATGCTTAGGACCTGGGTTTTCTCCGGATAACAGATCTGTCCGTAATTTGGATCTTCATCTCTTAAGTTTACTAGAAAATCATATAAACTCATATAAAATCATATAAACATTTTGCATTCAAAAATGATTTCTAGTTTGGCTCATGTACAAGGTACTGTTTTATTATTACAGAGAAAAAGGAAATCATGTCTCAAAATTGTAATTCTTTGCATAAAATGGAGTTTATGAGAGACAGCCTTTTTGTAATTCTAAGATTTATGGATAACAGGTTTGCAGATAATGGATCCCATAACTATATTTACAGTAGGACCCCAATGTTATGTCCCCAGGTTCTTCATCTTACCAGAATTAACTCTGGTTTTTCTGGTTTCTCACAGGCAAAATGTTTTTTCTTTCCCACATTTTGTGTTCCAAGGGTTTACATCATTTTCACATGATCCCCTAGTGAACATAAAATTGGGGTTCTATGGTGAATTTCATAGCATATATGGTATGCCTCTTACAGTCTTAGGAAACTTTTAAAACTACCTTGAGAAGCAATATTTTTGAGGTGGTGACTTTTAATTAGTCCTAGTAGTAGGTAATTAGTCCTTGTAGTAAGCAATTAATACTACTTGTAGATAATTAGTCCTAGTAGTAAACCCCTGCAATCATTATTCTAAAGAAAGCACAGCAGTGTATCTGACTTACGGATGAAAAGATATTTTCTTAACTTCCCATGAAATACCATGTTTGTTGAATGAATAAAACAGCACAATTCAAAATACATCAAGTTTTACCTAGGAGTCATTTTTAATTGGTCACAATGGACATTTGGACTGCAAATAAAATTTAGGCGAGTACACACAGTTTTGCGTCTTTATTAGGGTATTGAAAAACATATATCGACCTTGAGAGAGAGAGAATTCTATGGCACCGATCCTATTATTAAGCCCATAAATAAAATACAGACATATTTATGTCGGCCCACATTGCATTTTTCCTCTTCAGATACTGTATGTGGTCTAAGATTTCAGCATTTTGGGAAAATGAATTAAAAGGCAGAATTTCTCAGCAGCGAGCTTGCCTGAGGCTGAGACAATATCTAAACCAGGTGCACTGCAATTAAGTAATAGACTCAACAAGCCACCTGTATATGAAATTTAAAATGGGCAGAAAATCTGTTAGTCTTTCCTGGGCCACCTGGGGTTTAATTAGTGAACATGCAAAACTTTCTTAGATGGTACAGACCACCATTTGAGTAGTCACTGATATTTTATGCATGAAAAATTCACATTATTGTAAAACTACCTCTACAGACTGCAAAAATCTGGTAAAAAATACAATGAAAAAATTCCCATTGAAAGAGTTGGTTTATTTTAAGTTTTATTCTTTTTTATCTTCTTTTTCTGTGAAATACTTTGTGGTGCATTTTGACAAGTGTCTGGTAGTTGTGAGCAAAATGAAGACAGCAGAAATGACTAACTGTGCAATGCCTTGGGCCTGAGGAGATAAATTCTAAGTCATAAAATAGACATGTGCAGGACTCACTCAGGTCTAGGTTCTATTCTTATCTAATTCAGTCTGGTCCTGGGAGTCATCATGCAGAAAAGTTCTACTGCTCATATGTATTCAGGAACACTAATCAATAATTGAAGAACTTGGGAAAAATAAATTTGACAGTTGCCTCTTAACATTCTAAAATGGGCCAACAAGTAAGTTTGAATGTTTTTTACAGAATGATCTTATCCTTGACCAATTTGACCTAATTTATGATTGGCTAAATCTGGATGATGTGAGAGTTCAATGCTAAGACCAAAAGGGGGGAGGTGTGTTCCTGTGCTGTGTAACCACTTGTAGACCACATTAACGGGTCAAGGTGGTCCCATGTCAACCTGATTTTATGTCTGAGCCAATATCCGATAAACCTGATCAGTTAATATCAATATGGTTTAGCACCAAACAGTATGTTTTTTTCAAGGAGCTGCTTTAAAGGAGCTGTCCTAAAAAGCGCTAGGACAAATTCCTTTATAAAGAATGTGATGTAATGTATCCACCAACAATGTCTCTGGGACTGACCCTCAACATCACTAGCTGTCCCCAATGATATATACATACCCCCTTTGACTGCCAGGAAGAGGGGCAATGCTAATGCTCTGACTGCCTAAAGACTAGTTATCCCTACATCATAGTAAAGTTGGTTGCTCACAGAGAAAACTTCACTGAGAACTTGTGCCTGTAGCCCAGGCTGATGCTGCACTCCATAGCTTTGTGCTGTAGAGTACATCTTATACAGGAGCAAGGGGACTCTGTACATAATAGGGCTCATTAACAAGCAAAACTGAAGGAACCCCATCATTTCATGATTGCAGTATATAAGAAATTACCCCTTGATGAATTAGACCTACCTCGTTTAAAAAAATAAATAAATAAATGCTTATATCAGTCATTGCTCATCTGTTCAATTTTCTTTGCATCTGCTTCGTCCCGGCCAACATATTTGCCTTTTCTGCATCATCATTATGGAGGACTTCTCTGCACTGTGCATGCATAATTATTTCTACACCCACTGAACTTTGCTATGCAAAAGTACTGTGCGCATGAGCCTATTGGAGATCACATCTTTTGTGCATGCTCAAGTCTTGGTCTTCCCTAAACAGTTTTGCATTTGCAAGATTTTTTTTTATTTAGTCAGTGGTGGATTTGGTACATGTAAATTAACTGAAAGTTGAGCGAATTGAGAGACCCATTAGAGAGAATTATGGTATGCCTTTACATGGACCAAAATTGACACTTACACTTATGTAACCTATGCTTTGAATGGCTGCTCCCATGGCTACGCAGCAGCTTATTTATTTATTTAAGCTATAGAAGTGTTTCTAAAGAAAACAGTACAATAGTTTTTAATTACTTTAAAATTATTTTATTTTTCGGTTTTACTGTTCCTTTAAGGCATTGTATAATTTGCTAAGAAGGGAAATGACCACACTAATTCCAGAACCAGCTGGGCCAAATCTGTCTTGTGCACCACCAGAGCAAACAGAGCCTGGTCTCCTTGTCTGCCCTGCTTCCCCCCACCAGCCTGCCTGACTTACCTCTACTCCTCTAGAACCAAGTGGTTGGATGGGGCTTTCACTAGTGTAGAAGGGAGTTCTTCTGTATGTTCTCTGGGACTGTACGAGACAAATTTGCTGTAAAAAAAAGAAAGCTTTTAGCTCTCCATCAATGCCATAGAATTAACTGATGTCTCTATTCTCGAACTCTCAGCGAATCAGTTGCAGACAAATTTGCATAAATAAAAGATCTTCACTTGGAGCCATTTACTCATCACAAATGTGTCAGAGGCCTTGATATCCCCCAGAGGTTCCTTCCCAATTTCTGCATCCTATATAGAATAGTGTACTCTACCAGCACTACTACTTAAAAATAGACCATGTCTAATGCTTACAAATATCCTACTCCAGCTAATATCTATAATAATACTAGGCTCACACAATGATTTAGCCGAAAGGAATAAGAATAAATTGTCTCTAAAAATATTGTTAATATTTATTCAGTTCCAGGAAAAATAATAAATAACCCACATTACTGGTAACAGCATAAATTTAGCAATGTGCACAATGAGGCTTTCAGGTCTATGCCCATGTTAAATAATCTCCCTTGTGTCCCACAGGAAATCTCAGTGATATCATTCAGAGATGGGCTTTGGATGCCAGCAGAAAGTATATTTTAATAAAGTCTCAGAAACATATGGATCACATTGACACAGTGACGCTTCTGCCTTTTATATTATTGAGAAAGGGTCTTCTAAAACGGCATCTGTCAATGTGGATTAAAAATCCCTCTATAAGTAAAGAGTCTTTCCGCAAACAGACTTTATAAGATATGAATGTTTAGCATTTCAGTGTATAAGCACTGGAGATAAATCAAACATGCTGTGAGCTCCAGACTAATAGCAGGACTAAAAATCTGATTCAGATGAATATTGTTAGGTTGAGAGAGCATTTACAGTTTCATCTAGTGATTTTTCAAGGTCTAACTGAATTCAAATGATTCAATAATTTTAATTTTATAGTGCTTAATGTGCTTGCAGCAGGAAAAATGTGTTTGATTGAAAGGTTCACCAATAATAACTTAATGGGTTTTAATAATAAAAGGTGCAATGTTTGCTATTGGTCTAGCCATATAAAGCAATGAATCAGCAGGTATCATTTAATGGGCACCAATGTAAAATCAAACATTTTATTGATTGCTGTGAGTTACCTGCACCTCAACAAACATTTTTCCTACTATTATACAGGTATGAATACGTTATCTGAAAAACCCATTATCCAGAAAACTCCAAATCATGGAAAGGCTGTCTCCCATGGACTCCATTTTATCCAAATACTGTAATCTAAATTTAATCAATTAAAAAAACCTTATCCAAGTTAAAATTAATCCTTAAAAACAAACCAGCCTATTGGGTTTATGTAATGTCTACCTGATTCACTAGTAGACAAAGTATGAAGATCGAAATTATGGCAAGATCCTTATCTAGAAAACCCTGAATACCCTGGAATACCTGAATATGGGTAAGGGTCATATTTATAAAGATGCAGAAAAAAGCTGTGCTGAAATACACCCACTTGTAATATGATTTTCACACATTTTTGGAAGCATTTCATTCCAGAAATTCATTACTTCCTGTGTACAGTATATGCCATTACCTTGAGAAAACCCCTCTGAAGTCTATTGGGAAATCTGGAATTGGGCCTTTTACCAGAAGATTTTGTCAGATATTTTAATTTAGCATGGAAAAGCCCTTAACTGATCAATATGTTTCAACATTTACATTTAAAAAAAGAGAATTTAGATCATGTACCTGCTCTGCCTTGGTCATTCTCAGTTAATTTATTATTAACATGTATTAATAGAGCGCCAACATATTTTAGCAGAGCTGACAGATTTTGCACATTTAATCCTCCAGCCTCCTCAAACCCCATCCACTTTCTGGCAAGCCCCACATATTTTAGGGTCCACTATTCAAAACCATTGGGTGATTTATTATGTTTTCAACATGTTATTGAAGTTTTACAATAACACATGCAAGCTTGCAAGTTTATGTAGGAGCAAGAACCAATGTTCCAAATAGCAACCTTGCCCACAAAAAGTGAGGACAAAGGAAAAAGAAGATTATACATAAATTTAATGAAATAACTAAACAGGCAGTTTAACATAATAAACTGAATTGAACAGAGATAAGCCCAATGGATGAACAATAACATGAAAATAATTAATCATCTTGGTTGGATTAGACACAAACATATCTTTTTAAATATGAAACATTTAAAAAATATGATCTTTATTTGTGGAGTCAATAAAATAAAAAATAAGTGATCATGTCTTTTTAAACAGCAGTTTGAATTTTGCTTTGCTTGTTTTTGTTTTAATAGCTTCCTGCCAACTCTATTGATTAAGGTAGGAAATTATATCAGTTACCAAGGCACAATCTTTTTTTAACCAGTTGTAAAATAAAGCCTTTTTGGAGGCAGCCATAAATAAAATTCTGATTTATTAAAGAGACTTAGAGAGAGAGAGAGAAATTAGCAAAGGCAGAGCAAACAAATCCATTGTATTTTTAGAATTCATGACTATATGGAATTGTAATCTCTAGTATTACAGAAAATAGCATAGCACTATAAATGTTTAAATGCCTTTTCTTCTCCAATCATAACTTCAAAATGCTGTTTCATAACATGCTATGCGTAAAATATTATATCGGTTGTTGATGAGGCACCTTTGACACAGCTATTCTGTATAGTATAAAAAGACAGAAATAAAATAAACCATAAACTGGGCCTTGTATGCCATGTGGACCATATTTTTATTTTATTTTATATGTAGATCTTGAGATTATTGTCTCTTTGTTATTCAGCAAGGCCCCGGACTGCCAGTATTATATATAATAAATTAATACTAAGATACTTTTCGAGATTCCCTGAACTTATTATTTATTCATAGGAAATCTCCTTGGAGTGCGGCAGATTGTACTGTATTTTGAATCATGAGGTCTAGTTGATGCTTGGTACTTTGCCTGCTACTGTTGCATGAATGAAAGTCCCAGATAACTCATATTGGCATATAAATGACAATAAAATATTCACCAAGGGGTCTATGCATCAGTGCAGTTGGAAATACAATAGTGCTAAGTTAGCCTTTTTTTGCTTTAAAACTTCTGTAGTCAATGATGTTAGGATTTGCATGTACCCACACATGCTGGCAATAATGAAAAAAGTGTGAATTAATTATAATAAATAGAAAATAATCTACATGTATATGCACATGCAAAGACCAAGACCAGAAAACATGTCTGGTATTGGTTCAATTTTAACTCTTGTACTATAGCCTATATACATATAGCCTATATACATATCTTGGCTGTTCTGGGAATTGTGATTTGTAGCACTGCCTCCAAGAAATCTAAAAATTTTCCCCAGTAGTGAGTCATCACCTCCATTATGCTTACTGCAGAAAGGCCATTGGATTGGGGAGGCTTAGTCTCCACCCATAAAGGAGATAGCTACATAAACAGCTATATTCACACTGAACCACATGGATTATTGTTGTTTTATTGCCAACACAAAACTGTCATAGTTTCCACTTATAAAAAATGGTAAACATTGCTGCACATAATCCTAATCCAAGTCAGTTGCATGTGAGTTAGTTCTTGTTTTCTATGAGTAAAATCCAAGGCACTGATGGCTTACTAAAATATCTTGCCATATGGATTCTTGATCATCTATCACATGTTGTGGATGACTGTCTGTTATTGCAAATAAGTAACATGGGCTAATCTACACCAAGATTAGAAATATATATCCTTGACTCCCCCTACTATCCTCTATTTTACTAGAAACGCCTAAAAACAAACCCCTATATATAAAAATATAAAATAAACATATATGCATAACAGTCAAGCGGGTATATTTATCAAAGAGTGAAGTTAGAGATCACCACAGTCCACTAGAGTGAAATTACACCACTCTCTATTCATTTCTATGGGATTTTGAAAAACGTATTGATCAAAGGATGAACATACTCTTTTAAAAATCCCATAGAAATCAATGGAGAGTGGCGGAATTTCACTCAAGTAGACTGTGGCCATTTCTATATATATATAAATATATATATGTATATACAGTCTATATAGCTATATATGTAATGATAGACATGTTATATGATTTCCAAAGTATTTTTTCTAGGGCACAGATGGAGAGAGGGAAATGTAGACAAAATTATATTTAGATGAACCTGCAGCAGATGGTAGTAGTGAAGTCACTGTGCTTGCACATGAACAGAAAAGTAGAGAAATGCATGACATACTGTATAGGGCATTGATATTTTGAACATTGCAACATAAGTTGTCTTGAGTGCAGATTCCTATAAAGTAATGATAGTAGAAGGTTGGGTGAGAATGTTATGGAAAGTTTAATTAGTTTTAAAATGTTCAGTCTAAATGAAAAAAACCCCATAGATGTAGATTTTATAAAACCAAGGTTCAGAAAAATCCAATATTATAAGCGCATAGATGCATTCCAGGCCAGTTGTATTAAACCTTTTTGAATTGCTATGCTTAGTCAGAGTCCATCAAGGGTTCTAGGAGGTTCATGTTACATATTCTGAGATTTTATCTATGTTGATCTTTATATACGTATGCTATAAAACAGGTACAGCAGAATGATTTACTGATAATGGAAATGCATAATAAATTACAATTCCCAAATATTTTTACACTGTTTGTACTTTCACAAATAAAGTACAATGCTTAAAACTACTCAGTCTATTGTGATTTATATGTTGGCCCAACAGGTGTAGTCTTTGCCTTGTTCACTTCCTGTGGGAAGATTGTTAAGGAACAGGAAGGGGAAGAGTAGCTGGTGTGTTTAATATGTAGAGTTAATATCTCCCTAAACTTCCTCATTTCCCTAGTTAATAGGCAAATGTCCACGAATGAATTTTTGCTTATTACTACATGTCTATGTCATTGGCCCTAAGGATTACTTGGCACACTTGGTAGATCCTTCATCTTTTTCCTGCACCTGTTAAAGTGGGAGGATGCTCCACTGAGCCTGGAATCAACAAGGACAAGTACAGTGTCATGCCCTAGAGGGACCCTACATCTAGGACTGGGCCTGCGGGACGATGGGAGAAAACCCGGTGGACCCCTCCAGCCCAGATCTGCAACCTGTTTTTTTCCCTTCCGTCATGACAGGAAGCAGTGTGTACACTGACGTGCATGAATGAGTGTGTGTGTGTGCTGGCGCTCAAGCGAGAGTGCACACATGTTATAACGCTTGCGCACACACGCTTGGCTGGGAGGTGTAGGTTGCTGGACAGAAGGCATTGAGGATGCAGCCGCCAGGGTCCAGAGGGGGGCCCTGAGGTAGAAGCCCTGGTGGGCCACTGGGCCCACCCCAGTCCCACCCTGTCTAGTGAAGTTGAGGAACAGTGACCCAGTGATAGAGGCTTTAATCAGATACAAGTTACTTTATGTTATGGCACTTTCTAGGAAAGTGAGATAGATATATCTAGATATCAAGAGCAGCCTGTGCCCCAAACTTTAGAGATAGAAGGGAGTAGCCTTCCCATAGGCTTTGCTTGCCTAAGTAAAGTGATCAAAGTACTGAAGAGGGATTTGGGAATAGTTCTCTACCTAATCCATTTCTGCTGTAGGGGATCTGGACCACATAAAGAATTGAAACCTTAGATGTGAACCGTTCAACTTCCCATGCTATCTCCATATGGTGTCACATTGTGTTGTCTCCTCATCAACTGTTCTGACCATTTATTGCTGTACTGCCTCACTGGATCTATAAATAGATTACCCTGTGGATTTGTCTTGGACAATAAAATCTGCTCTTTTATGTTATTTAAAAAATATTTTTGGTGTCCTTTATTTTATTTGTCACCTTCATACCTTAGGCTTAGTGAAGGCCCATCCCGGTTGTTAAGAGTCTAGTGTAACTGATGCTTTATCATTACCTAGTTGAACAAGGCCTAATCTAGCCAATTTAAGGGTATAATTAGTTAACTGCCTTTCTGCACATTCTCCTTACAAACTAGTGGTAGATGTCCTGACAAGAAAAGTTTATACAGAGATCTGATGTGATGGAGGTTTTATAGTGGGTCTGGGAACCAATGTAGAAAAAAACTCATCTAAAGAAACCACAGCCAGTTTCTTCCAAATATGCTCCCTGATCTACCAAAAACATGCTCCTGCCCCCATTTTTCTGGATCTCCCATTACTGGACTCCCACCTGCCCCCACCTCTGTACTTGTGGTTGCTTCTGAACTAAGAGTTAAATGTTTGCAGATCCTTGTGTTTCACTGAATATTGATTCTAGTTTAAATCAAAATGTGCGCATTAAAAGAAAAGGAATAGCATTATTACCTGTGATCTGAGTATCATAGCTCTTCTGTGCAGTTGCCCTATAATCGTGGACAAACTAAGCTTTAATATAATATTTTAGAGGTTAAATTGATTTTAGTAAACAAAAATAATGTTATGACATTTATAGACATTACAAAGAATGAATAGCATTAATCAATAAACAGCAATATGTTTAAAGGCTAGAATACTATTATATGCAAAGACCAAATAGTGCCTAGAGGCAAGGTAGTGATATAGGTTTCCTCTTCCTTTAAGTCATTAGCACTATAGGCTTATTCTATTAATTCCACGGTAGTTCTCAAAGACATAGTACAAAGCCAAATATGTGTTTTGCTTACTTAATATACATTTTATTGGCTTGATTTCAGCAGTAAATGCCACCACAGTACATTGTTTAAACTATTGATGCTGCTGATATACTGGAGAGAGCCTCATGCAGGGATTTGTAACCCATGGATTCAAACTCAAAAATAAGCCCCCATTCTATTAAGGGCAAGTCTCCATGAACATTATTTCTATAAAAAAAATCATTTAAAAGGTGAATAACCAATCTTAAAGCAATTATTGAGTCTCAAACCTGAAATCCTTACCTTACATGTGTTGATACTGTTTAGTCATAATTAGACCAGTCCTGATAAAATAATAATTTATAAGCACATGATTTTGTTTATAATGCAATGTTCTCAGTGTTCCTATTCCTTTTCCTTCTTCACCACATTTAACTATGCATGTATGTAACTATGTATTGTATGCACATTTTATCTTCTTCTAATTTTTTAACCTTTCTTCTCTTGCTTTCTCTTTTGCTACAACACAGTCTCAAACATGAGCCACCAGCAAATAATAGACCACTAAAGTAAGATCTGCAGGACTTCTGCCGAGTGGAGGCAATGCAATAAGCAAGAACTGCATGATCATCCTCTGGTTTTTCTGAAAGTCAGTAACTATATGCTCCTCATTTGTAATTAGTAAACATGGAGTATTAACAAAAGGGCTACATACCATTATGACGTAGTATGAAATAAGCAAATGGCCTACTTTTATCATATAATTCAGAGTAGACCATGAGGTAGACATAACATTAATAATAATAGAAAGGGTTAGTTCTCCTCAATTAGATGGCTTATCATCTATTTACATCTGTCCATAGATGAGGGTTGACCTTAAATATCACTGTGTACCAGTCATGAGATCAGCTAGGGTTTCTAAGCCAATGGCACATGTAAACATTGTCTGGCTTATTTGAGCTGCCAGAGAAATGACCCATGCCATTCTCTGCTACCTGTCATAGTCATGAATGGAAACCACCTGCCACCACCATGTGCTTTTTTGGACCAAAAAATACCTGTCATGAACATTGACAGGTAAGGTGGAGGAGAAATGTTGACTATAGGCATTAGGGATATTTACCTTATCCCTTATGTTATCTACCATAAGAAATAACAACAGAATCACAAAAACATAGATATTATAAGGCAAAATGTATATTCAGCACAACCTATAGACAAAGGGGTATACTGCCAATGTTAAATGTGTTTCCATTTCTCTGTATGTCACATTATCATTTACAGGTATGTACTTCTCCCTTTCTACTTGGCATTTGTTGCTCTTCTGGAGAAAGCTCGGACATGTATTTTTTTTTTAATATCTTTTAATGCAGTGAGAGGTAGACTCTTTGAAGGCTTTGGTATGCTATTGCTAAATCTCACATACAGTACATTCATTTGTTGAAGGAGACAAGTTTCATGACCTTACATAATCTAACTGGTTGAAATGTAAAAATTAAGGTGTATCACCTCATTCAGGTGCGGAATTTCAAACATAAATTATCAGGCACTTTTGCACTTAAATGAACAGCTTCATTATGCAAATATTATAACTAATGCAGAGGGCATAGGCAAATCTAAGTAAAAAAAAAGTGTGGTATTTGTCATTTTCTTCTATAAAGGGTCTAAAAACTTTGAGAAAAGTCTTTTAACCACCTTTAGAGCATTGTTAAGTTCGGTTATGTCCAGGTGCCATGTACAACAAGGAAAGAAGTCAATGTGGGATTAGCTTGCCAGAGGTAAAATTTTACTTGGGACAATGGAAAGCTGCCTCGCTAACGTTAATACACCAGTTTTTGTTTAACCAGAAATTTTTAATGTAGACAGTGAGAGTACAATTGTACTCTCTTCACGCACAAATTTCACTCCTGCCAGTCCATTTGGTGAACTGGCGTTAAGCACCGGTGACGGACAGCTTTGACTTTGCTGATTCATACTACACAGATATGACCAAGTTTAAGGGCAACAGTGGATGACAGTAGATAAATTACCATACCAGTAGTTGCTTAATTGAAGGAGCTGCATAATAACTAGTGATGGGCGAATTTATTCACCAGGTGCAAATTTGCGACAAATTCCTGCAATTCGCCGCCGGCGAATAAATTCCCTAAATGCCAGCGAAATTCGCCTGCTGAAAATTTGCTGGCGTAAAAAAAAACGAGTTGCGCGCCAAAAATTACGCGGTGCACGTCGAAAACGACACGACGCGTGTCATAAACGACGCGACATGTCAAAAAACAACATGACGGATGGCAAAAACGTGCCGCGACTCGTTTCGAAGGATTTTTCGCCAATATGCGAATTTCGATGGAAATTCACAAAACGGGATAGATTTGCCCATCACTAATAATAACCATCACTTTCTCTATTTATGCCATATATTTAAAGGAGCACATTTAATTTTTTTGGAAACAATGACCACCAGGCAATGTTCTATAATATCTGGTGCCTGATTGCAATATAACCTATTAAGTACTGTTAACTTGACACCTATTATGGAGATCCCAGGTCTGTTGCCTGTTACAAATGCCCTTACTGGTTTTGCCTAGAAGCACAGTATGAAGTAGGTAGCCAATCACATCTCTGCCTTCACATAGGCAAAAACAAACTGCAGTTCCCTGGTCCACCTGGCTGCAATCCTACAGGGCTTCCTGCAAAGCTTGGGAAAGCATCTAACAGGAATTGGGAGGGATGAGTGATTAATTAGTTGTTGAGAGGATTACCCCTCATGGCAAAACCTCCTGACCTTGGTTCTTAAGGCAAGGACTGATTGTGCTCCCAAAAGACAGGATCAAGAACAGGGTGACGTGCACAAAGAATCAAGGTCAGGTAGGACAGGGATGGAGAGGGTAAATTGAAATAGGATCTGGAACAGAGCAGCTGGAGAAAGGGTGACTGGACAGAGTGGAACGGGATGGAGAGGATGAAGTATCAGGAATAGGTTTAGCAGGAAATGAGGGCAAAGAGACAGAGACCAGAACAGGACTGAAATAGCATTGGAACAGCACCAGAATTAGATGTATGATCAGAACAAGAATAATGCAAGAGTGAGAACAAGAGCCAGGAGTGGGACAAGAACAAGCCAGGACTAGTGCAGGAACCGGAACCAAAGCTAGGGATAAACCACAGTGCTCAGGAACAAGGTCAATGCTAGGGCACCAGCTGTGAGGAGGTCTGGGCTTATATAATGCAGAATCAGTCTTGATTGATTAGGTGGGATCATCCAATAAGACTGCTGGGGTGATGCAACACAGTCAGGGAAATAGGTGGAAAGGAGATTAACATATGCAGGCTGCTCTCATTTGCCCAGAAACCTGCAACCAGGTATTGGGTTCAAGCCCCAACACAACCTTGGGCTCATCCAGGCAATTTTCAGCGACATTGAAAATCGCGTTGCCGCGTGTGAATAGGCGCAGGCGACTTTACAGTACTTCTAGCGGGTGCGTGCTACAAGCAAGCCATTCGTGGAGATTAGTCGCCTCAAAGACGTGGCGTTTTGTCGCCAGGCGACTAATCTCCACAAATCTTCTCGTCTGGATGAGCCCTTAGGCAACCAAAGACTGTACAATTATGATTGTTCTTGGTAAAGATCCATTCAAGAAAGATCGTTTGTTTCAATATAAACATGTAGAGCTTTATCGTCAGATAAACAGGTAGAAAAAATAGAATTCTACCTGTATCTGACGATTCAGCACTAAACAGTGGCCAATGTTCGCGGTGCGTTCGAAGGCACCCGATCAAATTTTTCCGTCCAGCTCGATCAACCAGCTGACTGATATTCAAGATATCTGTCAGCTCCGTTCCCATCATACACACTGAATATTGTACGTAAAATTGTTTCATGTTTACATGCTGGAACAGTCCACAGCAGGTAGAATAATTAAGGTAAATGTCTGATCAGTAGCTGTGTATTTAGATATAGTTGCATATTTGGGGTAGTTCAGTCCTCAGCAGTGTTCAAAGAGACTCCTCTAGTGGCCTGGATTCAGCTTAGTGATAGCTGTGATGGTGGTCCATCAGAAAGATATTACAAGAACTGATGCAATCATGCAATTGTAAATACTGTGTGTGAAGTGTCTTTAAATAAATGGCATAAATTAAATGGAGCATCTTCCTTTTCATGTAGTACAGTAGATAAACTTAGAAATGTAGAATGCCTTTAACAGGGGCACATTACAACAGATGGTGCCTGGACTCTGTTGTATATCCTGAGCCTGGAAACCTGCAGGCATACTGTCTCCTCTACATGATCGCTACAGTGCTTATAAAACAGCCTATGGCCTGTTGACAACATTTGTTGTTTATTGAGAAACTTTAGTACACAAAGCTGCATAGAGGTAAGTGCACTCCAACATTGCGACAGTCAACCTTTTCAGTGTTACTCCATGGGTGGGAACTTTTATATAAAGTATATACTAAGTGTATACTTTTATTAAAAAGTAATCCCAATATAATGAAAAGGCAGGTATGAAGGTGATAGGGTTGTTGATGCACCTAAGTTCGTCTGCATGGTTGGACTGGGGGGGTCAGGGCCCACTGGGGCTGCCACATCAGGGCCCCTGCACCCCCAAGGGCTCCCCTCCCCAGTCACAAACCCCCCTCCCCGTCCCTCTCTCGCCCCTCGCTGGTGCAAACCTACTTTGTGCGTGTCATCTTTAGGCAGTTGGGAGGGGGAAGCCGAGGTCAGAAGAGCCGGCTCTGTGGAGTGAGTCTGAGAGGGCTGGGGCCCACCAGGTTTATTCCCAGCATCCGGCTGGCCCAGTCTGACGTTGTTTCCCTATGTTAGTTTATTTACAGGAAGGAGACACCCCCCCACCCCCAAGGGTTTTTCAGGAGACATGTATGAGTGAGAAATTAAAGCAGGCGCTGCCATCCAAGGTGGTGAAAGAGAACAAACATAAGGTGTTGGTAATATTCATAATAGTCTAGGTACATTTTGAGCTCCTCAAAGAAAGTAGGGACATGCTGGTTTAAACAAGCCATAGCCTAAGAGTTCATCTTTCCTTACTGTGTCTTCATCTAATCTGACAGTTCTGAGGTTGCTAAGGTTGAACTGTCTCCCAATTAGCAACCTGCTTAACAAATTTCTTTCATCAGAGTCAGCCACAGGCAGAATGCGAATAAACACAATTTGAGAATTGGCTGAGAGGTGCTGCGGAAGAAGGTCTGCACGATAATATAATTTTCATTGCAAATTGTTTTCTTGTGGTTATCTTAAAAAAAAAAAACAAGTTTATGGTGCTTTCAACCTTACGTGTCTCCCTGCTTCTTTGATGCCGAATTCTTTAAAACAAATATGTAGGTGTTATTGTAGGTGACAGAAATTAGATATAGCAGGCTTCTCTGGTCTGCTGATGCTGTTGATCTATGGCTCATAGAGTACCCAGCCAGAAAAGTTGACATGCTCCATATTTTGGCTGTTAGAGAATGGTGACAGTTTTTGTTTAATAGCAGCTGCATTTCTTTCTTCCATGTGGAATGTTCTGCATACATTAGTACTCAAAGCTATATAGTACTTATAACTCAGTGTATCTTGTTTAGCAGACTCATTTGGTCTCTAACAAATAAGTATAAGAAAGTTTAGAAAGGGCAGAATTGTAGAGAGAGATCACAGGGAGATATAGTGCTGTGCCAGAAGGTCTGTAAATATACAGATGAGGAAGGGGCTGCCCAGGACACAGATCCCACAGCACTTGTCTCAGGAATAAACAGTCCTTGCTGGTGCCCTGTCACATCTACTCCATCCATCAATGCGAATCAGCTCCCTACAAAGTGACAGTCGGGCAGAGCTTACCAGGGGTAAAAGGGCTGAAGAACAGGGGACCAAAACCATCAGAGAAAACAAAGCATGGTGGTTCAGGCTTAACCACTAAAATGAAACAGAGGCTATAAACCTATTTGATGGATAGTTAAAAGTCACTATCTGCTAGTATACACACTCTCTTCACATGCTTTTTCTCTCAGCCTTGTCACACAGAAGACTCTTTTTTTTATTATTTCTGCCATCTGGACCAGCATTAAATGCAATGAATCAGCGTACAGTGAAGGTTTATGGGGTTGAAGATGAACAATTTCTAAGTTCATAGGTGATCTGAGGGGTTATTGATTGCTGTACATGTGCTGGTGACCTTCTTGGATACGGTGAATGTTACAAGAAGATCATTTCTCCGATTCCATCAAGTCTGGGACAACAAGCCCCAGATCTTACCCCATGGTGGCAGACACAGGAGTCTGCAGTACACAGGCCCTCTGGCAGTTTCTAGAATTTTATGAAAAGTGACATAAAACCAAAAGGGATTTCCGATCAGCAAGACTAGAACAAAAGCATAAAAGGCATCTGAAAATTGGTTATGGAAAAAAGGGTAATTTTGAGTGAAAAGTTAATTATATATGCATGGGTTTTAATCATCAATAATTCATGCTCATGTTTTCCTTGTTTGACATATTTTAGTGCATTTATTAAACTCACTGTTCCAAATATGTAAACACATACAATACAAGCATTATTTTTCTAATCAAAATATTTCTTCAACTAATTTTATATTCTAATAATGGTCCTGTCTTGTTATCTTTCCCTTTCTTCTTTTTCTACAGAACATCTGGACACATGCACAACCTATAGATCATTTATTTCCTATCCTCTTATCTGCTACATCTATCAAAGGTTGAAATAAAAGTCCAGTTAGTATTATTTCCTTGTCATAGCCTTTTACTTTATAGATATGTGATCAAGAAAGAAGATAGTACCAACATAATCACATAAGAATATAATATATTGAATAATGCACACCTATTGTACAATGCAAGGATATGAGAAATCAAAGATGAGTCTCATAACCATATGAAAGCATGAGGCCGCAGGCTATGGAACTCCAAAGTGAGTTTTAATATCCTCGTATTTTACAACAGGGGTACATTATTTTTACAATTGCACTAGTTTCAGGACAAGAGTTTTGTGGCACATATTACATCACTAAGCACCGGCTATAACTGATGACATCACTAAGTACTGTTTATTAAGATATCAATTACAGGGCATTGATGTCTTGTGTATTAAATAAATATAACCATGTGTGTGTGAGGACAATGTGATCTCAGCCTAGTAGAATGGGTGACATTAAAATATAAATATCTTAATTATCTGCCTAAGCCCACCCATATAACGTCACACAATCAAATTTTATTCCCAGACCTTTCTAAGGACAATCATCCCTTTCTTTTGTTGGAATCATTATTTAAAAATAATTCAATAATATATATAATAAAAGTAAAAATGCAAGGCTTATGGCACAACAGGGGTTTTCTCCACTGCCATATTTCCTCCGGTGGAAAAATGCCAACCACCCATGCCACCTTCCTTTAATTTCAGTACCTACCATCTGTCACCATGCCTAGTGTGCCATTAGCCAGTTAGCAAGTAGTAGTTTTATCTAAGGAACAATGATGCAGCTGTTTCTTTTAAAAATGTTTAATATGGAAAATGTAAATGGCATCAAAGCTCCAATAAGGCCTCGTACTACAGCTGCAACTCTGTAGAACTCTCCTTGAAAACTTCTTTGTCTGAATGATATTTTCTGACTTTCAGTGTCAATGTATCTTCTAGGCCTATAACACAGTGACAGGCTCTATTAGCTCATTTTACATTAAAGCATAAACTTTACAATACTGGTTTCACTCTGAGTCCCACAGGCATAAAAAGTGTTATCTGCGAGTGGTAGGAAAATTCAATTGAATGAGCAATACAATGGCTAATGTACCCTCTTCTCCAGTATACAACAAATATTTTGTGACTGTGGCTGGCCTCGGGTGTTTCTAAATGCCACTGCAGAGGATGTAGGATGTGTTTGCATGTGCATACATAATTGGAAATAATAAAAACTGGTCTGTTTATTAGACTTAGATTGAAGCCATCCATAGTTTTGCCAAGTTTTTATTACATGCATGTAGCTTCCAACCATTAGCACAAAGAATCTGAACCAAGCAACCATTACTCATAGTTTGATCAGCATACTACGCTTAAATCGCAAATGGAGATACAAAAAGTTGCTAATTGAAGTTGTCTCAAATCAGGTTGCTTTCTATGGAGAAATAAGGCTGTAACGCTGCCACAAGCAACAGCTACTAATTTATCCATTTTATGAGAGTCTTTCCAATTTCTTTGTGTACCTGTCATGGAGCCCCAGTTTTAAATATATATGTGCCTGACATTATTTATTGGTTATAGACCTCCAAGTAAATTATCCACTTACTTAGATGATGATGTTTGACAAAATGTTTCTTCATATATTGTGCTCTGTTTCTAAACTTGACGTATTGTCAAACATAGCCCCCATGTGTTCCTTTGCTACCAGAAGGATTTAAGAGACCTGTTTATAAAGCATCAGCATTGAAAAATGTTTAGTCTGCCCTTGATATCTAACTTATATTTAGAATATTGCAACATCAGTAGAAAAGTTTCATTCTGACATGAATTTGTTCTATTTGGCAGATTATCCTGTTCTTTGTTTGTAATTAACCTCTCATCCACTTTAACTACCCTCAGACCTTGTTAAATCCCATTATTTCTTATGAGAGTAGGGATGAGAATTTTTTTTTTTGCCAGCCATGGTTACACATTTCACCATCTGTTAATATTTTTCCAAATGTAGCCAAAATTTGCAATGGAAACATTTACCACAACAAAAAAAGTTGCCAAGACAAAAACGTGGTCATAAGAAAAAATGCCCAAATGACTTTAATGTATTTGGACAGAAAAGTTGCTGTGACTCCTTCATAACAGGTAGACAGTGTCACAACCTCCATAACAGAGACTGATGTCCTATCCTCTATCACTGCCAGAATAGCCACTGTATTTCCTGTTCCTGGATGCTTTATTCACTCTTCACTACCAACAACTTCCACAGTTCAACTTATGACTCGCTGCCACCAAGGGCCAAACTAATTATACATTAACCATTACTTAACAATTCACATTTCACCCCCTTACGTGTGCATTACTGTTCAAGGTGTGATGTCCTTGTCAATTGAATCAAGCACACCTAGCACATATGTACCCAATGTCCCAAACACAGATATTTAGGGATAACAAGCTGTACCAAACTCCTTGTTTGGATATCATCCTACCACCCAATGTAAGTCCTCCTTACATTCTGGTGTTTACCTTGCTTGACTCTAATTAAGTATGATTCCTAAACTTCCTGGTTCTGTGCTCCATCTCAGATCACTTTTTCTGTTTGTCCTTTGCCTTGTTTTGCTTTCAAGCCTCTGAAGTTTGTCTATGTACTTAAAACCCAAGACTTGTTGTCTTCATACTCTTCACATTCTTCCAGCACATGGAGCTCCTATCACTGCATTTATAGCCTTTTATAAGTAAACTGTGAAGTTTGGAAAGAGGAGCTAATACACTTACAATATCAGACCTTTCTTTGATTAAGGTCAAAGTTTCCCACTTATTATACAGCATACGGTTAGACTTTTAAACACCTACTGAAAGCAGTTTCTAAATGGCAACACCATTATCAATAAAGAAGTGCAGAATGCAGCTTATTGCAAAGACTGATTCATGGACATGTATTACTGTGTTCTGTGGTCATTTCTGAGGCTGTTATTGTGCAGTGTTTAGCACAAATGTTCTTAAATGTCCATCAAACCCCGTCAGGAATTCTGACTCATTGCAGATACCATTCTTTCAAATTTAACGTGATTTAAGTCTTGCTATGTTCTGTTTTATGATATTTAAGCTTCTATAAATGGCACTTAAGATATGCATCTGATAGGTGAGCTTTTTCTTAAATCACAAAGGGGCATAATTATAAAGGTGTACAGACTTTTTTCTTTAGAAACATTTTCACTTGATCTAATTAAGGACACAGAAGCTTTCTAAAATTAAGAGTGGAGGTGTAGGAAGGTGTTGTTAAATATGTCTCCAGCTGAATCCATATATGAAATAATTTAAGCCATAGGAAAGTTATGCTTCATTTAACGCTAAACAGGAGTTGGCCATTTATTTATGCAATATTTTGGGGTAAGGAGTACTGTTAGTTTGGGGATCTTTGCTTAATCTATGACTTTGTGCCACAGAATGATAAGCACAGGTGTAAACTGTTGGGTTTTGTCTGGAGAGGAATGTGTTCCAGCTTGTAGTATATTGTAGTATATTTTTAGGGTATCATTTATCAGGGAATGAATGTGAGAGCTGAACTGTGTATAAATAAAAATCTAAAAATCCTATTACATGATATAGAATTTCCCCCCTCTGGCAAACTGCAGCAAGTTCTGTTTTTTACACTTTGATAAATATGCCTCTTGGTCTCATAATGCAATAGATACTCCTCCTCCAGTTACACATTATGACTGACAAGGTATAAGGATGTCTGGATCCAAGGTATAAGGAAAATGTCTGGAAAATAAAGTAAAATACAGGAGTGGCTAATTTACTTAAAACATGATGTAGTTGCTTTGATCTACTTAACTTTACGTACACAAATGGTGATTGAAATCACCAGAACTGCCCTTTATATACTGTACAATCTATAAAGATAGTTTTTATTTATGTTTATGCTGCTGGTCATCAGGAATTTATATTATATAGGATTGGTGAGCAGTTATTATAAAAGCAAACGTCTAGTAAAATACCTTCCCTGCACCAATCCAGTCATTTCAAATGATCCTCTGTCGGATAAAAGGATAACAAGCCTTTCAAGTGTCAATTGTGAAATCAAATTTGCACCTAGACCAAAATTTGTAAGCATTGTTTTATAAACAATGCAAATTGAAATCATTGGTGGACTTATGACGTTGGGGTGAGGAAATGAGACCAGAACACAGGAAATTAGGTTGCAGGAAAGTGTATTTTATCACTGTATCCTGCAGCAGTATTTTATTACTATGCACATAACATAGAAATACTGGCAAATGGTCAATACTGTACCATGGAGGGGAAATTTGATTTTTATTTATTGGGGTGCCACTGATGGGATTGCAGATGCAGCACACAAATTAGCAAGAAACCACTGATATAACTGTGAAATGTATGATTCCAATGGAGAGAGAGTGAAACTCAAGCTGAAATGCAAAAATATACATTATTTGCTACTGGAAGGTTTTGACAATCAGTATCCTAAGAAGAATCAGATACATTATCACATACAATAATAGTGAGAAAAATATAAAGAGAATCTCCCTGACCTGAAAGTCACATTAAATCTTGAGTCAACAAAGTCTCTCAATGCCAATGCATTAATGTGTTTGCATGTTCTCTTTAGCTTGGAATTGTTGTAAGACAACGGAAATAATATGTGACACTGACATCTCCCTTGACTGAGAATTCCGAAGTGTTTTTGTTCTCATTTGACAAAATATTACTTGCCCTAGTGAAACACATCCGTTATTCGTTTTTCAGGCATATGCGCAGTTCATTTGATGAAAATAAACATGCATTTTTTTATGTAGGCAGATACATTTTTTCCTACATTAATGATATTGATCTACCTTATGCTTTTTTGTGTTATGATATATGTGTAATCAACTGAAGCCAAGAAGAATCGACTTAATGATCAGCTAATCAGCTTTTTCCTACTCATGTGCAATTTGCTTAATCTGTAATTTCCCAAATAAATACAGATCTTCTAGGCAGGTCATGTTTACTATCAATGAGTAGTGATGGGCGAATCTCCCGAGATTCGCTTCGCCGAAAAATTCGCAAAACGAGTTGCGGGACGCTTTTGATGCGCGTCGCGTCATTTTCGGCACGTCGCGTCGTTTTCGGCGTGTCGCGTCAAAAACGACGCGCAACTCGTTTTTATGGCGAAATTTCGCTGGTGATTCGCGAATTTATTCACCAGCGGCGATTGCGGGAATCAGCGGCGAATTCGCCCCTGGCGATTAAATTCGCCCATCACTATCAATGAGAGCATATTTCTATAGAGCGAATATACCACTCTATAGAAATGCAGAACATAAAACAACTCATATTTAAACACTGTTAATTTAATTAAAAACTGTCCAATTACACTAGAACTGCTGTATTTTGGGAAAAATATGATCGCTTATGGAAATATTTTGTAGTAGCACTTTTCCTTCATTGGTGTTTGAAGAACACAAAATAGAGATAATAAACCTCTCCCCTGCTGAATTATACAACATTACTATATGTTTCATAGAAACAACACACAAACTCATGCACACACAAAGGACACACACAAAATGTGACCCTAGACTTCGCCTGCAGTCACTGCATTAAGACTCTAACAGTACAGCGCCTTGATTAAATCTGCCAAATATTCACTGACTATAGATTTTGTAACTGCTACTTTTTTTTACAAGCTATTTTATTTTGACCAATTGATTTTATGTCTCAGCAGGTGTTACCCAAACTAGAATCTATTTTTATAATTGTTTTTCTAACTGCAAGTCCCTGGGTATTCTTCAGTCTGTAAAGATTATTAGGCTTTGCGCTGGCAGTATTTAAATTACGGATTCTTTTTGTCAAATGCAAATTGGAAGGATTTCTAGGCAAAGAAGAAAACAGGGAATACAATCTGCCAAGATGTGTGTGATCTGCTTGGGTCTAAAGGCCAATTTTCAATTATATTATATATAATATATAATACTGAATATACATTTTGCTTGTTTTTTTTTCAGTGGCACAGCTAAACCTTGGGGAAGATAATAGGTTTCATGCACAATTCTCCATGCAGTGTGCAAAGTGCAGCAAAGCCAGCAATTTACCATATTCATTGTCTTAGTGGCCCGCCGGGATACCAGGAAAACTCCTGGTGGGCCCAGGTGTCAGTGGGCCTCTTGCTTCTAACAATTTAACTTACTTTATGGTAATTCCCTATATCTTTATGGGAAAAAATATCCAATAATGGAACAATATAGTAAGTAGATATAAAAGCTAGGATAATAAAGAGGTTGAGTGAAGAGAAATAATAGTTTAAAAAGTGGGCCCATGGTCTAATGTTTTCTGATGGGCCCCTGTAATCCCAGTCCGACTGTGACCATATGTTTGCACCTTTCCCACCATTTTGGAGGCAGGTGGGATGTCCCCCTTTCATGTCTTCCACCTTGCAAGTCAGTCAGATGCGCAAGGTAAAGAGTATCAGTGTTGTTCATCCAGCAATTTGCAGCTCATCTGGGGTTGCAAGTGTTTAGGAAATGAACACTAAGGGGTACTCTATTGTTTCTGTTAGTGCTCCTGCCCTTGCACCCCTAGGGGTCATCCTTCATGACCTGAAAATAAACTGAAAGCAGAAGCAGTAACACAACTTTTGATTGATGTACCTGATAAAGTATACAGTCATAATTACTGAGCTGGAATTCATTTAATTACCATGATGAGTAAGAGCATTGCTTTCAAACCAAAGCTAACTGGTTTCTGAAATGGAGCTCAGTTGCACCTGTTTCTGATTTCAATAAGGATTAATTATATCTTAGTTTGGTTCAAGTACAAGTTACTGTTTCGTTATTACAGAGAAAAAGGAAATTCATCTGAATTATTTGATCATAATGGGGTCTATGGGATCCCATACCTGTATTTACCTTCACCCTATGAGTGCTATAAAGTCAGTTTAGCAAGATGTGCATGCTATATATAAGTGTAAACAATACATATGCAAGAAGCGGATTAACATAGCTCTCCTAGGCCCACTCTCGTTCGTCGCCCCTATACTCTGCACTTTATTCACAAATTTTCATCATCAGGTCCGGAGCAATGCAGATTAGTGCCGGCATCCCGCGAGAGCAGCCCCTGGACACGGAGAGGAGCAATACGGACATTTCGGGTGAGCTCCACTACAACGCTTTAAACGATATACTATTGTGACCAATGCAGATTGGTGCATGGGAAATTTAAAAAACTATTGTATATCCTGCGTATCCCCAGTGTTTCTGAACCAATGTGGGTGCGGCTGGATTATAGCATTAAGCACTGGCTAAGGCAATCTTTTTAAGCATTGCCCATTAATTTATTACATATGTTTGATAGTTATGTGATCATCATTTTTTTAGTTAAAAAAGCAAACTTCCCAGGGGAAGATTACAAAGACCCAATGAGCACAGAGCCATTTATACTTACAACCTACCATTTCTGTTTAAGCACCTGGACATTTGTTTGTTTTATGTGGAGTGCTCTTCTATGCCTACTCTTTCTTTTTTTCTGACACCATCTGTGGTTGCTGTTCTGCTTTCCTGTTTAAATACTGAATTTGAGTGTCATGAAGAGTTTAATGTGAGGATGTCAAATCCATAGTCCAACTACTACGGCTCCCGACATCCTCACCTTGGAGTATACTGTGAATTTTAACTCTCAAAACTGGTGGCATGTGAGATTGATACACACTGCTTAATGGCTCCTTCATGTTCCTGCCATTGCTGTCTTTATTATAGGCTTTAATGTTGCCTTAATATTATTGTATGAAGGTTTTTTTGTGTGTGCTGTCAACTGTGTTCTGCACAATTTGTAAGATAATCAATTCATTTATGTTATGTTATTTTAGGGAGCTAATTCGTCAAGCAATTAGTTATCAGCCATCTGGGGCTTTCACTGCTTTAGGTTGCACAGTTGTGTCACATGATCTCAGCATTGGGGAAGAAATGCCAAATTCTAGTAAAAGCAAAAAGTATAATTATCTGCTAATGAATATAGTATGACATGCAGTAAAAAAATATAAGCACAAAGTGTGACCTTGTCCAACATTATGCTGCAAAGCTAAAAAAGAAAACATATTTAATATGTTCAGGATGTAATCATGTGAGTTATATAATTAGATATACAGTATTTATATGGCTTTTTATGTTGCCGCTTTCCAAACTGCAGAATTAATTCAAGTATAAATTAAAGTATAAAGGCAGTTTTAGTGAACTTTACTCTTTATTAAAATCTATGTCTGTCTTTTTCCCTCTGCAGACTAGCAAAACATCTAATTGCCGGCTGCCGTTGTCGCTGCTAATAGCGAAAGAAAGAGGGTGGAACTGGAAGAATGGGAAAGTAGATGGATACAAACACTTAAATGGGAAATCATACCTAATTTACATTTGGATTCTATTTGTATGATTTTCTACATTTTCATGACAATTAAAAAGCTTCAGCAATGTTGGCCTGTGTTTGATGTTTCTGCATATTTGTGTTGCCTGGAAGAAAGGTGCCATATGAGTTGCTCTAATGTTTAAAAGGGTTGTTGGCAACATTTACTGTATTTAATATTGTGGTACAGAGTTTGGCAGGTGCATGTATGGGTTCCTTGGTACTCTGTTTTGCCAGAAAGTTCTTTATGATCTTAGATTACATTTAGTATGTCTGGAGAGTATATACGGTCTGCCTAAGACTCCTATCATTTTGGTGGGGGTCGACAAGGACAATATCTCTCCTTACTTGATTCTTTCAGATCTACTTATTCTGCACCCTGGCCAAATCAGCACATACATAGAGATTTGTCCTCCATGCTCATGGTCAAATCATACATTCAGGCTGTGGACCTAAAACACCCATAGCTCAATGGCTTGACTTTGTGAAAATTAGAGCCTGTATCATTGTTCCAACTTTTGTAAGCATTTGATAAATGGTTGAGGGGAGTATTGTTACCCCAATTAAATTCAGGATCAGCTTGAAATGTCCCCCCAGGACAAGTGCCAGGCACAACCCCGTCTATCATATGGGGCTGCAGAGACATTATCTAAAGCTGATGGGAGATTTGAAAGTGGGTGACAGGTTTAAGGTAAAAGGTTGAAGATAATCCCCCTTGAAAATAAGGGAGGTAAAGGAGAGAGGAGGTAATAACAGTTCTTCACAAACAGGGCAGAGACAGTTTGGCGTTTCCTGTTTGGAAAAAGTGTTACAGTATCTATGGCAGGATATTAAATATAATTAGTTTTACAAATAAGATCTGACTATTTGCATAGAACACACATAGCATAACCAACTACAATACAGATGACAGTGAGATAATTTACTTGACTGCCAGGGAAAATGTTTTGGAATTTGGAAATGTTCTTCACATACAACTGCATACAAGTCTAAAATCTGTGAATGAGTCTGTTTTGCCTGGATTTGTGGATATAAACAAGACGCTAACTTATATAAAGGCATGCAACTGCATTCATTTTTAATTAAACAGAGTGATGTAGTGAGTTATGGTAAGCCACCTTAACCATATGCCTACAGAATATGGAAATAAAGTTGGAGACAGTTGTAGACCGCATCAAGCAAAATTGCTGTAATAGAATTGTTGATTTTATAAAGGAAATATTTCTTTGCATCCTTTATTTAATTTTGCATCCTTGATTTTCATTTCAGGCAATTTGTGTCATGTGACCTGGAAAACTACAGCGCCTGTTCGGCTTTCAATGGTCACTGGGCTAATTAATTTATTGCTGGGTACAATATATCTTTATCTATTGTTCATATCTTAAATCCCCATTCAGAACTTTTCAGTTTGTTTCACTCGGACCCATTGCCATGCTTGATCTCTGTTATTAAAATCAAGGGTTAAGAGCGACTGCTATTTTTCCTTGTGTCATCTCAGTGAAAAGCAGACTGTGTGATCTAGCTTTGTCTGTCCTCATTTATCTCCCAATAGTTGATAGCAGCCTCCATCTTAAAGAATGGATGATTTTATACCTGTCAACTAGGTCCAAGTCTTAAGATGATTTGGGTCAGCAGAGGCTATTAACATAAGCTACCAGTGATTTGTACTCTTGTCTTTGTCAGTATTAAGAAAGAAACTGCAAATCCCCAGTTACTCAGAGAGTTGAAAGGGACTAAAAGGACACACTCCCAGGACTTCTGTGATTAAATACATTCAGGAAGAAACTGCAAGTGTGGAATACTTTCAGATATAAGTCACAAGTTATAGAGATTACAATGACTTTCATATCTGGATGACTTAAAGGGTTGGTATATGTCTCCATACTCAAGGTCTGCATTACTGAGCTATGAGCCATTGAATTGATAGAGCACTGTGATAAAAAATATTACTGACTATCAGTTCCAAGAACATTTGTTGTACTTTTTTGCTTAATAGGTTTGTCAGAACATTGCAAATGATTAGTCTGTAACTGAAACTAAGCCAAACTCTTTAAGCTTCAACACTTTTGCATCATCAAGGATGACCCAGCACAGCACATGGTTTGTTTGGAACAAATGAATAAAACTGTGATACAAACTGTATGTATGTATGGATGTATAACTTTATTTGTAAAGCGCTGTTGAGTATAACACGGGGAGACAAATGACATAATAAATATATACAGAACCATAGGACAAAGAAAAGTGCTATGTGGTAAGAGACATAGTGGGAAGGAGGTCCCTGCCCCGTAGAGCTTATAGTCTAAGTGGACTGGAGGTTAACATACAGGTACAAATTGGGGATGAAAAAGTGCACATGGTAAGGCATAGTCAGTAGGTGCAGGACTAGTCTACTGCTCTAGTGCTCCAAGATGTAGGCTCTTAGGGGCGTCTAACGCTAGCGCTAATTCGCAAGCGTG
>CM044435.1:38516662-38527656 GCA_024363595.1 Xenopus borealis | reverse complement strand
ATTTGTATATGGTATTTTAGTGCTTCCATTTAATTTCCAGGCATCCTAAATCAATATCTTCTGTTATTAGATATGTTCTAAAAAGAAAATAATGTCAGAGGTTTGTTTTTCAACGTTAAAAAGTACTTGCCAAGATTTGGTTGCAGGTATTACCAATACTGCCCAAATGTCTTGGCATATACTGTAGGTCCCCTTAGTGTACAGTTTTGACAGCCATCAAATGATCCTATCTGTCCAAATTTAGAGTTTCATATGCTAAGGCATGCTTATCCATTCAGCAAATTGTTGCCACCTCCACATACAGCTACATCACAAAATTTACATCCATTCAGCCCTCAGGTAGATAGGATATCTTAAGGCAGGGGTCCAACCTACTTTACCATGACCAACATTCAGATGTAAAAGAAGTCAGGGAGCAACACAAGCATGAAACATATTAATATTGCCGAGGATGGCAAATAAGGGATGTATTTGGCAGACCACATGTGGACTGGGAGGCTACAGGAGGCTCTGTTTGGCATTACACTGGTTTTATGCAACAAAATCTTGCCTGTAAGCAAGTAATTAAAAAATAAGCAATATCCAAGGGGTTGGTAAGTTGGTTGCTCAGGAGCCACTGGTTAGGGATCACTGCCTTAAGGTAAAGCAGACTCCACAGATCTGCTAACAATAAATGCAATAAATTTGCCCACTGTGAAGTTTGGGATTACAGCGGGATTTGCATAATAAATGCAGGCCACTCCAAAGTGAAAGGAGTGTATTTTGAAAACAAAAAGCTTCCAGTAGTAATCAATGACAACAGAAAAACAGCTTCAAGTTCCAAAAATAAGAACAGTTTACTTGAGCGAAATGAGTGAACATGCAGGTCTTTTGGAGACGATCTTTTCCAGGTGAACAGTGAATTACCACCACATGACATTCATACTCTGCCACACTATTCACCTGCTGCTCATCTACTTAAAACATCCCTTGAATGTAAAGCCCACCGCTTACTGATTAATTCTCTCATGCCTCTTAAAAAGGCGGCTCTTAAAGGGATGACTTTAAAACCTAAAGAATGGGGATATATGCAATCCACACTATATCCCCTCTGGCTTGTACACCTCACACATGGTTTCTGATTTGAATGTATGTGATACAGTCCTTTTAATAGAAGAATGTTATATTTGTAATGATCCAGCTTTTGCAAGCTATATTGCTCTTTAGCTTCAGTTTTCAGCACTTGAACAGTTTACATTTCTGCACTAAAATATTCTATGTGAACACAACAATTTCAGTTTAAAATTGCATGGTTTTTCTCCCACAGTTGGATACTATTTAGCCCCCTAGCCATGTCAGTAATATGGATACCATTATTTATACTGTAGGTGGAATTAAATTTAAGTGCAAAGTATTTAGTCTCTAATGGGAATAGTTAATGCATGCACAATGAAGATAGAGCATACATGACTGGGGGAATGAACTTGGACCACATTGACTAAAGCTAGTTGTGTCACAGAATATTTGGACACACATTCCTCCATTCTTGGAAGCAAAAACAAAATGAGTAGAGGTCAGACCTTATCATTAACTTCTATTAGGGGAATGTAATTAAAGTCGGTAATGGAAAAATTATGCACGTGTGTGAACAGTTTTTGCTCTGCAGTAATTTAATATAGCTTTTGTGAACCCGGAAACTGTTTACTTCTGACAGTGGAAGAGAGTTTGTGAATTTTACAGCTTGCACCATTGCACAGTAAATGTAATAAAACAAACAAGCAAACAAACAAACAGATTTTTTTTATATTTCATTTTGAAATCTGACATGGGGCTAGACATATTGTCAATTTCCCAGCTGCTCCAAGTCATGTGACTTGTGTTCTGATGAACTTCAATCACTCTTTACTGCTGTACTGCAAGTTGGAGTGATCTCACTCCCCCCTTCCCCCACAGCAGCCTAACAAAAGAACAATGGGAAGGTAACCAGATAACAGCTCCCTAACACAACATAGCAGCTGCCTGGTAGATCTAAGAACAACAATCAATAGCAAAAACCCATGTCCCACTGTAACTCCTTCAATTACATTGTGAAGGAAAAACAACAGCCTGCCACAAAGCAGTTCCCTCCTAAAGTGCTGGCACAAGTCACATGACCAGGGGCAGCTGGGAAATTTACAAAATGTCTAGCTCCATGTCAGATTTCAAAATTGAATATTAAAAATCCGTTTGCTCTTTTGAGGAATGGATTTCATTGCAGAATTAACTGATGCATTAAAAAAAAAAGATGTGAATTTTTATTCTTACTGCTGCTAATTGTTTTTCTCCTTGCGACTTTAATTACATTCCCCCCAAATCTTTTAACTTACTTGCCACATCTATAGGCCCCCAGACCCATTTGTGCCCAATCTTTACCAGGACAATTAATAAATATTTTATCTTGTAGACCCGAATTCCTGTTTGACTTTGTGGGAATTAATTAAAAAAATATATAAAAGGGCAATTTCGACCAGCTAAGTGCATAACACAATTCATTTAAGCTCAGACCAAATAATGATTATTATAATAGATTTTTGGTTACAGTGGAATCCAGATTCTTCCTTACTTTCTTTTTCCCAAAAACTGCAGACTAGAAACCATGGAAATCTGAAGTGAATAAACGTTATTTGAACCATCCATATTTAAATCAGGAGCCCCACAATGGGCCCTTGTCAAGGACACCCATTTGAATGCTCATTCTAATTATTATTCTTCTATAATATCTTAGTATACACACACTCTCCATAGTATGTTTTCTAAATTAGAATACCATTTCCACTCATCTCTTTGAAAACATCAGGGAACTATATAATATGCTCTCACAATGCAGACAGCTGTCAATGAGCTGTCAATGTTCATTCTGACTCTAGTAATGGCTTCATTTAATTGCTATGAGTAGTATATTATGAGGCATGGGTTACAAAGACAGATGCATACCTTATATGCATAAGTTGAATCCTATTATAAGCCTTGTATGACTCTTGCAGGGAGAAGTGCTGATTGTGCTTTGGGTTGTCGCCAGGTCGTAGCTGTAAATATAGATCACTTTCCCCTCTGTGTATTTGTATTTATATATCACATTTAGATTTCACACTGTCCAGCTAAAATAAAGGTTCACATATGCTGGAGAACAGCCAAGTATTAATCCTCATAGTCCCAGTTGCCACCCATTGGACACACATGCAGACAAATGCAGGTGTTTTCTAAACTCAAGTGAGTAATCCTTTCTTTCTGCTGCAACAGTGCAATGATTTTGTTTTACATTTCCGTATGGGCTATAATTCATCAGTTGTAAGACAAAGGCCAAATTCAGCTGTATTTTCCAAGGTGATTATGACAATGAACTAGTGATGGGCGAATCTCCCGAGATTTGCTTCGCCGAAAAATTCGTGAAACGAGTCGCGGGACGCTCGTCTTTTTTTAAGCGAATTTTCGCTAAGCGAAATTTCGCTGGTGATTAGCGAATTTATTCGCCAGCGGCGAATCGTGGGAATTCGCTGCGAATTCGCCCATCACTACAATGAACACATTCCACTTAGGAAGAAATGGAGCTGGTATACAATATAGTACAAATAGTTTAATTAGCTCATCATGTTCCAAACTGCACTTTGCTATGCAGCATCCTCATCCAAAGCAATTTATCCATTGCAAGTCAAGAACTCCCGCTATATCGTTCAGACCATCTGAAATAATACAAATAAAGTTATCTGATATCTGGCACAGTGACTCATTGGTAAGCAAGAGGTCAGTCCCAAACAGGGAGGTTAATTTGATGATGACAAAACTGACCCTAGCTTGTGCATGGTTGAGACCTTAAATTATACGGTCAATTGGGATATGGTCTGCACTGTGTAAATGTCTTTACCATACAGTATATTAATACAAGATAATAAATAAATTTCCCCTTAAAGTTGTAACTTGCACTCCACATACACTTCAGCCTGCTCACTGAAACTTGTACAAGTATGGGATTTCTTATTTGGAAGCCCAATATCCATAAATCTGCAAAAGCAAGCTATTTAAGCAGATGTTTCTATTTTTTTAATTTCTTAATTTTTCTCTGTATTAATAAAACAGTAACTTGAACTTGATGGTAACAAAGATGCATTAATGCATACTGGTGGCAGAACATTCCTGTTAGATTGATATTACAGCATATTCTGACTTTCATTGATTGAAGTGGCAGACCCCAAGGCTGCAGGTTGGCTGCCCAATACAGGGGGCCTGTGTTTAGGGGTCACTGGTAATCTATGATATTGTGTGCATCATGGGTGTCCTTAAAATTTTGCATGGAGGGGGGGCCAGAAAAAGAATACTTGCAGGTGGGGGCTGGGAACACAAAGTTATGCCACTGATTTGCTGTGTTGGTTAGCAACCTATGTGCTATTTATTGAAAAGCTAATATGTAATGACAAGATGGATGATAAGCCCTAGGGCATATGCATACAGGCCATAAAGAGGTACAGTATTGTGGAAAGTCATTACTTTCTATTATAAAAGTAACTATAAACAAATACAGCCTATCTGTTCATGCTAGGTGCACATGGGCAGTTGAAAAACTGAAATTTGTAATAAGATTTTAGCACTCTATAAAAATATTATAATATTGTGATTGGCTAAATAAATAGATTGATGTCTGTTTTCTCCAAATAACACATGCAAATAGTTGTTTTCAGCCTGTTACCAAACATGAACGATTTTCCAAAGTTTCACAAGCCACATAGAAATTCCTATTAAATCCCTCCAAAAAGAAAAATATACTAACAGCAGTGTTCAGAAACCACTTGTGAAATGCTGCATTCTAGTGTCCCACTTGTATGTATGTAAATTATGTATGTACATATGTATATATTTATTTATATAGTGATACTTATGTGGAATTTAAAGCTCTCTCAATGATCCTCAATGAGCTTAATACTTTACAAGATGGGTACATTATTGTCTATATAAAATCGTATGTGTTATAAAAGCTAATGCACCCTCTGCTTCAAAAAATAAAAATATTTGAATTCACCTTGAATTTCTGTGACACACTTACAGTAAGTGTAATCAGCCTGCCATATATTGCTTTTATGAGGTTGATGAACTCTGTTGTGTTTTGATAGCTGACAATTACTAGAGTATAACAGTGTTCTATTAGTAGGTACATGCAGCCATTGCACAACAGTAACCTAAAGTCTAATGCTCTAAACAGTATAGTAAGTATGCACAGTATAAGTCTTGAGCACAGTGACATCTACAGGCATCTACATTTATATAAACGCCACAAACTCTTCTGTGTCAGAAATTCTAATATAGACATATTTAGCAAGGGGTACATTATCACATTTAATTTTTCGATTTTGAATGGCTACCAATTTAAACAACTCTTTGTCACACAATTTTTTTTTTTTAAAACCCCCTATACTGTACATGTATATTACTCATTATTTGTTATAGATCTGTTTAATATTTGCAACACAAAGGAACTTGAAACTGTTCTCATTGCACTTTTGGAAATGAATATTAATATTGCAAATAGTTAAGTGACAATATTACAGCTAGGTTTATCTTTACATCTACATTATTTTTGTCCTAACCCACTAAACTCGACTGTCACCTTGAGTGTCCCTCATTTATGCTTTTTATAGTATTTTGAAGGCTCTCACTGTTGTAGGATATCATCAGCCTCGTTTTTGACTTACGAATACAGGTATGGGATTTGTTATCCGGAAACCTGTTATCCATAAAGCTCCAAATTACTGAAAGGCTTTCTCCTATAGACTCCAAAAAAATCAACATTTTTAAAATGATTTCCTTTTTCTCTGTGCTTGATCCAAACTAAGATATAATTAATCCTTGAAGCAAAGCCAGCCTATTGGGTTTATTTAATATTTACATGATTTACTGGTAGCCGTAAGGTATAAAGATCAAATTACAGAGAGATCCATTATCAGGAAACCCCAGGTCCATAGCATTCTGGATAACAGGTCCTATACTTGTACTAAAATAAAAATCATATATACTATAATATGCACATTGTATGTACCAGATTCCTAGATTTTCTCAACTGTTTTTCTTTATTCTTTGTATTAACATCTTCTCAAGACTTTCTCTTTGAGACTGCAGAGTTGCTAACAGATTAGCTATAACAGTGTCCAAAGGTTGTATCTTAATGCTGCTGTTCCTCTCTTGCAATTATGTTCCTCTTGTGGGAATGCTGACTTTTATGTATTCTTGAGGCATGATATTCTAGCCATTATATTTGTTCCTTGGCATGTGTTGGAAGGTTGGAGCTTGGAAAGGATCATGTTTGGATAAGCCATTCTTGTGGAGATTCTTTTTGCGCATAATAGAAAGTGACCTGCAGTAAATCCAGAGGAAAGTCACTGGGACAAAGCATAAGACAATTGCCTAGCATTAACCTAAGGCTGTTATCCTGAGACTACCATGTCACCTACAACTCAACACTCAAGAATGTATTTACATTCAGTTTTTACTATTCAGACTTCACAAAGTGAGACAACCAGGCTCAATACGCATTCACAGAAACAGGAATTATTATGGAATATAATGCTTTATTAGAGCAAACACATTCCTCATCTCCTTAAAAAAGAAGAGCAGCTCATATGTTTCCACCCTAAATATAGTAAGTAAATTCAATCCTAAAATAGGAACAGACAGTCAGCACAGTTTCCTGCACTTCACTACCTGCTTGGTGGTCCACAGTGCTGTTGACTACCTCAATTGTTCTCATTACATTTTTTAAAGAGTAGCCCCTCACTAAGCTTCTTCCTCTTCCAGTCTTCATATTGGAGGGACCCATGTCTTCCTCTTCAGACAACATGGCTGCAACAAGAGTTAGAATGTACAGCCAAACAGCACCTCAAGAGAATGGACATTGAACAATTCCAATTTTCAGTGACAGGGCTTTGCAAGTGCAGCCCTTCAGGGACCTGGTAATAAGCTTACTTTCACCAAGAACATGTAATTTGTTCGTAATGTAATCACTAATGACCTCACTTGCAGTCAAGCAGAGATAGATTTAAATCTTGGTCTGGGATGCCCTTGAGATCTGGAACTGAGCAGCACTGCCATATATTATTATTATTATTATTATTATTATTGCACTGAACATTTCCTTTCTGGATATTTGCATGTTTACATACTATATAGAAACAATGTTATTTCTGACTCTTCCATTCTTACAGTCACCAGTAACAGACTGGAGGAACAGAACTTTCACCTGAAGCAATGCAAAAGGTTCTTCACCATCTGTATCATAGCACATGCAGAGCAGAAAGGGCAATGACTTGTTTGAGGAAATATTATTGAAGAGAAGCAAGAATTCCTTCCAAGGGACTATCGGAAAATGCATATTATAACTAGTGATCCTCAACATAAACATGGCCCAAACAATTGTTGATTGTGTTTGTGGGGTGGGCAGATCTTTGGGCCACTGCTGTTAGAATTTGTTGGAGCATTGCAGGTGGAAAATGCTGATTATATCCTTTGACAAACAGGCAATCTTTCACTTTGCATATCACACTCAAAAGCTCTTTCATCCATAGATAAGCATACACTTTTACTTAACTATAATAAAGTTATAGTACAATAGTTACATAATTACATAGTTAAATTTGGTTGAAAAAAGACGAAGTCCATCAAGTTCAACCCCTCCAAATTAAAACCCAGCATACACACCCCTACACTCACACAAACTGTATATGCCCATAGCTATACTAACTGTAGAGTTTAGTATCAAAATAGCCTTTGATATTATGTCTGTCCAAAAAATAATCCAAACCCTTCTTAAAAGCATCAACAGAATCAGCCATCACAACATCACCCGGCAGTGCATTCCACAACCTCACTGTCCTCACTGTGAAGAACCACCTACGCTGCTTCAAATGAAAGTCCTTTTCTTCTAGTCGGAAGGGGTGGCTGCTGGTGCGGGGATCATCTTTATGGGTAAAAAGGTCCCCTGATATTTGTCTATAATGTCCTCTAATGTATTTGTGAAATGTAATCATGTCCCCTCGCAAGCGCCTTTTTTCCAGAGAAAACAACCCCAACCTGGACAGTCTCCCCTCATAATTTAAGTCTTCCATCCCTCTAACCAGTTTAGTTGCACGTCTCTGCACTCTCTCCAGCTCATTTACATCCCTCCTAAGGACTGGAGTCCAAAACTGCACTGCATACTCCAGATGAGGCCTTACTAGGGATCTATAAAGAGGTATAATTATGTTTTCATCCCTTGAGTTTATGCCCTTTTTTATGCAAGACAGAACTTTACTTGCTTTAGTAGCTACAGAATGACACTGCCCAGAATTAGACAACTTATCTATAAAAACCCCAAGATCCTTCTCACTTAAGGAAACTCCCAACACACTGCCATTTAGTGTATAACTTGCATTTATATTATTATATTAAGAATTCACATTTTTTAAGCCTACACTTACAGAAGCATCAATAACACACAAGCACCATGATCAGATATGTAATCCCATATTGTCAGGAGACCCACACAACAAACTCACATGCAGAATGTAGAATGATTCTGGAAATGAAGGAATGATGAAGGAAATAATGTTCACCATGCCTGACCATGCCTCCAATCTTTTCAGCCACACTGTATAACATTCAGGTATGCCCACACCCCAAAGTTCTGCACATCTCCCCCAGAAATTCAACCCATTTAGTAATCTTTGAATTGGGCCACCACACACTTGTCTTGTGCTCCTTGGGATGGCATACAGTATATTATACCAGTGTATTTGCACATATCATCATATAGCTTTTCATCCTTGTTAGGCAGCCTATTTGGCACCATGCTGGCAAACACCACAAGTATGACATCTGTCCTAATACCCCAAACAAACCCCTAAATGGTTTAACCTGCAATATGGTTTTATCCCAAAAATTCTAGCATGTACCCACAACATAGTGTGAACCACAACAGGGTGTGTCTGATTTAAAGGAGACATATAGGATAAATGAAAAAAACCCTTATAGGCAATTATGAGTAATATATGGTGTTGCTGGTCCCTGTCAGTGTTTCAAATGAGGGGTGGGCATGTCCTAATGGTCTAGAAGCATAGTAGGAGGGGGACAAACAATCACAGCCCTGTAGTTACACAAGCAAATACAGGCTAAAGTTCCCTGTCAGGTCCTGCTAGTTACTGATTGGTTCCTACCCTTACAGTGCAGTGAGCTGAGTACTCCCCTGTACAGCCTGGGAATTCAGGGAGCAGGAAGTAGAAGAAAAGGGAGTGATTATTAGGGTTTTTGCAGAGATATTCAATAAATCAGCCTGAAACACTAGAGAATACAAAAAAAAAAATTAGCCTGAAACACTAATTTTTAAAGCACAATTCTTTTATATCTAAATGAGTTTAACACACTGGTACCTTCTTATTTGTTACACAAAATGTCTCCTTTAAGTAAACAGGATCAGCTACTCACCCTATAAAAATGTTGATAAAAGGGTCAGATGATATGACCATGATATTTTGGTTGCAATTCATTAAACACATATCTAGGTACCTCAACCCTGGTTGCCTGGAGAGAATTGTGTAACAGAGATAGAATAGGAGATGTGCTATTGACTTGAGAAGGGAAGAAATGATGGGTTAATCATTGCTGTATTAGAATAGACGTTTTAGAACCTTCCACAAAACAGCAGGGACTTTTGTTGTCATATAATTGAATCCAGAGCAGGCCGCACGGACCCCCTCCCTGAGCAGAGGGTTAATGCTCTGCATCTGATGAGACACCCATGTGGGGAGGGGTATTGTTCAGATAGCTTGGAGATTGCGTGCTACGGAAATCACATTAAATCTCACTGCCTTTACCCGCGGAGATGTTAACGAGCCAGGCAGTTGAAATGGGGGGCTAATTAAATTTGCGTGTATTACTTCTCAGGCGAAAACGATCATCCCTGCTGCAAGAGAGACATAAATAACACGGGCCAGCCCTGGAGCTGTCACATCAGGGAACAGCTAATGTTACATTCTGTGCCAAACCCAGAAAAATCCACACGGCGTTACTTGGGGCCTTGCGTAAATGGGCAATAATTTCTATACAGCCAGATGCCAGCAATGACTAGCCAGTCTCCTTTGCCAGGAAAAAGTAAAACATGAAATGGCATTGCTCAAGTATATTATGATAAATGCCCACAGTGACTAAGTGACTTCTTTTTCATAAAGCTGCACATTCAACTGAGTAATGTTGTATTTCTTGGCAAAACATATTTTAGCATCACTTAGTGCAGCCTATTTGGTACTGCTTATATCTGAATTAAAATAATTACATTTTCCAATGTTATGGAACTCCTACATACTTCTGTCCTGATTCATTTGGCCAGACAAAGCAGACAGGAAATAGATAGGCAATGCTTCACTGGTTCATACGAGCAACGTGGAGTTCTTTGCTGGTAACAACAATTAAAAAAAACACTGAATAAAAAAGTTAGCAGTTGCTCTTTAGTAAGCATTTCCTTTCTTACAAGCTTTACTGTCCCTCTCAGCTATGCAACTGCTAGGAACTGCATACAGAGTTCAACATTTTTTCCAACTGGGAATGCTGTGAGTTGTAAGGGCTCATTTACTAGCATAAGTGCTGAATGACATTAGTGCAGTTACCAATAGCAGCTGATCAGACATTTATCTTTAATTACTCTTCCACAATACTCATAATGAAGAAGTGATAGAACATTAAGAGTTAACTACACTGGTGCATCTTACTATTTAAATTGGTAAATGGTTATTGGTTCTTTGTCTGTCCATAAGCCATAACCATAAACACCACAAATAACCCAATTTATTAGAGTCTGCCTATTGGAATATAAAGCTCAAGAGGTGGCCTAAACACATGCATAGGGTGCTCAGCCAAGGCATATGGGCCCAAATTCACTAAAGCGCGAAGCATCTAACACTAGCACTAATTCGCCAGTGACATCATTTTGCAACTTCGCAAATTCACTAACACCGACTCGCAAT
>CM044435.1:38440493-38486926 GCA_024363595.1 Xenopus borealis | reverse complement strand
ATGTAACAGGCCAGCAACTGATTAGTATAGGTTTTTATATTATGTTTACACCATTTCTGAGATATAGAAAGTTCTTGCCCCAGTGAGTTAAAATTTAAATTTGGTTCAGACTTAAAACTAGGAATACACTCTCAGCTACTGAGCAACTACAGAGCCAAACCTTTTAAATCACAGTTCTACACATACATCCTGATGATGCCATTGCTACCCAATTTTGAATAGTCACAGTACATAGGAGGGATGAGCATGTTGTTTCTACCTTAAGCATCTTACTGACAGCTGAAGGAATGCTGCGAGCTGTAGTCCAGTTCAACCGCTTCTAGAGGGATGCAGGTTGCCCATCCATAATGAAAAATGACTGGAAAAGGAACATAATTGTTAAAAACGTCTCAGTGTTGACCTCATAATATTATAGGCTTCATTTATTCAATTATAAGCAGCAGTGATTGCCTGACATTCATTAATATAGCCAACTGCAGCACACCAGCCTCACTGCATAATATAAGGAGGACATCACGTTCAGTATTATTAAGAGCTTATTCAAAGCAGATCATGAAATGTGTATGTTGCAGATATCCGTTCACTCTGATATTTTCTGATTTGTACCTGTCAATGAAACTCATTTGCATCAGGCTGCAAATGGATTCTGATATAGATGTGCCAATCAGTTTGCATATAGTCCGTCCAGCCTTTCTTTATTGAGCAGGGCTGATTACAGCTTGTAAGTCAGTGGACAGACAAGGGAAATTTTATTTTATTTAATACTATCAGAAAGGTCATGCCAACGTTGCCCAATGGTTGATTAATAGAACAGGCAAATGAATGAGCCAATTGCATTAAACATGATGCTATTTCACACCTATATACTGTACACTGTACATAACGTGCACTTTCGAACATATTTTTCAAACCTCAAAAAAGAAAAAATTGATCAAAAAAGTAAAACTGAATTTAGACTTCAGAGAAATGTCAGATTTCTTAACTGAAAAATGCTACCAGGGAAAATATTAAACACAATGTATACAATAAAAATGCAGGGATTTCATTTTCTCCTTGGCATCTAATAGAGAAAAAACACTAACTATAGTATACCATGTCTGAAGCAGGTATAACCTACTCTGTATTTTCTGGTTTAGCACTGCAGTACAGGTATGGGACTAGTTATCCAGAATGCTTGGGACCAGAGGTTTGCCAGATATTGGATGTTTCCATAATTTTTATCTTCATACCTTAAGTCTACTAGAAAATAGGTTAAACATTAAATAAACCCAGTAGGCTAGTTTTGCCTCAAATAAGGATTAATTATATCTTAGTTCCAATAAGTTACTGTTTTATTATTACAGAGAAAAAGGACATTTTAAAAAAAGTTGATTATTTGGATAAAATGGAGTTTATGGGAGATGGCCTTTCTGTAATTTGGAGCTTTCTGGATAATGGGTTTCTAGATAACAGATCCCATACCTGTAGACAGGTATGGGACCTGTTATCCAGAATGCTCAGGACCTGGGGGTTTCTGGATAATGGATCTTTCTGTAATCTGGAACTTCACACCTTAAGTTTACTAGAAAAGCATGTAAACATTTAATAAACCCAATAGGCTGATTCTGCTTCCAATAAGCATTCATTATATCTTAGTTGGGATCAAGTACAAGCTACTGGACTGGAATATTTGGATAAAATGGGAGACGGCCTTTCTGTAATTCTGAACTTTCTGGATAACGGGTTTTCAGATAATGGATCCAATACCACGTATATGATTATGCAACTACACAATCAGGCTCCTTAATCCTTAACTGCTTAATTGACATACATGACTCTGAAATGCAGGTATCCCCCCTCCCCCCTGCATTTACAGGCCTGGATTTGTGGAGAGGCCACCTAGGCCCAGGCAGCAGAATTTTAGGGGGGCGGCATGCTGCCAAACCACACCCACTTTGTTTCAGAAACACTGGGGATGCACAGGAGATACAACAGGTTCCCGCAGGGGTGTAAGTATAGAGGAAGCAGACCTTGCATCTGAAGGGTGCCCAGGGACTATAGGGGCCCCACGTAGCCATAATCAATATAGAATTTCAATAAATATTGACAAACAACAAAAAGTCACCAGCGTTCGATGTCCAGGATGAAACCGCATATTCGAATTCATATCGTATTTGCGCCTGGCAAAGTTAGTGAATCTACCCCTTTTTTCTACTTGTTCAGTACAGGGGATCAAAGAGACAGTAGGGACATTTCAGTAACAAGATGGGACTGCAGGCTTAGCTATCAAAATGGACAGTTGGGAGGTATTTTTCTGTCTGCAATCTTCTGTGGTTATATTATTTTCTGTTCTTTCTTTCTTTCCATTTTGCTGTTTCACTTCCTTTCAAAATCACTCCACTACAGCTAGAAAAAGAAAGTTCCCTATCACTAGCTATTCTGGCTGTCTGTAAGTTGGGGGTTGTAGTGAAGGAGAGCCTATGTTGCTGGGGACCTAACTGAATTTCAAACACAGAGTGTAACCCACTTCTCTAAACATTGCTTAATAAAGTGGCAGAAGGAGTCTTTCATCAAGTAGTTACATTTACATGCTGATTGGTTGCTATGGGTTACTAGGACTGCTGAAGATTTCCCACCTGTTCTTATTTAACCACCTAAAAAAAAAAAAGCGTTCGATAAAATCATACTTTCCAGCATTCTCATTAAAACATTTTGGGCCATGTTTTTCTTGTTTATAGAGAATATATAATTCTTTTCATAACTGATTTATTCTACCTTTCTTCTGAATAAACCTATGGATACTACACAGAAATATTGACAAGATATCCATCACCGTTTGAAAGGAAGATACAAATATGAAGCCAGGTATCCTAATAACAAAGGGGAATTACCTTTCTTTAGCAGAAACCTCACTACACCTTGTTTGTCACTGCAGTTTCTCATTAATATGGAATATATCTCTCATCTTTTTCCTTCTGCTGTCAGAGATCAATGTACTGCATTACTAAGACCACACACATATGCTCTAAACTCGTTTTATAGCCAGTGCGCACATGCATTGTGGGTGCAGAGGACAATAACCTCTTCATTTATTCACCGCTGTCCACATTTGAGCATCGGAATCATAAAACAGAATTGCATGAACTGCAATAGCATTGACTGCAATTTTCACAAGCATCTCTGACTCCACCAATGTCCACAAACATGATGGCCCTGGCTATAAGGTGGACCCATAATACAATACAATAAGTTACTTCAACCCTGCTAATTTCCCCCAACTTGCCAACTTTTCCATTATCCACTGCCCTCTAGATCTGGCAGGGAAATACTCACCTGACTGCTGCCCAATAAATGAACCCCTTACTGATACTCCTCCCCACTTTCAGGAACTGTGGCATACTCCATCAACTGTGAACAAAAAAGAAAAAGAAAAACCGCTCTAGCTCACCGCGCTTCCCTTATTACAGGTCCAGGTGCTCAGTCAGTCAGTTCCCCCACTGCAAGATACGAAGAAATCCACGAAAGATGACGGCACGTCTGGATCCAATTTTATTTGAAGAGACCGCTGCAGAAATCACCTAACGCATTTCGGGAGTGTATCCCTTAATCATAGGATTAAGGTACTCCATCAAACTACAGGGGGAGATTTTTTTCTTCCCCCACTATTTATAATATGGGCAGTGGAAGGCTGGTAAGGACCACAAGTCTTAATAGTGTATTTTTCACCTCTTTGCCTTACCAATAGCCAGGTCAATGATATTCCCCCACCACCACCTACTGCTCCTAGGTAACTCAACCAACCAAGATATTTAAAATAATCTTATTGGCTAGATGAATTATCAGTGCATACCTTGCATAATAGAATACAATATCTGTAAAAATTTAAATTGATTGTGCTCTTTAATAACAGCAGGAGAGAATCCATTTTATTTTCGGAGCTGGGTTACTTGGGAAATATCCAATTGTATTATAAACTGTAGCCCCTATTGTAAAATATAAGGATATTATAATCCACAGAGGGGTTCCATTACATATAAAGACACAAGGCTGAAGACCAAGTGCTTTATACAGGTCATGGAACTCCAAGGTTACTTCTAATATCCTCATATTTTACAACAGAGGATGCATCATTTTTTATACACAAGAGTCATGACAGAAATGACTTCATTAAGCACCGACTATAATGGATGACATCACTAAGCACCACCAAGTATATAATTTACAGGATATTATTGTGTATTGTATTAATATTCTCTATGCTTGCTAACTATTGGTACTTCACAGAAATCTGACAGGTGCATTAGAAATGTTCACTGTATAGCTCACAATCTAGAATATACATACATCTATATAGATATTCTGGTTTGTTGCTCCCTGAATCTGAGGGTCTGGGGCTGATGCACCTGGACCACATGACCTGTTTACACTGACATTCTGGAGCACCTTCTTTTTCTTGAGCTCACAATTTAATCATAATGGCAGACATAGACATATTCAATCAATTTCCATGAACAACACTAGACGGATTTTGCACTGGAAATAGTTAATCACATTCCAACTATGTGTTTAATGTTCTATTTCATTTAGGATATTTTAGTGGTGCTTTTATATTAAATACCCGTTGCTGTTATATTTATGGCACAGCAGCATATCTTTCCTGCTGTGCAGTAAAAGAGTCTTTACCAAGCAGAGAAGTTCTAAAACAGACATGCCCAGTGGAATTGGTGCCACCTCTCATGTATTAAGAAGAATTATATTTTCATACACAGTGCACAAAAGAACAGTAACACTGCCAAACACTCTGCCTAAAAGAAAGTGAAGCATCTGAGGGAAAATAAACTTCTACCAGTAGTGGAAAAATTGTACAGCATTATATATTTCCTATATGTGAAGGAAAACTTATAAATATTGAACTGTTCTTGTTCAAGAAAACATAAACCTTATTATTCTGTAGTTAGTACACCTTTAAAGGCATGTTCTGCAAAATATTTTCTACAGATTGCCAAATAGGGTGTAGGTCTGTCAATCAGAGCCAAACAAGTCAATACCACCTGGCCATTTGTCAATATTTTAACTTTAAGGAAAACTAAACCCATACTTTGAAAAGCCCTCCGCTCCTAGCCCCCCATCTCTCCCCCCAGCCTTCTTGCTACCTCGGGCAAATGCCCCGAATTTTTTACTTACCCCTCACGGCAGATTCATGGTGTCAGAGTTCACTGCAGCCACCTTCTTCATTTCGGTAATCTTGGTATATTCAGCATGTGCAGTTGGTGCAAATTGCCAGTCCTGGACAACTGCGCATGCGCCGAAACTCACGGGAATCGCTGAAGAGCCGAAAAGGTGGCTACCATGAACTCCGACTCCAGAATCTGCCACGAGGGGTGAGTAAACAGTTAGGGGCATTTGTCAGGGAGAGCAAGCAGGCTGGGGGGGCTGGGAGGGGGGTCTACAGGGGAGGGTTTTCTTTTAAGGAAGTGTTTACTTCTCCTTTAAAGGACATGTAAATCCCCCCTATACAAAAATGTAGTCACTGAAGAGCCTCTTTCAATTATCTTTTGAATTATCAGAGTCTGAGGAAGTGCTGAGCGGTCGGCAAGAAACGTGTAAGTCAGCATGACTGTGCAGCATACCCACTGTTTGATGTAGATCACTATGTGTGTGCCACAATAAAGCCAAGAAGCAGGAGTTCTAGTTGTGCAGGGACCATACCGGCATGGAGTGGCTAGTGTCTCGCAGGGGCAGCAGCGGAGGAGGCGCAGAAGAGTCGGTGAGCTCTGATATGGACCTCTTCTTTTTATTTTTACTGTATACCTGAATGATGGGTGACATGAATTCAAGGTGCTTATAAAGTATCCAGTGACTCTTTGGTAATAGGTAAACAGAAGTAGTGTTCTAATAAGCTTTAGGGTGTGTTCCCTAGAGAAGAATTTAGGGGTAGTTCCCTAGAGGTAAGCAGAGCAGTAAGGTTTTAGATAACAGATAGCAGTGGGTGTGGATGGTGTAAAAAGATGGTGTCTCTCTGAGAGCTGCCTACTGTATACAATCCTTTTACCAGTCCTGATCTGAGGCTTCCAAAACAATCATTTTCAACTCACTGTGCAAATACAGGAGGGTAGAGTTAAACATGGCAGCTTCCTTTTATGCCATGCTACTGGCTTCTGTAATTCAAACCAAATCACTGCAGGTAAGGCAGGCTTCTACATTTAGTTTGGGCCTTGTCTAAAACATGGTTAAGAAGCAGTGTATTTAAACACACCTTGAAACAAACTGAGCTCAACCACATAACTGTAATACATTAGGTAAGCTCCCCCCTATATTGCATACAGAAGAAAGGCATCTCTTTGCATTACCTCCTCTATACTTTGTGTCAGTGTACACATTTGTTTCTGATGCGAAAGATTCCTGTTTTGTTCCATTCTCTGCCGTTTAATGACATTTCTGCTTGGCTGAATGAAGTGACACAGTACAAAGCCATGCTCTTCCCTTTATCTCCTGGAGAGCCGATGTCCATATGACCTTAGTGCTCCTTGACTGTCCCATATCACTCTGCATGGGTGAAAAATGAAAAGATGCCATAGAAATGTAATTAACTGGCTGCAAAGAGAGGCTCCCTCCCCAGGACAGCAGTTAATGGTTTATCTAGGTGGCCTTTTCTTGTTCACATAGCAAACCTATCACGCAGATCAAGAGCTGTGTATAATGTTTATTTCTGGAGAGGCTCGATGCTAATCAATATACAGCCAGGAAAGGAGATGGCAGAACAGGCAGGAACATCCTCAGACTTCTGCTCTTCCCTCACACTCAGCCATTTCCTCTCTAGCTTTGCACATACACCTTCTCTCCATTACCTAGGGCTTCTTACATATTGCTTCTGACTAATCTATTTTATTTAGCCTGTCTGTTCTCCTATAAAGATTTTACTAGCATAATTGGCAGTGAGTTCTTTATTTCTTATTATTATTATAAAAAAGATTTTCCTTGTATAACCGGTAGTGAAATGTTTAACTCTTTACAGTAGTTTCCTACTCACTGCGCCTTCTCTGCTCTATATTTATGTTCGGGTATTGCTTTTAATTTTCATTCACAACTAGGTTCCCATGCTGTAACTGTTTATAAATATTTTTTAATCTTATTTCACCCCAAGCTTGTTTTACACTTCTTTTACTTAAAAATGATTTGATTGTATTCAATATGCACCTCTGCACCTGGTTAAAAAGCATAAAAATAAATGGGAACAATAAAACAGTTATAATAAATTAAGGCTGAAATAGGCTACTTTCACCCATGAGGATAGGTTAAAAATGGACTGAAATGAAAATTAATTATTGTGCACATAATTCTACTTTGTATGATATTGTGTTCTGCTTCTTATAAAAAAAATTAGTTTAACTAGTGGCTGACAATCATTAAAGGGTAAGTAAAGCACTTTGGGTATTAAGCTTTAAAGTGCTAGATACCTTTTAAGTTCAATTTTTTGCAAAAGAGTCCTCTTTCTAACCTGAAGCTGATATACTTTTCTCACCCCCGTCTGATCTTCTTCATTTAAAAAAAAAAAAAGATGGTATTTCTATTTCAATTGACATTCTAAACCAATGCCTAACGCAGCTCAGCCAATAGAATAGCAGGAATATCTCTTACAAAGATCAAGACATAAGCATCTATGCTAAGGTACACTGAATCTTATTTTGTGGCATGTTGCATGTCCCTACAAGTGTCTCTGTTTCTTTTATTCTTCGAAGTTCCCTCTTTTCAAATTGCCATTTCAAGTCATATGACCTTTTTAGTAGAAGTCTGTTTTAATGATAACCCTTGCTTTGTATGCAGTTCAGTAGTGGAACAAGACAAAGAAGCCACTGGCCAGAAATGTTATTTAGAACCCTATACTGTACATACAGATCATGATACAAGAATTTACAGTATCTGGGCTCTAATATTCTATATATGGCTGAATATTTTCCCTTGCTAAAGCAGAGATAGCTGTGCCCTCGGCTAGATTATAATTTATTCTTGGGGGAGAGAGGTGCAAAGACGCAAAGGATTAGAATATGTCATTATGACAATTTATTCACAAATGCATAATGACCTAACAGTACAAGGTGGAGAGGAAAGGTGTTTAGTCCCTCTCGTGGGCCTGTATTTCAGATTGGCTTAATAAGTCATGACAGAAGAACGTAATATATAGAACAAGGTTGCATTTCCTAGTAGACATGCAGCAACGTTAGACAAATTTCTCTTACAGGGAAATGTGAAATGGAGGCTTGGATTTAGGATTCTGTTACACAGTGATCAATGTACTGTGCATTCCTAAATATGGCAGCTAACCATTGAACTTGCACATAAACAGAAAGCCTATTCACACTTTAGCCTGGGTTGTAGCCCTAATACTGTGGGTCTGACACACTCACATGATACATTATTTGAAGTATTTGACTAGCTGTTGCTACACTTTGGCCAAGTATATTTGTGTAGATTGGCTTTCTTTTGTATAAACACACCTAACTGTGCATGGTACTGTAATTAACAGTGGGTACCTAGCCTGAAATATTAATAAAGCCCCTTTCAGACATCAGTTTCAGAGCAGCCAAACAACAGTTTATTGTGCTGCGTGCTGTGTCTTTGTGATTGAACAAGCGTTATCAGCTTAATCATATCCAAAAAACACTCAAAACTGACAGCAGTGTTTGCTTTGTCTGACATTGCCTATGTTTTCACATGCGATAATGTCTCATTTTATAGGAAGTAGTAATTACCTGACGTGATACTGAAAACATCTTACATGTTCAAGAGTTTGGATAGGTTTAATTCTATAGCGATGTATCACTATTTCATGATGACTATTCAGTATACAGGCATCCAGTGCAAGCCTACCCTTAAGAAATAGTCTCAATCATCCCTTGACATTCATCTTTGTTTTAAATGACAAAGTCGCCTATAAAAGAGAAACCTTACTCTAATGGAAAGAATTCATGCTTCATTAAATCACTGCCGTCATTAAAGCGGAGTATCTCCATGTGTAAATACTATAAAAGTAAAGAAAAGGTTGAGAGAGTTGTTGCCTCCTTAATGTTCACAGGCACTTACAGGGTGTTAATCACAGATGCCGCACAAGCGACTCTGAATCAATTTTGTACCTCCCTGGATATGTGTTTCAATTAAAGTGTAATTGAAGGGAGGGGGCGAAAACATGTGTCAATTGTTTCTGGCAATTCCCCATCACTGCAAAAGAAATAGGTTAACTCCTTCACTTTTAGAGGACCTACCAGTGCTTCTCCAGCACTGGAGAATTAAACCCAGATTTTCTAAGCAACCCAAATAATCAAAAGTTTCATAAATACCATGCAATATAGACATTCACTTATTGGCCAGAATTTCACCAAGAAACTGCCAGAGCCCCCTGTCTATCACTTTATAAATTGCAGTATGAAATGGTGAATATGTGTGCGTTCAATGTTGAGTTGAGTAAAAAACAGTTGTGCCAGTGCCACAAGAAGATAATTTCTGAACACTTAGCCTTCTGCGCTGGGGACCAGATGTTTCCAAGAGCAGAGGTTTAAATTCAGTTTCTTAAGATGCCAGATGCTTGGCTCCTGCTGGTTCCCTATCTGTACCTGTGTGCTATTTGCAGCCACATACTCAGAGTTTATTTATAGTTTCTTGGCTGCAGCAATCCTCTCATTCTCATTCTTTTTTAGTATTTTTTGTAGCTTCTGCTGTCTGAGTGGCCATGGAACGAGGATGAATGGCAAAAGCTCAGGGACACAATCAGCCTGAAATATTGGAAGTGTCTGAGCTGAATTTTTGGCCATTTCGCTGAAGTCAGATGCAAGATGGTATCAACACCTCTTATGGGCAACTGTGAAGCTTTACTGATTTTACTGCTCTAACATACACGATTCAGTACAGCAACTAAAAGGAATATACAATGGCTTTTAATCTAAAAGCTTAAGGCACTGAGAAAATCACAGCACAAAAGGGGTGTAACACTTTAAATAGAAAATAGATAAGTAGTAAATAAAGCAGCCAGTCCAATTTGGGACCCAGTGCTATTTCAAAATGACACGTCCCAGGTTAATATGTTGGACATTCAGAAGAAAAGCAATTCTTGGTCAAAATACAAATCATCATGTATTAAGACACGCTTTAGGTTGCTGTATCATGCCTTTAAAGATGCACACACAAATTCCCATGCTGCCATGCTGCTTGCCTGTCTGTAAAGAGAGGCTGGTGCCAGGCCCAAAATGAAGTGGTTGATCTGTCATATACATCTATGAATAAGAAATGGGATATGTGTTCAAAGCTCATCAGCTGAAAGCACTCATTGGAGAGAAGGTTATTTGTTTGTTGAACGGAGCATAAGCATTAGGGATTGATACAGGGCTGGAACTAGAGGTGGGCAGAAGAGTCATGTGCCTTAGGGTACAATGGTCTCTCTTAACCCTAGTCGAGACTCCACTGTTCCCACTTCTTACAGACATGGCCCCACCTGGCTAACATGTGCATGATCGTGTGCTTGGCTGCCCATGCATACATGGTGGGGGGTGGCCTGCTGTATTGCTGGAATGGCACAGGAGTTATAGTACTGCCAAATTTCTCAGGGTAAAGACCTAGCTGTGCCCCTATTTCAGTAAGGTTGTGAAAAAGAAAGCAGTAATCCCTGAATTTTCAAATACTTACATACAAATACTTACATATATAAAATGTGCATGTGAATGCAGTGAGCAAAAGTGCAAAAATAGGCCACAATCTGCATTGCGCTTGGAAAATGGTTGCAGGCCTCTGATCTCCATTCCAAAGAGCAGAGACCTGAGGCTAGTGGGAATTAAGCTCCAAATACATTGGGAAGCAGTCTAACAGGGGTGGGCAGTGGGAGGCACATAGGTGTCCCTCTCTCTCCCCTAATTTAAGATTCATCTATCTACCTATTATATTTTTATATGTATGCATGGTAAAAAAGCTCTAGCTCTATGCAATACAGGTGAAGCTTTGGACACTATATACTTGCTATTGTACAGACAATGGTTGGCCAATTCCATTAAAACTGCCAAACCAACTTACCAAAAGCCTGTTTGTGGACCTAGCTCCCACACCACAGAAGAGAGCAATGGAAAAGAACATGTTCTCAAAGTCCCTTTAACAAGCAAGTGCAAAACTTCTTTTTAGGTTTAGATCCTTCCTTGCTTGCCCTCTCACAAAGGGAAACATTTACTTACATGCAAATTTTTGCTTTGGAAGTTTCGCCAGACTTCATGCAACTACGTCACGAGTTCGCCTATTCATTAAAATGCGCACTTAAGTCTAGGGAAAAAAATGCTGCAATATTTTAGGTAGCAATGAATAATTTCAAATACAAAGGGGGGGTTGTGGGTGCACTCCTAGGGCTAAGTTAAAATATTTAAGTATAATGGAAGTGCTACTGACTTGGCCAATTAATCAATGCACATTCCCTGGCCCCCTGTTTGAGTGATTCAGTTTATCTGCAAGTGAATGTATTTACAAAAACAAGGGTTTTTAGTTACAAAGTTATGATCATAAAGTTGATAAGCCACCATACTCCGTCAAGGTAAACCCCACACAGTGGTCCCTAACTTGAATGAATCATTGGCACGAAAATAACGAATATTCTCTAGGGTTACTTTCTTCTTAGAAAAAAAGTGTTAGTTCATATGTATGTATTTATTAGTGATGTTGATGAATGACTGGAAGTGGCCACTTTTTATAAAAAATGTCCAAGGAAACAAAATGTAGACAGAGATCCTCTACCTAGGCCATGAGCAGGGGCAATCCTGGCCCCTCTGCTGCCTGAGACATCTTACTGTTGCTGCCACCCCCCTCCCCCATGCACTAAGCTTTTTGCACCAGAGGGGGTCCGGGAGGGTCCACGAGAGTAGCGGAGAGGGCAAAAAACCCAGAAATACATCTCTTAAAGTACCAGGAGCTACATTTTTGCCTGGCCATGAGCTGAGCCCACCCTACAACAAATGTGATATGAGCTTCAAATGTTAAAAAAAAAAATATAAATAAGGTATTTTTAACAGTTATAACCTGTAAACATAATCCCACTTTAAATATGCAAAAAACACCAGCATATGGAATTTTGCTTATGACTTTTTTGGAATACAGGATTTGATGGTGAAATAGATTTTGGTGAAAAGGGAAACAAATTGAAATTTTCACATTGTGATAAATTAGCGGAACATGTAGAGCAAAACATAGAGAAAGTTTGCCAGCGACAAGGTAATTCGCTAGTGAAGTGTTGCTTGTCTTTTAGTAACTAAGGCGGTGTTGCTGCAAATTGTTTTTTTAGTGAAAATTCGCCAGAACAACAGAATTCACTCTTTAGTAAATATGCCCCTTTGTGGTCAAGAGGCTAAACTACTTTCAAGCTGAAAGATGTTATTATAATTGAAGGCTGTTGAGTCTGTATTCATGTTATCACTTGCAGAAGTAACACTACTTATAAACAGTATAGGTCTGTAACTAATTGTGCATGGATGGAACAAGTGAGTGGCTTTTCTTTCTTTGTGCTGTATCTGGTTGTATCTGTTTTGCAAATCAGCATGGAAACCTAGCAGTACAAATCTAGCATAGAAAACAATTAAGCATGAAAGACAGATAAAAATCTAGCATGAATGTGAATATAAAGGTCATAGATAAAAGTCAGCTTTCAAATACAGTAACATTTGGTCAACTGTTCTAAAGTCTGTCCATAATAAGAGTTGTTTGTCTTGAGTAATGCTGCTCATTGCTTGCAAGTATGACTCCATCAAAAGACAAACTTGTGTATTTCATTTTTATCTCTTTTGTGTGTCTTTCTTGTAAGAGAAGAATAGCTTTCTCTTTTTGGCTTCTCAGGGCCTTTTCTACATGGATGAGTGTTGAGTGTCACTTCTATAAAAGAGAACACATTACTGTACACGTTGTATTTTGTTGGCATGTTTGATAATGCACACAGGATTGGTGGAGTCATTCATCAACATCACTAATTTATTACATGGGTGTTACAAAGAAATAGATGTTTAACTGTATCATTTCACTGTGATACCTGTAAAATAACTGAGCTATTTTCTGTCTGTCACAATGTAAAACATACTCATGTGTCGCATGTATTACATACATACTCATGTACATCATCAAAAGATAGTGGGCTACCACAGGAAACCATAGACTATAGGGTTCATTTATGTCCACAATTTCTTTGTAACTGCTATCAGGCTCAAAATTGAACTTTGCTCATTGTACTTGTGTACTTAAAAAACTAAAGAAAATAAAAAGCAATTCCAGTTGTTTTTTGAATTACTTATATTAGATACAATATCCCAATGCATTCAATGGCTGCTTTAGTTTACTAGTTTGGAGTCAGCCTAATTAATGCAGAAGAGACAAAGGTTAGGATGTCTGTATGTTGTTTTATACATTTGGAGGCATTTTATACCACTCAGGCCCACAAGATAATGGATGGGGTTGCACTGCATGATCTGTTTGAGTTCTGCTGCAAGCAATTAATCCTCTGTAGTATTGTTACATAGCTCATATCTATCTGTTCTACATGTTCTCACTTCATTCTGGACGATTTCCAGCCACCTGCACTTGTGCAAAATAACACTTCCTCAAATTTCCCATTGAAATCACTCCTCATATTTACTGGATAGCTGTTGAAAGATACACAGAACCTAAATTAGACCTTAGTTTCAATAATAATTATGCATTCAGAATTTAGGATTAGCACAGTTGCATTTGTCATACATTGGAATGAATAAAAAGCCATCATCATCTTCAGAGACTTCAGTTCAGTAAAGGCTCAGGGTTCACTTAATGGCACCAAGCATTTATATCAGTTTGTTTAAAGTGTACACTGATTTACTTTATAAGGCACTTTAAAATGATTGGGTATGCCCTTCATTTACGATTAGTGAATCTGTCCAATTTCGATTCACCAATCTAAACGCATTATAGTCAATGGATGTCCGAATAATGCTTGTGAAAATTTTGACATGCAACAATTTTCTTTGTTGAAGAAAATCTGCAAGCGGTGAAATGCAGAAATTTCCCACAAATCCATGTTTTCATTATTTATGATTATTTCAGAAATACATTACAAGGGCAGCAAACAGGCCATTTGAACTGTCCTCCATAAGGGTGACAGTGATAACGCTATTAGTGTTAAGGTACAAATCACTAAAATGCTGAACATACCAATGATTGACTTTTTTTTAACTATGCCATCATGTGGCCTAGATAAATTAATATAATTTATGGATGGCAACATTGTTCTTCCAACTCCTCATATAAGTTAAAAGCTACTTTTACTGTAAATGCACTTTATAAAATGTCAACGACAGAAACCTTTAAGGAGAGTTACCTTAATAGGTATAATATTAACACTAATGACTGACTGATCATTTGTTTAGGTTTCACTTGCTGATATTACTCTATATTCAAACTTCAGAAGAAAACCATCATAATGTTTATATGTTCATTGTGAGTGGTTGTGAGTGGTTGTAGTCTATACTTGATGTCAATGATGATATATAATTAATCTTTAATGAGGGTTTATTTAATGTTTAGATGATTTTCTAGTAGACTTGTACAGTGGACAGAAAGATCCCTTATCTGGAAAACTCCATGTCCAGTCGTTTGGATAATAGTTTCCATACCTGCATTTATTTAATAAAGTGTGCCTTTTGTACTTAAATAAAGCATTTGGCTCCAATTAGCACTCCTTGTTTCATCAAGAGGTAATCAACTGGCCAGGCCCAACTTGCCCCAGAATACTTGACTAACCTGTTATTATAATCCCTCTGTTTTAGTCTTTGTGTTGATTGCATGTAAACCTGTGAGGGGGCCTAGCTAGGATTGCCACCTGGCCGGTATTTTACTGGCCTGGCCGGTATTTTTGATGGTTGATCCCAATGTTATTAATAGGAAAAAAAGGATAAATATATAGGAAGGCCAGTATTTTTTTCCAGTAAAGGTGGCAACCCTAGGCCTAGCGGCTCCAAGCGGGGAGAAGTCAGGACCAAGGAGGAAGCTGAAGGGTTAAAGTCCAGATACAAGGTACAGGCATGGTTCAGGCAATACTCAAGGTCAAGTCCAGGCAAAGGGTTCAAAGGCAGACAGCAAGTAGCAATTTTGAGTTCAGGCAAGGGTCAAAGTCCAGGAATCAATAGCAGAAGAAATATAGAACACCCAGGAATGTATAAAACAAAACCTATATTCGGGCATTGAACACGGGTCTCTGGTGTCCTTTTATATTTGAAATATGGTGCCATGTGGTGGCACTGGGCGCCGCCATTTTGGGAGCAACTCTGAAGAGACAGCACGCGCCGCCCGGATCTCCTGGTAAGGCTCCGGGCAGCGTTTGTGACAAAGCCCCAGTTATGAATCCACAAGACTTATACAACAGCTCAAACTAGTGTAACTGTCCATGTACATACCCTTGTCCATAAAAAAGTATGTATTTATATTTCATATAATTCCAGAGATAGAGTTTCTTTAAAATCTTACTGACAGTTCAGATGCTGAGAAAATGGTCAGCACTCAGGACCATGGCCAAATACGAAGCAGAAGCTCATCAGTGGTTATTCACAGTCCATGATGCTTAAAGCATATGTTTAAATCAAACCTTTTATCCCCTAATGACACTTGTGTGGCAGAAATAAGGCACGATTACGCCTACCAAACTCCCGGAGCTCTAAAATACCTAATGGCACTCTGATGATTTTGATCTCACAAATGGAGATAAAGCAAGGAAAGGGACAATCTGTATGGTATCTAATACACATTTTAAAATTAATGTTGATTTAAAATCAAATCCCCTGTTGAAAGGGTTTATTAAAAAAATACATCATAATTGGGTTGAATTGTCTTTGGTGAAAAAACAGGACACATTGCCTTACTCTACGAAGAGAGTCGGAGAGACAAATTATTTACACAGACACTTAGGTTGTTAATGTTATGCATTAGGAAGATTTATATGGCACACTTTCAAGATATGTTACCTAATATAAAACACAGAAACTAACAAACCAATTGTGTCACTGATAATGAGTAGTAAAGAAGTAATCTCTCTCTGCATCCTGTTTTCTCATGGATGGATTCAGGTTGAGAGTGTTACATTTGAGTATGCCCGTATCACCATGCTGGACCATATTTGGATGGTATGAGTAGTAATAAAATACATGTGTAAGGGTGGGGGGGAAGGTAGTGTGATGCACATTCATTTCTGTGTCATCTTGACCAGCATGACACCAGTAAAAAAATATTTCCAGCATAAAATTATGGTCCGTTGTTATGTCCAGTACAGTAGTTCTGGGCTGGAATGGGTTGTACTCCAGTAAGAAACCATATTTTATATCATAAACATAATGTAGGATGACTGAAGGAGCAAAAACAACATATACATAATGTTATAAAATGCATCTAGACAGATACAAGGGAAGACAACAGCTACATTCAGGAGTATTGGAAGAGGCACCTCTAATACTGCATGTTCTTAGTTACATACTAAAGGCACACTGCCACTGAATAACTGAAAAGACAGATGACTGGCAGGAAAGGAGAAGGGATATAAAAAACATGAAGACAGAGTAGTCCAAAGCATCCCTTTCATTAGGCCAGCTTATAGCAGAAAATCACAAGTTGTCAAGCCTTATAGAGTGTTAGATGCATTGACTGTGAAATTCACAGCCCTTTAGCCGTTGTGATCTACATCTCACAGCAGTTCAGAACAGCTGAGGGGCTGTGTGTAAGACATTGGTGGTTGCAAACTTGTTTATACAAAAACTCTCATGCTTGACATACAGGGGCCGAGTTAACGAAGGCTGAAAATATTGCTTAGGCTTTTATTTTGTCTATGTATTTAGATGAAACATACCCATAAGGCATTGCATGAATCACCATTGTGAACGTGAGTATGGCAGTCAGCTACAGAGTGGGTAAAACCAGTTTCCTTATTGTAGAGCTTGTTTGATATTTTATAAAATACCTGGGTACTTCTGTTTTCTGGCATGCAACAGACTTAAACATACAGATGAAGCAGACTTTGGAGAATAGTGACAAAATACACAGAACCTGTAAAAAAAAAATCTACCAGCAATATATATAGGCCCCAGACCTTCCTCCATCTACTACCCTTAAGCCTCCAATCCACCCAGAACCCGCCTTTAACGTATCTTCTTTGCTCTCCTTTCCCAATCCTTCTGTGATGCCTTTAAATGTCATACCCCCATCCCTTTTGTCATCATCCCACCAACATCACAGACCAACCCTTTTATTGCCACCCCCCCTGCTGGTTGGTTAGTTAACTTTATATATAACCCTATATACTATATATATCGAATATTAAAGTCACAATACACTGCTGATGATGATTTAATGACTCCTACACTCCTACCAAAATCCAAGGTGGTGAGCTCTAGTGCACAACTTTAAAGGCATGGATCATTACTTTTACAGAGATTTTGAACTTTTAGGCTTGTGCAGTAAGTTCAATATAGAAAAAACAGCATTTCTAGCCATTTTCATTTCTAGCCATATAACATTTAGCTCTACTTTGATGCTTGCGAACTACAGCAACGAATGTGTTGCATTATCCTCATACTCAGAGGATATTACAGGGTATAACTAACCTGTCTCCATTGTATAGAAAGACTACACATTTTCCAGGCTCAGTTAATAAATATTCTGAGGCATGCTGGCTGCTTCTTTTATTTCACTGTCTTTCTGCATTTCTTTTCTTGCTTCATTCTTTCAGGGTTGAAGTGTTTAAACTTTTCTTCTGACTTCATTGGGTTTTATAGATTTTTCTGTCTTTGAGAAATGGGTATTTCTCAAGTCTCTGTCTGTGTTGTGGGATATTTGTCCAATAAAGGTTTTTATTGGTGTACAGAGAATGAAATACGTAGCTGAAATAAGAATCTAATTTTTCAGACCTCTGCTGTTTGCATTGGAAATTATGGGCCTATGTTCTTTTCAGATGCAGCTTTGGTTGGTGTTTCCATTTAATGAACTTGCTCATATTGTTTTATGGTCAGAAGCAGTTCATCATTTCTTCTACTTTACATTTTAACAATGCGGAGGGAACGTGTTGTACAATTTAATTGATTTTTTTTGTTTCCATTATTATAATTTTTAGTAGTTCCTGTTATTTTATATATATTCCCAACATTATTCTCTTTAATACACAATAATTACATTAAGATACAATTTAATTATACCCATCTGGTATTTCTCTTGCAGGAATGTGTTTAATAGGCACTACTTGATTAAAGAAGCGAAGAGGAAAATGCAGTGGCTCAATGCAACCAAGACCCTTGTAAGTCAAGTGCAAGAACGAATGATCACTTGCAACTAGCAAGAAAAAGATGAATGGCAGTAGATTATGCAGGTTTGAGCAATGCTTGTGATTAGGCCTCAGTAACATGCCGGGGTGGGGGGGAGCCACTGTTTAATTCATAACTTGCATGCCTTTCGGCCACCTCAGTGCATTAACTTTTTGACTTCTTTGGGCACATTGAGGTCAGCCTGTAAATTAGAATCCTGTTATAAAAATTCAAAATAAATGATAAGCTTAAAAGTCTTTAAACCCTATTTCCTCAGATCAACGGATGAACCTATGACATTGAAATTTACCTCTCTTTAATAGTGTTTTTCATGTATATAGCTAAAAATGTGTGCATATAACTAAAACCATGCATTTGATGAAAATGATTTGTAGTTTAGTTAGAGGTCAAATGCTCTGATAATGGATCTAAGACTAAATAAATACCTTGGCTCATCTATCACAATACTTGTACAAATGCTAGAGCACTTAGGCTAGGGCCATGCGAGTTGGATCTCGGTGTGTGAAGAAACTCAGGCTGAGAATCCACTGCTGCTGGATGTGCCTGCATGCAGAAACATCGCCGCCTCCTAGGTGCAGGCAGACGTGGCGGATTTCAGCATAAAATGCAAAATCGTATGTTTTGGCACTGAAATACACCATCTTCCATAGGCGTAAAGTACAGGTCTCCTTTGTCGTCTTGAGCTCAAGTTAGGGTATGGGAAGTGGAAAGTCTACATGGAGCTATTTATCCCCCACCTCCCTTGAACACATCTCTTTAGAACAGATCCATTCTTTCTATTTTGGAAACATACCCACAGACATCGTTTGGAAAACATGGTGGCTTGAACCTTTTTGTTACACCCTGTTTCATGATTAATGACCCCTGAAATCTTTCCCAGCAGATGCTACATTGATGACTTGATAGCTGCAAAGATTTTTGGGTCTGAACTCACCTGAACTATGTTTTCCCTTTATAAGTGATTTGCATAAAAACAAAACAAAAGGTACAATATTCAAGTAATATAGCATATTGTTTTCATTAAATCTAATGGGAACCAAATTGTCAGAGCTGAATTTTTATATGCAGTCCCTTTGTGTTTTGGAAACAAGCATCCCTACACATTGCTGTTGTTAGTGTCTTTAAATCACAATCAGTGAGTTAGCAGCAAATTGTGAGTGGTCGGTTACCCACACTGATTCTTTATAAGCCCACCGTGCAGAGCTTTTCTTATAAGCAGAAAGCTGGCATGTGAATGCTGTGTTTTGCTCTTTGGAGTTCTGATAGTTTGTCTTTGGAATGTGAATTGATCTGACAGCCTATAATTTATTAAATATCACAGTGAATATAATATCTGATGCTCTTTCACTGGGACATACTGTTCAGGTTGGGATTTCAGCTGCAGATTAATTGTTCTCTTCTTATCCTTCTCCACACAATGCAATCTGCCTTTTTTTTTTCTTCTTCTACTGCGGAGATTTTATATCCTCCAATTCTCATAAGGCAGGGCCATCCATTTAAGATTATTTATCACTAAAATTTTAAAGTAAATTGATGTGAAGGCATTTTACATGAACTGATTGTGTATCGCTGTCGAAATAAGGAAATTTGCTTGTTTAACAACACATAGCCATAGACTTGCACACTCACGTGTAATGCATGATACCTGGGTAAGTAAAGAAATTGTTAAGCTTTTCTCAGTGTTTTCTGTAGCACTAATTAATTATACACAATCTTTTAATGGACATGACACTCTTTGCACCTGTGAAAGCAACGTGTCACCATGTTTTTTCTGCCATTCTGCAGTTCTGCTGATTAAAACTTAATCATTTGTTGCCTATAACTCTTAGACTGATCTTTGCCTGCAGAAAAGCTCAGGCCAAGAATCAGCCCTAACGCTGGCATTAGCTTTTTTCATTGCCTGTACCCAGAACCGCTGTTGGGCAAGGTGCAAGCTCACGCTTTTCTGCAGGAAAAGATAAGCCTTAGAACTCTTACAACCCCACTATCAAATAAGGTATGAGATCTATTATCCAGAAACCCATTACTCCAAAGTTGGAAAGCTGTTTTCATAGCACCCCATTTCCACCAAAAATCTTATGAATATTATGTAAACTAAGCTACATACATTTATTTGTTGGTGACAAAACAGTTTGCTCAATGTAGGACTTGGGGTCCAGGGCCCACTGGGTTGTCAAGTCAGCCCCCCACCCCAGACAAAAACCCCCTCCAATAGCCCCAAACCACAACCCCCTCCATCAATTAAGCCCCCACCCTGCATGTACTTTTTTTATCTTCAAGACACAAGATCAGGGCAAGTAGGTCTGGGCTGGCAGGGCCCACCAGGTTTTTTCCTAGCGCCCAGGCCAGTCCGACCCTGAATGTGCTTCACAGGTAACAAGCATTCCAGGTAACAGATCCCATACCTCTATAACAATAGTATACCGTTTATTAAGTGTCTTAAATTAAACATCTCTGACTTTTCTAAAAGCATGGTATGCATGGTATTAGCCATACAATGATGATATCATTGATGAGTATTCTCAAGCAGCAGAATGGAAGACACCTGTGAGTAACAGCACCATGGTGAAATGCAGAATATGTTGTTATTTAAGACTTAGCTCGTGAATATGATTCAGAGCAATATTATCTACTCTCCAGTGATACATTCCTTTCAAATTATACAGCCATAAATTCACAGCTAGCTGTAAAATATTAATACTATTTCAATTTATTTTCCAAAGAAGTATAAAGCACTTCATGGGAAACAATGAGAAAAATTATTTGGTTTTATTAAATACAATATGATTTTCTCCCAGAGTTTCAGTATTTATCAAGGCCGGTCTGCATCTAACAAGCCTGGATATGTGTTATCCTTTCTAAAACATGTGTGTATAATAAAATCAATACAGCACCTGATTAACCTATCACTGAACATCGATGTTCCTGCAGGGTACCAAAAACCTATCTGATTGTGGGGTTTCTGTGGATCAGGTGCACTAAACAGTGTTCATAAGTGCGCCAGTTTGTAAGTGATGCGGTAAAAAAGATAATGACATTTTACATCTGTGAGTTTGACATTTGTATGATAACAAAAGAAACTCTCTATATGGGCCAGAATTATGGTTGCTTTCCTTAAAATTTATACATACACAGATTGGAAAGGCTCTGGATGTGATAAATAATATTTAAATCTGCTCATGTCCAGAATGCATTGCTTCTTCCTGATGTGGCCCACCACCTGGGTTGCAAAATAGGATAAAAATCTGGTTATTTAGAATCCCCACCAAACTAGTGAATCTTCCTGTGTATGGCCAGCTTTTGATAGACATCAATTACTTTTAAAGATTCAAAAAATAAAAATGTTCCCATGTGCCTGACCAAATTACTTTGTCTGTCCAAATTTAAATAAAGATATGTAGTTTTGACTACACAATATTTGCCTGTTCATTTCTGACCTATGTGTGTTTAGGTATTCCTCACTGGCCGGTACAAGGCTGGGTAAGTATTCTGAATACCAATGTTTTTCAGCACTTAAACGTCTGAGCATTTGTATGCATCAGCTAAATCACTAAATGAAAGTACTTAAACCAGGGGTGTCCAGGATAGATATAATTGCGGCCCAGCTTGAAATGCTTGGTTCCCAAGGAGATGTTATGTTGCAATGGATATAGGAGTAGGCAGTAGGGGGGACCCGGCCAATTAGTAGTAATAATAATATAAAAATAAATCTATTTAATATCCAGGTGTCCCATATTCCAGTGTATAGCTCCATCTGGTTATCCAACTGGTATTGTAGTTCTTTTCTGTGCATTTTCTTTACTTTTGCAAATCAAAAGTGTTTGTGTATCTCATGTGTGGCCCCAGACAATTTTTCTTTTGCTAATGTGGCCCAGGGAAGCCAAAAGGTTGGAGACCCCTGACTTAAACCAATGACTCATTTTATAGTTATAAAATCTTACAGTATATGTATTTTCACTAAATTCCATTGAAATCTCTAGAGAGAAATTCAAAGATGTTATAATCTCCATTTTGTAACAAAGATTTTTCATGCAGTAACTCCTTGAGGAAAATGAGTATGTGAAAGCTGGATTTTGCTATAGAGCAAAAGTGCCCGTACTTTTCCCGTAATTCAAGGTCTACTTTTAGCGATGTTATCACATTATCATCTACATCCATGAAATCATTGTTAGCATTCCATTCCATGGAAAATGTTACTTAATTATTGCTTTATGAGAAAGCAGTTATGAGAAAACAGCTATTGCTTATGCAACCTTAATACAAATCTGAATGAAGTGCATGAAATAAGAGGGTGATTTAGACAAGCTGTTTGTTGACACTGTCTTGAGAACTACTGATGTCCAGCTAAATGTCTACTGGTAGATCCCATTCTACCTTTGGGCATCCCTGCCATAGAGAATTTAGGGTTCAGTATAGGATTTTTAAAGTTTTAATAATAACATACTGTATAATTGGGGTAGAAGAAAATAAAAAGTAAGGAACCCAAGAAAATAAAAGAACTTATGCAGTGCATTGGCAGTGGAGTATGAATGGTCAAAGAGGGACAGACAAAGTTAATAGCCAGATAAATTATCTTTTAAAAATACTTCTGTCTGAACAAAATATAGCTATGAAGTGCTATAATTCTTGACAGGTACAGACAGCTAAAATCAGAAGGCTGGACTTTAAGGCCTCAATTCTCCGACCCGATGGTCACAGTTGTCAGCTAACCCTATCCAGGGCTGAATAATTCTCACTTTAAGGTATGCATACAGGAATATTATTGATGCATGTAAAGAAACAAGACATACAATAGGACTGTTCTTGAAGAGTTAAAGATATTGCTGATTGTTTTATTGTAATGAGGAATTAAGGAGACTTTGAATTTGCTTATGTGTTGCAGTGAATGACACAAGTAATATCTATGCTTGCTCTTAATTATTATTTTAAGGAGATTTGCCAACATTCTTTACCAACCTTTAGAGCTTCATTTGCATTCATTTGCATTCATTCACAGGCAGATTAAATGTTAAAGTTACAGGGCACACAATCTGCCTTAAAATCTGAGCAAATCTGTATTCTGCTAGTGAAATGTCAACATTTATGAAGCCATTTGCTGAAGTTTTGGCATTTATGCAATTTTACTTTAGCATTTGTGCACAGCTCTGAAGCATGCACATATTGAAAGACGCAGCAAACCCTTTCTCCCTGATCTGAAGGAACATGCTTATTCTAGAGATAGGAAATCACCATCTTTTAAAGCAGAGGAGAATATAAAAGCAGGTAATTATTGCTACGTAAAGTAGAAAAGGCTTGTGGAGTATTGTGGAAGAAAAGTACATTTAACCATCATATTTTAAAGGGTGAAAAAGAAAAATAAGCTACCAGGCAATAAACAGGATATTGTAAAAGTGTAGTAGAATCAATGCGACAGGCCGGCTGACTTGTCTGGAGAAAAAGGAGAAAGACATAAAAAGGAAGAACTAGTGCAGAACATGGTAGATAAGAAAGATGCTACGAAAAGAAATACTTCTTGCTTCTGCTGTGAAGTGAATCTCCCCACTGTGGCCTGAAGTTCACATTTTGCTTTTGCATTATTTACCTGGCAACATGGTCGCACTCGAAAAGCAGCTTTCAGAGAAATACAGAACAAACGCCTCTGCCTTAGCTCTCATTAGTATGTACAGATACCTTTTGCTGATGCGCATAATATTTGTGTAAGCTTGTAAATATAAATGCGGTACCAGGCATTGGTGCTAAGTCATCTCCTGGTTGGTCTTATTTCAAGACTATGTGGCAGATTTACTAAATTCACGTGAATAATTCGAAGTTCGATCAAATTAAAAATAAATTCAAATTCGATTCTTCGAATATGCAAATTAGGCAAATTCGACTATCGAATATTCAAATTCGAAAGATTTTACTTCCCTTTTATTCATATGGTCGAATTTCGAATTTTATTTCATTCGAAATTCGACCAATGATAAATCTGTCCCAAGTGTTCCACTCCTGAGGATCAATAACTGACTGTGTCTGAACTGGAGAAATTTATGACATGCAGGAGAGCATATGTCATTTCACATAAATCTCAAGGTGTATTTAAGGTACATTACAATGAAAATAATCTGCCATATAAAACCATCCATTTGCTTTGTAAAAAGTGGAGATGTGTTTTGAGTTATTGCACCTTATTGTGGTTTCATCACCAGTGGTTCTTACACATCACTTGGGGCATGGATCCTACCAATGCCCATAATGTATTGTACAGTACATAATACAGTACTGCAGTTGAGACAGGTTACTACTTGATTTGTTAATCACAATGATCATGCTGAATGTTTAGTATATTTGCTACATATTCTATACATAGCTTATTTACCTTTAATTCCAAAGTATAAGAGTTCATTTACAAGTGCAAATGCACTGTGTAATGTGCAATTATGTGCAAAAGCCACATTTTTAGCATAATAATATAGCAATTTTTTTACAGTTCAACAACATCTTTCCCAGCCTGCCATGTGTCTATATTAGGAGCTCTCTGGGCACCATATTTGGAAGAACTTGGCACCATGAGAGCCTTTTTTTCCTATGAAAAACAGTTGTAGCATAGTGGGAAGGAGAATCTCTAACAAGACAGAGAAATGTTCATGCTATTTCGGAGCTAAAACTTCTAAAACTGCTTTAAGGCAGAGAGTTAGTTTTTTGTTTAAGGAGGCTAAATTTGCTTAAATTATAGGCTTAAATTATAGGCCAACCTAAAGTTAATATGAGATTCAGTGGCTTAGCAACTGGTATAAATATTAAGACCCCCAACTACCTCTTGTAGTTCTATCTGACTTCCGTGGAAACCATGCAGCAATGCAGGTGGGAGTATTTTTTCCAAAAATATGTTGATTTCCCAGCAAGGGATTGACTGTAACCATGCCAGTGCACTTGCTTAGTCATTTCAAAATTCAACAATAAACTTTTTAAGTGACAGCAGTGGAATACAGTGATTGCAATTCTGGTAGCACTCACTAATAAGCAGATAGCTAGTGTATACTGTCAGCCATTATACCATGAGAGAAATGGGTAAAGGCACCCCATACATACCATACAAGGAGAGTAATGGCTTCTGACCCCTAGCACATTATATAAAATGAAAGGCAATGGGCGCTGACTCCCCAAGCACATTATGTACAGCAAAAGTAAGTGGGTACTGATATGCCCAATAACATTACATACTGTGAGAGAAGGTGCTTGCACCTCAAGCATTTTATATGCAGTGGCATAGTAGAATAGTAAGTAGTATTTGAGTATTTGAATTTGGAAAGTAGCAAATACCGGCTCCATATCTACACTATGTCCAAATGGTTAAAAGCGCCTACCACCTTGCTTATTGTATATCTCATATATGAAATGTTTTATTATGCTTTGGACCTAGGGTTTTTGCACTATGGGGCCTTTCTTTAATATGGAACTGTCTTATGTAGTCATGAACTTTCTGTCTGTGGATCCAGATTACAGATCCCATTATTTAACAATTGTTCCTGCATAAGTATACTTCAGAAAAGTGGTGGGTTAACCCTTGGGATGGAGGGTGGCTAAGAAGATTAATTAAAGAAGATGAAATCCCCTCAATCAGACTTTTTTTTTAACTCTGCTTCCCTCTCCCCCAAAGCAGGTGGCCTCAACCTGTTAAGAGGAATCTTGCTGTTACATAATCTAAGGAGATTGGATTGGGACATCATAAATTAACTGTTGATATGTTTGATGCATAATGCTTTCATCATTAGTTGCAAAAACAAACAAAACGAGTATGCTTTCCAATGAAGGGAAACAGAAATTCATTTTAAAAAATTTAGATTTTTTTATTATAATGAAGTATAGGGGAGATGGACTTCCTATAATTAGTAGCTTTCTGGATAATGGCTTTCCGGAGAACGGATCCCATACCTGTACCTTTAAATATGTGAGGTCAATGCATGCAACAACTTCATCTACTTTTGTATGACCACAACCAACACAAATTGCTGTTCTACTTTAGCCCTCTGGGAAAACTGTCAGGTTTCTGAATCTGGTGAAAAGGCAGAAGTGCATTTAATATTCTTAATCTGTTTTTTAAATATCATTAAAAATAATGCCCCATAAAACTAGGACCCCTTGCTTAAATTAACCCAAATAACTATTCAGCATGTTTAGAAATGAATTGTATTCTTTATAAGAAGTGATGTTAACAACTTAATTTACACTTATATATTAACTTATAGATTAATATACGCTTATTTATTAGGGAAGTCAACGTCTTATATCTTCTTGCCATGCAGACAGCGTTCTCAGATTAACTAATTTCGTATGATTCACGGTTATCAAAAGTTTGATCAATCCCCTTGATACCTTAGCACAGAGCAGAGTGAATAATCACAAGTGCAGACAGAGTTGCAATCAATACCTGGAGACCTTTTGTCTTTTTTTTTTTTTTGGAAATGACTGTGACCCAGGGGTTAAGCAAATAGTTTTTCTGTTATAATGAGTTATCAATCACTGTAGTTTATTAAATGACATAACTCAGCGTGATATATGGTGCAGCAATCATGAACGCTGTAAAATAACACCACCTAAGCTTTCCCATATTTTGCAGGCAGCTAACAGATAGGCCCTTCAGGAAGTCAGACTCAAGTTCTCTGGTTATTTTGATCTGAATGCTGCTAGGATCTGCACTGCGCAGTGATGTCATGTGCCTGAATATATGATTTTCTGGTCAAATGACCCATTGCCTGACGGATGTTTCTGCCATGTGACTTGCTGAACTCATCAATCACAGCAGATTATCCCGCTCTAAGAGTGCAGGCCTTATCCATCTACCCAAAACCTTACCATCACAGCTATTCTCTCGCTCACTGTGCTATTCCGTGATTACTTTTGCCAAGAGAAATATTTTACATCTTTTCAGTGCAGATTAAAACATCACAAAGCTCTATCATGCTAAGAGCTCTTCTGCCCTGTCCTGTTTCAGAGAGATTACTTAAATATACTGTCCTTCAGCTAGCTTGTCATTAACTGTTATGCTCTCTCCCAAAATGTCTCCTATGCAACACAACCAGGAACCATACATTGTTGTTCTCAAAAACAGCTGACTGGGCATTTGCAGTGGAAATATCTTAGTAATAAAGCTCCTCTTTTTTTGGCATTGCCTGTGACATTTAGCTGGTTTCTGTAAAAATGCCTGCACACCTTTTCGATGTTCTTTTAAATAGGGACTAAGATAATAAAGGCCCTAAAATGGTTTTCACAAAGAAAACGTATATTTTTATGAAACTATTACTGTGTAATTGAAATAAGAAATAAACATGCACATTGAATAACTATTATATATTCATTATATAATAATAACTATATATTAGATATATTCACATTGAAGTGAAGTAAGTATGAGAGGTAGACTACCAGCCGCACTTTTCATCCAATTTTCTTTCTACTCCCTGCTTTTAACTATTGTTTAGCCAGGTGAAGGTTAGTTAAATGAAACAGGGTGAGCATTTTGGTAAGTCCATACCAGTCAGGCTGAACATGTTCTACACATGTGGTTGAGTTTGTAGAAGAGCATAATCCAAAAACGTACATTCAATTTACCTCTTGGAAACTTCTATTTTTCAGATTCTTTTAAAATTAATTAGCTAGTCAAAGAAAGGTTGATGGCTATATAGCAATGTATACATGTACTTATAGATGAATGTGATATGTCACAGTTTCCATGCAACTGTAACAGAATGTCGATAATACCCTTGAGAGAGCATTGTTCTAAGGAGCAATCTGCTCTTTCCTTATCTACATTGGTTGCCTGCAGCCACACCTGCTGTTGTCACCAAGGAGTGTGTTAAAAGATTTGGGCAGTGTTTTACACTTGACAAATAAGCATTAAAGTGCCACAATTCTTTAGGGTCAACATTTTTTTTTATTTGTAAGGCCTGACCTCTACAATTGCTAGATGGATATCAACTACCCCAGTGCATTGGTGAAAGTGGCTAAGAGAATCAAGAGCATTAAAAAAAACAGTAGCATTATCAAAACAACTTCTAAAGATATAGACCAATTTCTAAAGATATGGGCCATATGGGAACTCAACAGGTTGCAATGATTTACCCACCTGGAATCTTACTCTGCTACCCTCCTACAGGAGAGGACTTCTGATTCCGATTCAATTATTCTCTCTCCTTCTACTCCATTGAAATAAATGTCTTGAGAATTTTTTTCATGGACAATAATATTTGGTACCTGTTATGCTTTGTTTATGCGGACTTGCAACCCCTCATGAAACAATGTGAAGCGTTTAATGTAAAGCTACCTGATATCTGTTATGTTTATTCTCTATAATAAAATTTTAATTACACAAACATATTGCTTAATTTCTTAGATTTACACTAGCCATTTCTAAGGTAATGTATCTATATTTTCTTTATTCCTCCCTTCTCCTATGATGGTATTGTTGCCCCAACCTGTATTTTCTGCTTGTCTGGGCAGTCATTATATCTCTGATATGCCAGTTCCAAGCTTTCCTTGTCTCACAAGGTACCATAATGCCATTGTGAGAATCCAAGGAGATGCAGCCTAGAATCTTATTTGAAGTGTTTTGTATTCAGTTTAATCCATGAATCCATATTTAAATCAGTGACATTTCATAAACTGCTCTATTGCTCTACTTAACAAAATATTATACATTGTTTTTACACAAATGCAAAGATAATATTGTGATGATACTATAGTGTACATGAAATGCTTTATTTGTTGAATAGTCTCATCTGTATGATTTGTTGCTAGTGCTTTGTTAAGTGACCTTTCAATATCCCTCCCTGCGTGATGTGGTGAGTTGCCTTTTATCTACCAAGTTATAGACAGGAGAGCAAACAGCTTTCTGCGGCCATAAAGGCAATAACAGACAAGTGAAACAATGCTCTGTAAGTTCTTCAGACCAAGGAATGAAAGTCAGACAGAAGCAGAATTCCCTGGCATAGTGAGGTCAGACTGTCTACCCCACACTCTCCCACCCTTGCATTTATTCTAAATTAAAGATTGATGAATTGCCTCAGGAGTATTTGCAATTAGTACTCCAATTTAAAGCAGTGGAGATTTCAGGTGCAAATTAGTTCCCTTTGAATCACCTGTGAAGATATCAGTGCGGCAAGAGGTTCAAAGAAAGCTGCATGCATATTTATTTAATCGATCAGTTATATACCAGATTAAACAATTGTACGTTATTCGTAGTGTTTCTTTTACCATGTATTGCTTCTCACATAATACTGTTATCTGTCTCGTATACAGCACACTGTAGATGTTTATGAAAATGATAATTCATGTTACTAGTCTGCATTAAAGCATTCTTAACATAATTCAGCAGAAATGCTGCTGCATATTGTATAGAATCCACCGTACGGAAGCCCATTATCTGGATAGCTCCGAATTACAGAAAGGTTGTCTCCCATAGATTCCATTTTATCCAAACAATATACATTTTTAAAAATGTTTTCTCTAAAAAAAATAATAATAAGAAAGAGTACCTTGCTGTTGATCCAATCTAAGATAAAGTCCATAGATCAGATCCATATTGGAGGCAAAACCAGTCTATTGGGTTTATTTAATAGTTATATTCTTTTCTAGTTGACTTACGGTATGAAGATCCAAATCACAGAAAGATCCATTATCCAGAAACCCCAGGTCCTAAGCTTTCTGGATAACAGGTCTGATACCTGTATATATATGTATCTTTACTTACATAGTTTTCCTGTGTACGCAGTTCTGTGCATATATACTATGGAACCTGTTATCCACAATATTCAGGACTTGGGGTTTTCCAGATGAGGGTTGTTTCTGTAATTTGGATGTCCATATTTGATGTTACTAAAAAATAATAAAAACATGAATTAAACCCAATAGGATTGTTCTTTCTATTGCAAATAACCAGTGCTGGCACCCAAGTAGTATCTGAGTCTACATATATATATATATACTTTTGTATTCATTCATAAAACCAATAATGTAATAAGCTGTACCTCCATATTTTTTTCAGGGAGTATTGGAAGTGAATCAGTGCACCCAATACGTAGATTCAAAATTTCCAAGTTCCATTGGGGAAAAGCATGTAACTAGGCAACAGGTGAAACTGGTCTTGATCGCCATACTTGTCATTCGAACGGTTATAGACTAATAATAATAATAATAATAATAATAAACATTAATTCAAAGTCTTTTTTAATTTCTGAGTAACTGAAGAAAAAAGAAGTTCACGTCACAGAACATCTCATCTCACAGAAAATCCAATTTCACAATGTAAGCCTGTGCTAAATGGGATTATTAGAAAGGGGTGAAACCATTGAATCATTGCATGTGATGTTACAGTAAAGTACTATTATGCATTAGGTGATCCTATTGGTTAATCCATATCATCCTTTTAGTTAATCCTTGTCTAAGAAGAAACGTGTCAGTTAATGACTTTGTCATTTTCATCAGTTTACATGTGATCAACTTGTCATGTTTTTCAAATGTGAAGGGTTTTTTTTTATAGTAAATGAGAAATGCTGCAATTTATAGTGCTTTCTATAGCAGCAATTAAAGCTGAAAACTGTTGGCTGCAATTCCTTCAGTGATAACTGTAATCAATTTTTAGCTTTTTGAACAGAAACCCCAAAAAAGACTAGTGATAAATAGTAATTAAAATTACACTTTCCTACCCAGGCTTCAATCAAAAACTGTCACCCGACCTAAAGCAAATATATGCAAAACATTATAAAATCAAGATTCAGATTTTTTGGGGGTAAATTATGTGAAGACCCTTTAACAGTTCCCATAAAAAATGGCGACACTATAAAGAGGGGAATCAACAATGATGTTGTGTTACAACTTAGGATCCCTGTGTTATTCTCACTCAAATCTACTGCATGTCTGTTAAACTCATTGCAATACATGTGAGCAGATCCAGTCAAAAGAATGGAGACACTTCTCCACCTATGAATAAATTAAAGCTAACCCTATAGAGCTCAGAATTGCTGAAAGGATGTTTCCCTTTGACTCTATTTTTACGCAAATAATTCAAATATTTAAATACAATTTCCTTTTTCTCTGTATAAATAAAACAGTATCTTGTACTTCATCCCAACTAATATAAAATGAATCCCTATTGAACAATCCTATTGGGTTTATTTAGGGACATGTTTATCAAAATCCCAACAAAATAATCGGATTTTCTCGCTAATTCTAGCACAGACCACAGAAACTGCCAAAGAGGATAGGGACCTATCCCATTGACTTATAAAGGTCTGATATGCCGGATTCAAACTTTTTCCATTCTTGGGTTTACTATAAAAAACGAGTTTTTGGAATTGGGACTTTTTTTAAAAGTAGATTTTGTATATTTTAGTATATTAAAGGTATGGCGGTCCAAATTATGGAAATATCCCCTAAATCTGCAGGTCCTAAGCATTCTGGACAACAGGTTCCATACCTGTATGTATAAACCAGGTGTATAAACCCCAAACTATTCCATATAAAAAAAAAAATAGATTCCAAATTATTTAGCAACATCAACCAATAAAACCTGATTCAATGAATAACCTAATTGTACATACATACCCCAGGTCCCACTTGATGGGGTGAACTGTTTTGTGTGAAAAAAAAATGTTGCACTGAAAAAATGTCCATAGAGTGTATTTTGAAGATTATGAAGAAAATGTAAGCAATTTGCTTGTCACTAGATATGTATGGGGGAATGTAATAAAAGTTGATTACGGAAAACATATTCGCAATTCAAAAAGTTATGCCTTGTGAGAACAAATTTGCATTTGCATGAATTTAATATAGCTTTTGCAAAGCAGGAAACTATTTAGCGCCCCTTTCCGACAGGGGAAGAAGGTTTGTGAATTTTATAGTTTGCTCCAGTGCGCAGTGAATGTAACAAAAGTTCTTACTGAACAAGTTATGTTGGCTCCAAAAGATTACAACACTTTCAAGCACTTCTTAAAAGTGGGCAATGCGCAAGTAAAATTTGCAATGTAATAACAGTTTAAGGAAGAGTATTATATTGCAAAATGCTAATTTGTATTCTTATTTGTGCAAATTGTTTTGCACTTTGTAACTTTTATTACATTCCCCAGAAAGACTGTAAAAGTAAATCAAAACCAGTGGTAACCCATCATTTAATTTTAAATGAATGTATACAGGTAGTCTGTTATCCAGAATGCTCATGATCTGGGGTTTTCTGATCACAGATCTTTCCGTAATTTGGATCTTTATACCTTAAGTCTACTAGAAAATCATGTAAACATTAAATAAACTCAATAGGCTGGTTTTGCTTCCAATAAGGATTAATTGTATCTTAGTTTGAATCAAGTATAAGGTATAGATTTATTATTACAAAAAAAAAGAAATAATTTTTAAAAAAAGATTTATTATTTTGATAGATTGGAATCTATGGCATACAGCCTTAATGGATCCCATACCTGTATATGTACCTGTAATATATGGGAGACCCATGGCAAAAATGCTTACAGTATATTTTTAAATATGTGTTGACTTTTGAATGTTAAAATTGCCACTGTCCATCTTCCCGTATCCTGTCTGTTGTATGAAAATCATAGAAGTCATTAGAAAATATCAGCAAGAATCCATAGGCTTACCTTCTGTGTCTATCTTATACTGGTAGCCATATCAACAGTTTAATACCTAGGTCGCTCATTTCAGATGCATAGAGCTTCTACTGTTGCTGCTGGATTTCTTCTTTCTCCATTTTGAATGCACTAATACAATTTCACTAATCCTCTGGACACAGAGGCCTGAATGATATGTCAGGAATAGGACAGAATTCCTTGGAGGTTTGGGCTACTTTAAATAGGCAGTGTGAGACTGGGAGGATATTGATGGAGGAACCCAGTAGGATGTTGAATTTGTTTTATCCTATCATGGTATATTCAGCAGGTAACGCTATTGCAGATGCTCTCATTGAAACCCCTGCTGTGGTAGTTGATGAACAACATCAAAAAATGACACCGGTTACATTACTGTGCATCAATTTACAGTGAAATGCCAGCATTTAGGAGATTTCTGTAATGCGTGGATTTTTGATTCTTTTCTGCTGCAGATTCTTTTGTCTTTTACTGAAAACTTTTTCTTCCCCCTTGCAGTTTCTACTGTAGTTTGTTTCACTTCATCTTTTTATGGAGAACTTTACCTGGCCTACTCCTTTTTTAAGGAACACTTTCACTCTCTTGCAATAGAATCAGAAGTAAGTGGTCCTGTAGCTTGAAATTGCAGGATTCTTATAACCTCTGTCTGTCCTACTAATGCAAGGGTTCCTGGAACACTACAGAATCCAACTCTGCTTATTTCTTCACCCTCAGTAGGGGTTAAGGGGTCAAAAAGTAGCACAATAACTGAGTAGAGGACAGAATGTAGAGGACAGTTTGGACATGTCGCACAATATATTATCATATGCATAATATATTTTTAACGACCAATGCAAATTATATCAGTGGGGAAGAGAGTAAGGGAACAACAAATATCAAAGGGTCTGGGGTCCTCCCTCTATTTTTTTGTCGTTTTTAACATTTAAATACAATGACCTGTAGGACAGATGTGACAATAAACTGGTAAGGATTCTTCCTACTGCACCTTAAAGGGGTGATCCACTTTGTTAACTAGTAGTATGTTACAGAATGTCCTATTCTGAGAAATCAGACTTTATTATTTATATATTTTTAAAATTTCCTTTCTCTTCTATACATTTCTAGCCTTCGCATGAACAAATGAAAACCGGTTCTCTGTGTGGCTACAACTTTATCATCATAGTTGCTTTGTATTACCTACCTATTTATTCACATTCCAGTCTCTCATCCAAACTACTGTCTGGTTGCTAAGGTAAATAAGACCCTAGCACACAAATAGTTGCTGAAATAACTGAAAAACCACCACAAAAATGAAAAACAAAAACCAGTAGCAAATAGTCTCAGAATATAAATCTCTATGTCCTACTAAAAGTTAAATTAAAGGTGAGCAACTCCTTTAATCCGCAGGGTTTCACTAGTTATCAAACACAACTTTTTGGAAGTTTTAGAGATAACTGTATTTTTCTTTGCACGTTTTGCGTTTGTACTTTTTCTATTTGTATCAACTTTCATGGCATTCATGATTTCAGGGAAATAGAGTTTAACCGTGTTTTAAAAAAGCTCTACTACCACTAAAATTCAACCTTTACTTAATGGGCCTCCCATTTGGTCAGTCTATACACAATCATGATACAATGTTTTTTACAAGGCAAATGTGGTGTATTCTCCAGCTGTTTTTTACACAGCACAATAAATATGCCCCTTAAATAGTGGGGATTCGCTTTGCCGAAAAATTCGCTAATAGGCGAAAAATTCGCGAAACGAGTCGCGGGATGCTTTTGACGCGCGTCGCGTCGTTTTCTTCGCGCATCTCGTCGTTTTCGGCGCGTCACGTCGTTTTCTTCTTTACTTTCTATCACATGTTAAAGTCATTCTAAATTTTAGTTTTTCCTTTATTTTAAACAAATGTTTCTATAACTCTTTCTAAGAGCATTGTGTCTGTCAAACCATCATATCTGCCATAGTCCTGTGCATGCTCATAGCCTGTATAATGAGATAAATGTTAGGTTTTCTCCCTGATGTTTGTCATTCTCAGTATGAATTCTACTGCCATTTTATACACAGTAGGGGGCAATTACAAAGTCAAAGTCAATGAAGTCAATCAATCACCTTTCATTGGTTCAGCTATTACATTAATGTGTAGAACTACTTGCATCATGCCTGTAAACCAAACACCAATGAACAGGGCTTGCAGTTTTTTTTTTTATATAATAACATTTAATATCTGCTATTTTCTTTTATTGGGCAATACAATTTAACCATTTAACCATTAGTCTTTTTTCAGTCCCCCCCCCCACCTTAACTCTTTGCCCCTTGTCTAAGCTGTAACTACAGAGCGAAAAGAGCTTTATCATAACTGGGAATGAAGAGACTCAATCCAAATGGAGTATGGCTGAAGCAGTGTCATAACAATAGACGGAATGGAAAGGTTGCTTAGAACAATATAGGGGTTTGGTTTTACTTTAAAGGAGATATCAACCCATACTGTAAAAATCCCTCCCCACTACCCTGTGTAGACCAACCTCCCTCCTCCCCCCAGGCTCGCTGCCCCTCCCCGGGCAAATGCCCCTATTTTTTTTACTTACCCCTCTGTACAAAAAGGGTAAGTAAAAAAAGTCACAAAAATTTCCGATTCCGAAATCAGAATCTGCATGGAGGGGTAAGTAAAAAATAAGGGGCATTTACCTAGGGCTGCAGCTGGCCTGGGGGGGGGGGGAGATTGTGTCTATGCAGGGTAGGCAGTGTCAGACTGGGATGCCAGGGGCCCACCAGAAAACCTTAGACCAGGGGCCCAACTTTCCCAACTATTATTCCTTCTCTCCTCACTTAACCTCTTTATTCTCCTTTTCTTTTAGATCTACTTACTATACTCTATTCTTCCATTATTAAGCCTATTTTCCCACATAAAGAAATAGGGAATGAACATGAAAAAGGCCAAATTGTTAGAAGCAAGAGGGCCCACTGACACCTGGGCCCACCAGGAGTTTTCCTGGTATCCCTGTGGGTCAGTCCAACACTGAGGGTAGGGGATTTTTAAAGTAAGGGTTGAATTCTCCTTTAAGAGCAGCATGATCCAATCTTTTTAATACTGATTTCATACAAAAACTCTATTTGTATTTGATAAGTTTTGCCTATTTTTTGAATATTTTTCCAAGGGTTTAAAATATTGGTTATTCTTTTCCTTTTTTGTTAAATTTTTGGGTATTGATTATTATTATTGTTATAGCTAACTAAGCCTTGTATCCATATTCTGACACACTTCTGGAGTCCACATCTTATGGAGATCTAGTCAGGTTTATAATAGCTCATACTCTGTAAGATGTCAAAGTCACCTGAGGGAGATATAGTGACAAAAGACTGGACCACTGGAGGTAGCCAGGTACCTGCTGTGTCACATGCTCTGGTTTGATGAATTATATATTAATGTACTTATTGTCACTTACATTGGCTACTGAATACTTGTCCCTGGTGGCAGTGAGCAGCATGGGGTGACATTTGAAAGAGATATTGATCTCTTTGCATCATGTGTTTTCTGAGTGGCATAAAGAAATATTCTAAGCAAAGAATGTCATTGGGCGCTTCATATTGTAATGTGGAAAACAGATGCTATTGAGACAAATCAAACAATATCCTTTGTCTACTATTTCTAACAGTATATGTACCTCCCTCTTTCTCTATGATCTTATGTCAGATGCTTAACACAATTTATCTGCTGTCAGCTGCCTTTAACATCCTAATATCAGCAGGTGTTACTTTTTTTGTGTAGCGAGAGAGATGTATTTGTAGGTCTAGAGTAGAAGAAAAAAATGATTATTTGGTTTTGATTTTGTGACTATGCAAATTCATTGTGCTAGCACAAGATAATTTGTATAGGATGGGGTTATTTGTATATTATGCATTGCTGATCCAAAATAAAATAAGAAAATAGGCTTTTGTGCCTTAAAAATAAGTCAGTGTACAGTACAGGAGATGTGGTTCAATATAATAGCAAGGATATTGTTCACAAAATGGCATTCAAGATAGTATTATTAGCTTCCCTTATTCCCAAGATAATTATTTCAGAAGATTGGATGTTGTGCATTTATCCCCTGCAACTTATGGTTTATTTTACAGAATGACCTAGTATTTGAAGGAAACAGTATATATATATATATACAGTATAGTAGTAGTAGTAGTAGTATATATGTTCCTTTATGTTGGACTAATTCAGTAGAGATGTTTATATTTTTTCCTCAGTGCTATTATACTGATATAATATACACTCATTTTACTGTATATTAAACTGCTGTGCAAAATGGGCCCTATTTACTGCACCCCATTGTGCAATTATCTGAAGGCTTCTGGGTCTTGAGCATCCCCAACCTTTTTTACTCGTGAGCCACATTCAAATGTAAAAAGGGTTGGGGAGCAACACAAGCATGAAAAAGTCTCTTGGGGTGCCAAATAAGTGCTATGATTGAATATTGTGGTATTGTGGTAGCCCCTATGTGGACTAGCAGCCTACATGAGGCTCTGTTTGGCACTATACTTAGTTTTTATGCAATTAAAACTCACTTCCAAACCTGAAATTCAAAAATAAGCACCTGCTTTGAGGACACCAAGAGCAACACCCAAGTGGTTGGAGAGCAACATATTGCTAACGAGCTACTGGTTTGGGATCACTGGTCTAGAGACTTGCAGAATACACTTTAATTGGAAAGCTGCCTGCATTAAGCAGAACTCCATTCAAGAGGGTAGGGCAAATAGGTGTCCTCCCTTCCCACCATCCATCCACCCATCCACCCACCCCTACTTTATATATTATTGTGAAGTGCTAGGTAGCAGCTGCAAGATGCGCAGCCATCATCGTGCACTGTCCTTACCAGCTGCTGTAAGGTAGATGCTACGTTTTCATCCGGAGCTAAGTTCAGGGCACTGCATCCGGGGGCAAAAGTGATCAGGAAATGAGCAGTAAAGGGTGCGCACTTGCACCCCCCGGGTTTCAAATTAACCCTTATATTTTCCCTCAAACTCAGAGCAGTAGGGCATGATTTGGTCCAGTCTTGGTACTTACTGAAAGCTTTGTGCAATTTACCCTCCTATTTGTGCCTCTGTCCATCCATTTAGACTGTAAACTTTATGGGACAGGAACCTCCTTCCTATTGTGTCTCTTGCTGCATGGCCCTTAGATGCACATTTATCAAGGGTCGATTTTTAGAATTCATGTGAGTTTTTTTTTTAAACTCCCCTAAATTTAAATCAATTTGAAATGCAACTTGGCGAACTTTGTTAATAAAATCATTAAAATGATTAAAAGTCGAAGAATTTAAATAACCTGAAATCTAATTCGATTTGAACTCAACAAAACTCGATTTGAATTTTTTATGTCAGGAAGGCTGCATACATCTACAAATTGATCCCTGGACCCCTCCCATTGACTTATAACAGTAATTTGCAGGTTTAAGGTGGCGAATCACCAAATTTGAATTCTTAAAGGACCAGTGTATGATAAATCTCAAAAATCCGAATTTGAATTTTCAATACAACCCTTAATAAATCTGCCTAAATCTCTGTATATTCATAAGTATTAATTATTATAATATTTGTCCTGACTGTGTGCACTTTGTACATTGTAAAATTGTAAAGCTCTGCTTTTCCTATAAACATTATATAAGGTTATATATATACTGTACATAGTTGTAAGTATGCATAAAATTAAAATTTTAAAGCATTTTTTAAAATCTGTATATTTGCTTCTAGGGTACCAGAACTTGCTCATAAAAAAGTACATTGTTTATACAGCAATCTGACACTCAGGTTACTATACATCTGAACAGAGATGGACTGAATATATGTCTTTTATGATTTCCATGTATGCTTAATGATAGGGAGAAAAATTGGTATTCCAATCCTATGTGGAAAACAAACTGAATCAAATGTGAATTTGAAAGCATTCATATTCCAGTTATTGAATTTTTGATAGTTGGACTTTTGTCTGCACGTTTAACACTAAAATGAATAGAATATGGCTCGCCAGATGTATGCAATTTAATTCTATCCATGTGGCCTTTGTAATGTGGAGGCAACGTGATGCAAAAAATCGAACTATGCAGTATCAATAACATCTGGTGTACCATTAAAGTGAATATGTCTCCTTGAATAAAGTTTCCATGTATTGCTTTTTAAAACATGGTTTAAATGGCATTTATTACGTTGTAATGCTTTATAAACTCCTTATAAAATATTAATTTCAAAGTATATTGTTTCCTGCCTAGATCATAGTACATTTTTTCTCTCTCTGCTGTAAGAGAAAGAGTTTTGAGTAACATTGTACTTTGGTCTTTTCCCAACCAGATACACACAAACAAACAAAGCAACCACTGTACCATTCCTCAATATTTTACTAGTTGCTCTTTAAAAAAAAAAATATATATAGGGCATTAAGGATTTAACAATTCATTCCAGCACAGAAAATAATTGTCTGTAGCTGGTCTTCCTGCATGCAGTGGGTAATGGTAACCATTGCTGTGATGAGCTCTACCTTCCCACAGAACAGAATGGAATTCAACTGCTCAAAGCCGTTGAATACATTCTAACAGACTGACTCTGGTACAAAAAATAAGTTGTTTATTTGTTGCCCATTATTAATCACATTTAGAGCCAATATTTAACAGAAATAGTAAATCATAGGACTTTGTTGTGTTTGGTAGCCGAGAATGAGCAGAGTATAACAGTGCTTTATTAGCAGGTTCATGCAGCCATTACACAACAGCAACATAAACTCTAGAACCTCAAGCAGTATAGAAGGCACAGTGTATGCACAGTTTAACACATGTGCACAGTGACATCTACAGGCCATTTGTATAAACACCACATGTTCCCCATATAGTAGGAAAACATTTGGGCAAATGTAATAAACAACAACAATGCACCTCAAAGCAATACTATACATTCTTCACATGACATAGTCCTTGGTCCATACAGGTAGTTTTCTGATTCTCTCCGAATGCCTTATAGGTTCACTTTCTTCAGCCCTATTACAGTTGGCATCAGGAGTAGGAAAATGCCCTTCATCAAATGGAGCTCCTCCAAAGTCATATCTAGCAGGTGCAAGACGACTTGCATTCCATATGCGTCCATCAGATAGTTCAGATGTGTATGGTCCTCGCTGGTGGTGTAGTAAATTTAGATTGTCCTTGTTTCAGTAGTCCTGGTTTCTTAATTCTGACTAAAGATCCTGGCTGAAAGTGCACTTCTCTTGCACCACGTTTTCTGTCAGTATAAGCCTTGCATTTGGCTTGTTGACATTTGACAATGTCTGCAGTAGATTAATTTATAGGAACAGTATTTTGTGTAAGTTTGATGTCTGCAACATGGAACATATCTGTCTGCCATGTAGTAATTCAGCTGGAGATGATTTAGTTGTTGCATGGCACCTTGCTCTGTAGTTATTTAGGAACTCTGTTGTAAATACTTTACAAGTAAGGTTTGCTGTCTGTAGTGCTTCTTTCAGACTTTGGTTGAATAACATAATTTCTCCATTTGCTTTTCGGTAATACACTGAAGATTTCTTGTTCGCAATATTCCACTCTCTCAGCAAGAATTCAAACTCAGATGAGACAACTGTGTTCCATTGTCTGATATTAACTCCTTTAGGTTCCCTTCTATGCTGAAGACTGTAGACAGAAATTTTATTACTGTAGCTGATGTTATATGAGAAACAAATGCAATTTCAGGCCATTTAATGTAATAGTCTATCAAGGTTATAGCAAATCTGCAGTCTATAGGACCATCTGCAAAACGACCCACAATATCAATAGCAAGTTTTTTCCATGCTGAATCAGGGAATGGTACTGACTGAAGTGGTGGGGTGTGTGCAATAGCTGTTTTGTCTTGATTCTGACAAGTAACACAAGAATGAATGGTGGCTACCACATCGGCATCCATTGCTGTCCACCAGTATAGTTCTTGTAGTCTTTGTTTTGAACGTACAATTCCTTGATGACTCTCATGTGCTATTTGTATGAGCTTTTCTCATAAGGTCTCTGGTACCCATAAGCAGTGAGTTCCATGGACAACATTATGCAGTCACTTGGATTTGTAAGCTAAATGTGTCATGACTCAGGGCTAATTGAAGAAACTGTGTTATCCAAAGTTATCTTAACTCATTTAATGCATTTAACCTTTTCATTAGCATACCAAAGCACCATTGTTTTCAATAGTGAACTCTTTAATTGGATGGGATGCTGTGACACAATATTCTGTGCTAAGTGGGATAAATGGGATAGATGAGTTAAGTCACGATGCATTTAACACACAAATCCAAGTGACTGCATCTGTAGCCATCTACTTTCATGTCTAATACTGTAGTAAGGTTGAAGATCAGGACTGAGTTTCTTCTCAGCATTTGGCCATTTGCTTTGTAAGATGTCCCGTAGTTTTACTTGAATTGGACATGTGAGGCACGCTTGCTTAAGATGTAGATGATAGTAAATCAGTAAGTGCTACAACTTCTGATTCGAAAATCCAATGCTAATCGAATATCGGATAGAAACTAATTATTTTTGGGGAATAATAGTACATTTGCCCCAAAGTATGGCAGCTTTCATACACAGAAATGAATGTATTTCTATAAAAGCTATTCTCGCTTATGAAGCAAATATACCAGATTTAAAAAAGGCAGACATTAAGTGTTAATGTAGACCTTTTACTATTTATACATTGGTAGTTTTATACCATAGTAATTTTAATTACATTTAATTGCAGTGGTGATCAACATCATCAACATACATATCATAAGACATATAACATAATATTCAGGCAATGTGGCTGCTGATTTAATAAAATGTTGACTGGCAATATATGTAGGTTTAACTTTTACAATTAGTGATGGGCGAATTTATTTGGCAGACGCGAATTTGCGGCAAATTCCTGCGAAACGCCAGCAAAAATTCGCCTGCCGAAAATTCACTGGCGTAAAACAAAAAACGCAAAAAATTAATTTCGCACTGGAAATTCACAAATTTTTTGGCAAAGCAGGATAGAGCATCACTATTTACAATATATGAGAAGGTAATTTACAAATGCAATGTCTGCGTACATTAAATAAATAGATTTCCTACATTATTTGCCAATAGATGCTAATTGTTCATAACAGAATCTGTTGTAAAATAAACAATGAACTCAGGCATTTTAAAGAAATAATACATAAATATAAAATACATACTTGAAAAAATATCCATGCCCTTGCACAGTGAGCAATCAGGGATATTTTATGCACGCTCAAGAAATTGCCTTATGACTACTATCTTGTACATTAAAACTTGGTGATTAATGCCTTCCTTTTAAAAATCTGTTTGGTTTTTCTTTGTGATAAACTGTTGCCACTTTAATGTAATTTGCCTGGCCAAGGCCAGTTCCCATAAACCTAACAACTTCTGACGTTTTTCAGCCATTCTGTGTGTCTAATAATTCTAACTAATATTTCTGAGGGGCTCCATTATTCTTGTTCTCGATATATTATTTCCCCATTCATGGTAGATTGCAGGAGCAGTATGCCATGTTTCTTATTCGTTATAATGTAAACGAGTGAAGTAAGATCACCAGCAAAGCCTAAAGTTCTGGCTGCCTTGTCTAACCCCTAGCCAAGCCTTTCAGTATTGGAAAATGCCAGGGTTATATAGCAGTCAGTGTGACCATATCTGGTACAGTCTGTCTTTTATCTAACAAGGCAAACTGCTAGCTCAGAACTTCCCAAGATCATTCTCCATATGCCCCATGTTGTTTTTCTAAGTGGGAATGAACATATGGGAATGAACAGACCACCACCCATTTGACACTACACTTAGATTAAAACAATTTATAGGCCAATTCAACTTTTGCATTCCCTTTTCCCCTCAAGTTATGTTAGTTTCTCTTAAAAGGGGTACAGCTACAGTGTTTATTGGCTCCTAATAAAAGTGAACAAAGTGGTATAGATTGTAAGATTCCCTGGGACATGATTAATGTGAATGATGTACAATCTCTATTTACCATGTAAATGTGTCAATGCTATAAAAATAACACAATGAAAATAAATAATCTTCTGCATGGACACTTAACCACACAGACTTAAAAAAACTGTATAAAAAAGTAATTTTCAAATTAAATATGAACCCCAAATTCTTTTTTTCATTAAAACATCCATACTAGTTATAAACTACTACTACTACTACTACTACTACTACTACTACTACTACTACTACTACTACTATATGAACTTTTGTTTTATATCTGTGCTGTGATGATTTAATTATTTACTTCACAAGGAACAAACATGGAGTATCTTCAATTTCCCTGTTTGTACTAGATTTTTTTTATTAAAACAACAGACAAAAAGTATGCTCAGTACACCTAGGGGCAGATTTTTTTTTTCAATTGAATCATTTGATTGAAATGATTTTAATTATTTTCACAAAAAAATTACATTTTCAAAAATGTTCAAAAACAGTCCTTAAAGATTCTAGGAGGTCTACCATAGGCTAAAACAGCAATTTGGCAGGTTTAAAGTGGCTAAGGGATTTGAATTTTTTAAAGAGACAGTACTTTGATTTAAATTTTAAAATTCAAATCAAATATTTTTCAATTCAAATAAAATTTTGGCCTATTCGACATTGAAGTACCCAAAAATTACTTTGAAATTCAAATTTTCACTTCAACCCTTAGCAAATATGTCCACTAGTGATGGGGAAATCTGACCCATTTTGCTGGCCGAAAATCCGTAAAATGGCTAAAATTTGCGGAGATGCATTGATTGAACACGGATCATAGATTTCATGTTGAAATTAGAGTATATGTAAGTATCTGATTGGTCCATGAACAGCATCTTTTGTTGATACTGTTATATTGCTGTGAGAGTAATCTTTAGCAACACAGATATGTGAGCCTATTTCTTCAATATGGATTACATCTACCTACTGAGAAGAGACTTTCCTTGGTTATATAAGTTCATGTTTTATTTCTTCATCTTCTTCTTATTAATAAAGGGCCAACTTATTCTGCAGCATTGTACAAAAATGGATCTATACATTGAACATACAAATTTACATACAGAACAACCAGCACTAGGGGGCAAGGTTAAGCAAGGGTACAAGTGAAAATTCTTATTAAACAAATTCAAATTTTGAAGTAATTATTGGGTAATTTGACTACTGAATAGCCCAAAATTCTATTCGAATTGAAAAAATTTAGTTTGGATTGAAAAATTTGACCATTCGAAAATTGAAGTATTGTCTCTTTAAAAATTTTGAAATAGACCCTTTGCCACCTTAAACCTGACGAAATGCTGTTTTAGCTTATGGGGGACCTCCTAAAACTTTTATTAAGTCTTTTAGAAATTTTTCAAAAATCTAAATTTTTTTGGAGGAAATCGTTTGATAGGAATGATTCAAAAGAAACAATTCAAACTATTTTAATTCGATTTAAAACGTGCTTACTTCAAAAAAAATTTTGATGGTGAATTTCTAAGTTTTTTCACTTCGAAATTTGACCCTTGATAAATCTGCCCCCAGGGTTGAAGAGGGTCCTTCCAAACAAGCTTACAATCTAAAAGTACAATTAGATATTCTTTTGTATACTGGAGGTAGTGAATACAAATATTTACTTAATGGTGATGTGTCTTTTTTTAGGGGAACAGACCCTTTTTCTAGTACAGTTATGGGACCTGTTATCCAGATGGTCAGGACCTAGTGCTTTCCGGATAACTATGGATCTTTCGGTAATTTGGCTCTTCATACCATAAGTCTACTAGAAAATCATGTAAACATTAAATAAACCCAATATATCTTAGTTTGGATAAAGTACAGGCTACTGTTTTAACAGAGAAAAAGCAAATCATTTTAAAAATGTGGATTCTATGGATAAAATGGAGTCTATGGTAGATGGCCTTTCCGTAATTCGGAACATTCTGGATAACAGATTTTTGGATAACGGATCCCACGCCTGTACAGGTAGCTGTAAATGATTTCTTGCTGTTATTAATTTGCTGTTATTAATTTGATATGTGAGCTTGCACAACTTCGGCTATGCTTTCAACTTTTAATGAAATAGACTTTGCCTTAAAACATAACATTGTGTTTGTTCTGTTCTTGAATGGAAAAAAAAAACATTTTATTAGATAAATTATTGTTTTAGTTTTGGAGGAAAATGAAAGAGGAAGTAAATTTCTTCTTGTATTGCGAGATAAGATAATCATCGAGTAGATTCAATGACATAAAATACAATGAAACGTAGATTTGCTTTGCCTCTCATGTCAGTGGAATCTAAGCTTGATAAACAATCCCATTTTAGTGTATTCCGTTCCTGCTATAAAGCATTCCTATATGTCAGCTCAATAATCAATCTGTCTTATTTTACCTTAGACATTGTCCTGTCATATGCCTCTTCCTTCTTCTCTTACTGTTAAAATATTTATGTAAGAAAGCTTGCAATTGTTCAGTAATGTGAAAGTATCCAGAATTTGTTGCAAGACTTGAGAATTATTTTGGCATGGAGGCATTTTGTTTCATTCAAATATGTTCGTTGGAGTTATACTTGAAAGATTTTGGAAGAGAAAAAAGATTTTGTGATGATACCATTCAATATATTTGATTAATTCTACTAATTTTTCCCCTTTGGAAATGTTAGCTTTGATGCTTGCTCCAATTTCATAGATGGAAGAATTTGATACATGGCCTTGTCTGTCAGAATGACTATATTGCCTTTATAAACTTATCTTACCAAGCAAGTGTGCCTTTTCTTTTCCTTGTTATTTTCCTTCAGAAGTGTTCATAGCTTACTGTTAAGTGTCTGTAGAAACTGCAGGCCGAAGAACCCCCTGATTGATTCTTAGCAGAATCCTAAGGTTATAGGGCAAGATTCACAGGGGAAGCACATTTGAAACAATAACAGCAGGAATGTTAGGCTAGACTCCTGTATGTGACAATGTGCTTGTTTTTACAATGATATTGAAGCTACACACTGAAATATAGTAATCTTCAAATGGTTTTACAAATGTAAATTTAATGTTGCGTATATTTACATTGCTACTGTTTGTGTATTAATTGAAGTATATTCATAATAAATACAGCTATAAAAATTAACTGAAGAGTAAAGTATGGGACGTGTTATCCAGAATGTACAGGACCTGGAGTTTTCCAGATAAGGGATCTTTCAGTAATTTGGATCTCCATATTTTAAGACTAAAGAATCCCTTAAACCCAATAGGTTTCTTTTGTACCCAAAAATGATTCATTTATCTTAGTTGGGATCAAGTACAAGTTACTGTTTTATTATTATTAGAGACAAAAAGGCAATAATTAAAAAAAAAAATCTGAATTATTTTATTTAAGTGGAGTCTATGGGGCAGATTCACTAAAGCGTGAAGTGTCTAACGCTAGTGCTAATTCGCCAGCGTGCTGTCATTTCGCAACTTCGCAAATTCACTAACATGGACTTGCGCAACTTCGCACCCTTACGCCAGGCAAAGTTGCGCACTGACAAAGGATCG
>CM044435.1:38428205-38438502 GCA_024363595.1 Xenopus borealis | reverse complement strand
CTCCTTTACACTTTTTACAGCTTTAATAATTTCCATGTAATTGCATTTATGTGGATTATACCCTAATGGTTTTTAGTCTCCATTCAAAAGACAGTGATACTACCAGGAAAGATTTGCCATGAATAAAGAAGCACAAATACTGTATACATTCCTTACAAGTGCACATTTGACCTTTTCCGAGTCTAATGACTTCATTTTTACTTGAAAAGATGTTACTGTCATTCAGCATTATTACAGATATTCTGCTATGACCACAGCTAGACCACTGAATGGTACAGTTGTGAGATCTAAAAATAAATAGCATGAGAATTACATCCATGAGCAGAAAAATATCTTGTATATATATAAATTTCTATTTTTCCTAAAATAATCTCTTGTGCAAAAAATAGTCTTACAATTTGCTCTGTTGGTGTGATATTAGACAAAGTACACATTCAGTTATCAAATATTACCATCACTGGACAAATAGTTCGTTTTTTGTATTTGTACTGGATCCATGCCTTTTACATGTTACCATTTCATCTGTTGGTCTGTTTAGAGGCCTGTGTAAGCCTTGTCAACTAAATGTTTTTTTAAATTGAAAAACCCTCATTTTTTGTAATTTCCAGGGAAACTGTGAAATTGAGAATACTCCATGTTTGGTCCTTAAAGGGAAACTGTCATGGGAAAAACATGCTTTTTTTAAAACGCATCAGTTAATAGTGCTGCTCCAGTAGACTTCTGCACTGAAATCCATTTCTCAAAAGAGCAAACAGATTTTTTTATATTAAATTTTTTAAATCTGACATGGGGCTAGCCATTTTGTCAATTTCCCAGCTTCCCTGGTCATGTGACTTGTGCCAGCACTTTAGGAGGGAACTGCTTTCTGGCAGGTTGTTGTTTTTCCTTTTCAATGTAACTGAATAGTACGCAGTGGGACATGGGTTTTTACTATTGAGTGCTTATATCTATCAGGCAGCTGTTATCTTGTGTTAGGGAGCCGTTATCTGGTTACCTTCTCATTGTTCTTTTGTTAGGCTGCTGGGTGGGGGAAAGGGAGGGGGTGATATCACTCCAACTTGCAGTACAGCAGTAAAGAGTGATTGAAGTTTATCAGAGCACAAGTCACATGACTTGTGGCAGCTGGGAAATTGACAATATGTCTAGCCCCATGTCAGATTTCAAAATGAAATATAAAAAAATCTGTTTGCTCTATTGAGAAATGGATTTCAATGCAGAATTTTGCTGGAACAGCACTATTAACTGATGCATTTTGAAAAAAATTTTTTTTTCCCATGAAAGGATCCCTTTAAGAAGTATCAATATACAGCCCCTTTCTGATTTGATAGCAGGAGTCAATTATCCCTGTGAATCCAGGTATATTATATACCTCACAAGGACCAGACATTGGGCCCTCTTCCTGTCTATTTAAGGAGACGTCCAGAAACCATGTTTGGAAGAAATCGGCAACAGGGGAACACTTGTAGAATAGGTTCTTCTTTACAAAATAGTGCAATGTACCTGTATGTGCTATTGCAGAGTGAAAAACTGCATTGCAATATCACCGTTGGTGAAATTGTGCTGATCACTAACTGTGGGGCATATTAAAATTACACAGCATAGCCCCAGGAAAATGACTAGATCTGCATCCTATTAAGCAATCCAGCAAAGTATTTGCAAGTTTGTGCGAGTATTTCAATAACGCCAACCCTTTTATTATCAAAGCATTCAGTGCTATGGGTTCAGAAAATCACAGGGACATTTACATTTTAACAATTATCAGTTATTCTGTACAGTATATGTAGCACTCTCCAGCTTCTCTTCTTTTAATCTAAAGAACATTGCATTGCCCTGGGAGACCCCATCTATGATACATCCATTATGAGGGCCATTTTTAAGCAGGAAAAAACCTTCAAGATTTTTGTTTGTTCCACATCTGCAGCAACTCTAGTGGTCCTTGTGAGTTTACAATGATATGACCATGACCATACTTTAAACAGGCTTTTTTTTAATTTAAATACAGATACTGTACAAATACAAACCCTTTCTTGCAGACTAGAAGTGATTCATTCCAATAGCCTTGGGCAATCAAGCAATCAGCTTTTATGTATCAAGTGCCTCACTTGGGAGCCTAGTATTCTTGTGTGTCTAACAGAAGCCTCTCTTTTGTGCTTTCTATTACATGGGCATATACATTTGTTAACTGGGAATTTAAGCAGAGTTTATAATTACAATCCCAACAAATTGGATGAGATATAAGTGTAACAAAATTTACATTATAAAATCATTCTTACTTTCTTTTTGACCTTAGAACATCGCCAGGGCTAGCTCGTTGTTAGGCGAGAATAATGAAACAGGTCTGATCATCACACACTCCAAACTCTAATCAAGAAAAGTAATTATAGAAATGACTGTAGAAGCCACCAGTAATGTTCTTGTGAAGTCGAAGGCAGATTCCACCTTTAAAGTGTGTACTCAGGTACAGGATAGCAATAATTAACTGTGCACCCTAACAGATGGAGATTAAAGTAACTATTTGCTGACATACTTGCATCTAATGTGTTGCTGTGAAATGTATTTTTTGCTTAGATTTCATATGGTATGCCATTTCTAAATCTTAGACATAAGGAATAAATATGTAATACTGAATTAATTTTATAAAGCAGTGAGCAGAAACAAAAGTGTGCAAAAGACAAATATTTGAAATAGTAAGTGTATGTGTTTGCAAAATATAGTATTTAGAAAAGAAAAACAATCATATGGAATGAAATATTTTTTCTGCAGTCATCAGTTTTGTCTGCATTACTGTTTCTCTATTAACACTATACACATTTTGACCTTGCAAGAGTGCAATCATTTCATTTTTCAGGTCATTATGCTCTAAAAATTTTACTTTTTACACAAAAATACAGATGCTGCCATAATATTAGGGTGTTTCTATTTTAAAGGATAAGATAAAATATAGGGAATGTTCCCTTCTTTATACTGTCCAGACCACAGCCCATGGCATTCTTTTGACCTCTTTAGCAGAATACCTCGTGGGGCTTTTTGTCACCTCCTTAAAGTCATGCTTGTAGGAAGGTGAAAATTGCCCATTATTACTATTCCATTGAATAGTATTATCATCACTGTATACCTGCTGGAGCTTTTGCCTTTCTGTTGGAAAATGCTCACTTCTGCATTTTGGGCAATAAGTCAACTGGCAGGGATACATCCCTATTCAATGGCATGCCACCCCAAGCCTAGGTCTTTGTGCTGTGCCCAGCACAAAGAACATTTTGCATGGATCAATATGATATATAATTGATCAAGTTGAACAAATGGGTTAATATAAAAATATGTTTTGCAACCAATAGTCATGGACTGGACAAAAGACAAATTCTTTAAATATTTTATTCATCTGTAAGATCTTTGGAAAAATCTAAATAAAGAGAGTTAGAATGGTATGCTGTCTCCGGCCAGCACAAACAGAGCATGATCGTCAGACAGGCTAGAGTCAGGATTGGAGAGCATAGAATAGTCAGTGGACAAGCAGAGGTCAGGATTGGAGAGTTTGGAGTTAACAGGCAGGCCAAGGTCAGGATTGGTGAGAATCAGAGTAGTCAGGCAAAGCAAGGGTCAATAACAGAAGACAGGAAATCACACGGATTAAGCACCCAGGAACTTTCTAAATAGAATCTAACAACGGGCAAGGATCTGTAGACTGAATCCCCTTTTATGCATTTGAATTTTGCACCATTGCGCGTGACGTCATCACGTTGGCACATAAACCTGGAAGTGCGCCATAGAGAAACCAACAACAGAAGGGGATAGACACACGCAGCATCGTCCCCACCGGAGACATTGCGTGCGCCCCCACATGCCACTAGTCTACTAGGGTAAGCGTTCTTTACATTACCTTTCAGGAGTTCAAAAAGTTTTATCCTGCTGGCATTTCAAAATATTGAATCGCTAAATTTGTCTTGATGGATTCATCTTTACTTTTTGTGAATGGAGTAAGTTTTTCTCCTAAACATAAAAGTAAAGCAAGAATAAGATACACCTGTAAAACAAATCACTTTTGTAATCTGAAAGGGCCTCTGACCTACAGCACTCTCTCTCTCTCTCTCTATATATATATATATTTATATATAGTTATATTCTAGCTCATCTGTAGTAAAAAAACTTTTAGGTTTCTATCAGTCATAGCATTACAAAATGCATATTTTCTAGTCTTTTTAGAAGTCCTTACCATTTCTTGGTGTTCTGTTCCTGGCCTTCTCTGCTTTGGTTTTTGCCTTTTTCTCGATGTTGATGTTATCAAATGCATTGGTGACATAATTAATAAGTAACATATGTGCTGTGTATGTACACATAGCTCGTAATGTTTATTGTAAATGTAGGAATCTATAAGTCTTACCAGCAGCTATACAGTTAAATCCCCACCCTGTTAGTTACTAGGCAGAAGCCTGTGTATCTATTTTGTGTTAATGCTGCAGTTACTGGCCAGGTGGCGCTGTGACCACATCCTGCCTTACACTGTATAATGCTGGGAAGGGAGTGGCAGCTTCCTCCTTGGCCTCTGGATGCTGATCCAGCAGGGTGTGCCCAGGGGGGACCTGCATCATCATTTTCAGGTATAGGATGATTCCTTTTACAAGGATACTGTTGGAGCTACAAAATACAAGATAAATATATAATAAAGAAAACATGAATCATGTGTGTATGTGCCTAATTCAGAAAAATCCACCTAACCATAGTAAGTCTAATATAAGTAATTCTAAAACAACTGGACTTGCTGAGTAATTTCACTAATTACTCAGCAAGTCCAGTTGTTTTAGAATTACTTATATTAGATATACCATGACCTGGATGAATGAAAATCTTCATAGTCATGACCATAGTAAGGTTTCACTACTATAGTTTAATGATTTAATAAATGAATACAAGAGTACAGGCCAATTCTTTTAGCACCCATGCTAAAAATAATTTTTAAATCAGATCTGATTATTGCTTTTTTTGTGAATTATTACTGCAGTGTAAACAATCAGCACAAAGTCGAATTTTGAGCGGAATATACATTTTCCCCCACAATGCAGAGTTTATTCCCTGAGTTCCAGTGTTGCTGCAGTCATAAGGGACATTGCACCTAATACAATGGTGTTTGCCTATTTCTGGTCCTCAGAGGGAGAGTGACAAATGCACCCGACTCTTTAGATGCCTATTAATGCAGATTCCAACAGTCTCAGTCTGCAATAGAGACAATGTCAACAGAAGTTAGTGCAACTATAAATATTCACATACCATCTTGTATGGAAACCTATACTATGCCTGGGAAGATGCTTTACTTTTAGAAATGAAAGTCACTGAGCTACTTTAGTCTGTTTTTCTATTTATTATAAAGTTACATTTTCTGGTTCTCAAGAATAAATTTCCCCTTTCCTGAATCTGCATTAAATATTATGGTGAAGTGAAACCTCCTCATTCTATTTTCCAGTCTTATAATTACATCAAAATATGGAGTTTTCACCTGTAATTACAGAGAGTGTTCTTACTTTTTTCTTCAATTTTTGCTCCTGGCCTCGACTGCTTCGGCTCTGCCCTTTCCTTGATGTTGAAGCCATGATATGTATCAGGGAAATATTTAATAAACAGCATTTGTGCTGTGCATGTAGGCTTATTTGACAGGCAATATTTATTATATGACATATAGTGCCTACAAATAAACTTTTTCTTGGTTACAAATGTTCTGTCTTTTATAAGAAAGGTTTTGATTTTATTGTTCAGTAGAGAGCCATGGATGATTTGTGACCGGATTGTATTCTACACAACTTATCTGTTATATATGACTTTTTCCCCTCTCCAGCTTGAATAGCTGTCCTCACAGAAGCTTATTGATACAAACTCAAACTGTAGTAGCATTATAATACATTGTATTTAAATGCATTTAAACTAACCATATCCCCAATGCACAATTTCTTGCAGTCACTCAGAGCAGATGAAGAGGACAAGAGCAGTTGGGCTACAATATGTTAAATATATTGAATATAAACATGTAGAAGGAAACTGGCATCAGCATAATTTTATTTTTTTTAATAAATTGCAGCAATTTATTTGGGAGATAGGCAGTAGAGTCACCATAAATTCAATATGATATTTCCAAAATGCTTGCTTTTACTACTGAAAAAGAAAACTAGAATATGTCAATATGTTGGTATACAACTTTTATCATAATAAATAAATCATAAAACAAGAATCTGTGAACAAGTATCTTTGGTATATTTAGCTGATTTTGCTCATAGGTCATTTCTTGTTCTTCCATTTTAAGAAAGTTATTCGCCTCTTAGAATTTTATTAATTGCTTCCTTGCCAACTTTGACCTTTTGAGGTGCTAAAGCTAAATTCTTCTTATTTGCTTCCATAGGTCTGGGTGTTAGAGGACATGTTACATGCTCATGGCAAGCCAAAGGATTAGTCACTATGTAACACTTACATATAACTTACTTCCATCTATTCTTTCTCTTATACTTTAGTTGCACAATTTGTTAGTAACAGGCATATGCACTAATATTTTGGAATTGTCATATTTTGGGATTTTGATATTCTAGAGACATTTTATTAAATTATATCGCTGTTATTGATTTATATAGTGAATAAAGTACCCCCTCTTGTGAATTATAAGGATATTATAAGTTACCAAGGAGTTTCATGACCATATAAAAACATATAAAAATAAATTTATACAGGTCATGGAACTCCAAGGTAACTTCTAATATCCTCATATTTTGCAAATGGGGGTACTTTATTTATTATAATACACAAGTTTTAGTGAGTCATGTGACTGAAATGACATCAGAACTCACCGTTTATAAGGATATAATTTACAAGATATTCACAGCTTTTGTGTATTATAAAGGGATTATAACCATTTATTAATTGGAAGACATTTTTAGAAGCCTATAATATATTGTTACCCCATGAAAGGAAAACTATATACTCTCAAACAATGTAGGTCTCTATAAAAAGATATTGCATAAAACAGCTTATATGTAAAACCCAGTATCATTTAAATAATCCGTAATAATATACCTTTTTAGTAGTATTTGCCATTGGGTAATCATAAATAGAAAATTAAAAAAAAAAAAAAAATAAGGAAAGCCCCCTGTGATCGTATGATTCACAGTGCACACAAACACTCCAAACAAACTATGCTTGATAGGTCACATGAGCCAATTAACAGACAGAGTTCTGTTTTTTGATCCCACACTTCTTCCTGTTACCATTAGAGTTGTAGTATTTCTGGTCAGGTGATCTCCGAGGCAGCACATAGAACATCACAAATGGTGGTTCAATGCAAAAGATGACAAAAGGCAATATTTACTTAAATATACTGTATATTACAGTTTGATAAGATTCTTAAATGTGCCACTTAATTTGATATAAACTGTTTTCATTTTGGGGTATAGTTTTCCTTTAGGCTGGGGACAGACAGGGAGATTTGGGGAGATTCTGTCGCCTGGCGTTTAATAGCAGGCAACAATTTCCCCAAATTTCCTTCTCCCTGTCTGTCCCCAGCCTTAAGAGCAATCTGCTCTTACTTTACTTGTGTCATTAATATTACATGCTGGTAAATACCATTTTGTGTATTTTTCATAAATTCTTTTTATATCTCAACATTCCAGTTGAAAATAAGATCTTCCCTGGCCATGGCCATATGTGTAAAGATAGGGTGATAAGTTGCACATAGTTTCAAGAGCAGCAGGAGTGTTAAGTAGTAGGAATTTATATTTTAAATAATCTAATGGCAGTAGAAACTAAAGAACTGCATTTTTTAGAGAAATATGTAATGATTGTAAACCCAGCACTATGTCACACCGAGCACTACTTGGCATTTAGCCATTGCACCTTTTCCCAGAGGAACAATTGTAGACAAAAAACATAATTTTCTCTGTAAAGAATGTGTAAAAGTTGCAGTGCTTCAGTCTACAATAGGAAATCCTTGTACTTCATTCAGAGTGACAAATGGGCACAAAATGCCTTGTGCTATAAAATTTATATTTTTCTGAGAAATGTTTAGTGCTAGCATAGATGAGACATTTGTAATAGATTAAGTAACCTACAGTTATTCCTAGAATTAATATATTTAATTTAATAACACTTCTACTTCGGGGCACATTTACTATGGGTCGAAGATAATTTTCAAATAAAATTCGAATTTTTAAAATTTGAAATTTAAAGTAATTTTGGGCTACTTCAAATTCTGAACTACTGCCCAAAATTCGATTTGAATTGAAAAAATTAAAAAATTCTAATTCTGAACTACTGTTTCTTTAAAATCCTTCGAATTCGACACTTCACCAATTTAAAGCTGCCGAATTGCCATTTTAGCCTATGGGGGACCTCCTAGAGCCAGTCCTGAAAATTTTGGATGAAATCTTTCGAATGTTGCATTCAAATGTTTCGAATAATTTCAATTCGATCGAAAATTGACCTATTTGCATAGGCATAGGGTGAATTTTTTGTTTGAGAAGGTTAAAAATGGGCCATACACAGAATGACCTAAATCTAACATGAGACTTGGAGGATTTGCGGCTGGCATAAAAACAAACCCCACCCAGCTTGTACCTCCAGTGGTTCCCACCAAGTTCCAGGAAACTGTATAAAAGTGCAGGCAGGAGTGCTTTTTCACTCTAAAATGTATTTACACATGCACTCCTTGGTTTTCAACTGAGGACACATCATATGGGTTCTCCATCCTCAGATATTCCCTTATTTTAAACAAAGGGGTGATTTTTTTGTGGTGTTAAAAAGTGGTAGCTTTTTTTCCTTCAAAATCTCCAAAGATAAACAAAATGCTGCTCCAATCAACCTTGAGTGATAAAAAGTATAAACTGATGGAACATTGGAATCATGGTGTCCTATGTATGTTAACTTAAATAGGTTTCAGTTAATTTTATAAAGAGGAAAGTAGTGGGTACTGACTCCCTAGGCAGATTATATGCAGTCATGGTTGTCAAGGTAAAAATTATCTTTGATACCAATGTTATTAATAGGGCAAAAGGTTAAACATATCGGAATGGCAGTATGTTGTGAGATGCAGGCTATATTTCCAAAATGTCCAAAGTAATAAATATTTGAATCCACAAACCGTCTGCAATGTTGTTTGTTGCTCAATCAAACAGTGATCTGGTTTTGCCACTTTCAGAAGAATGCATCATATAGAAAAAAGGTTCACTGGAGAGCAGTTTTCAAGTGCTTTATTAAAGTTGCAAGGCACTACAGAGGGGGTCCTTAAGACTGCTCTCTGTTGAACCTTTTTTCCTGTATTTCCAAAACAAATGCATTATTTGCAGTGTGATGCAGTGGGTACTGATGCCAGATATTCAGGCATGCTCCCACACTAACATTCACACAGAAGTACAACATTGGTTTGTTTCCCAGCCACCTTAACTAACTAAAAATGAATACAACAATAACAAACGTAAGAAAAAAAAATTACAAGTACAAGACAAAAAAAAACAAAAAAGCACAATTAGCATTCGCAGGGGAAAGAGCTAATTTAGGACTGAACAAGTTTGATAGTGAAATTATATATGCCAGGTAACAACATTTAATTTGACCTAGTGTGTCAGCCTTTGGACTTTATACAGTATAGTACCTTTGGGAGTGGGATAAAATCTGCAGGAAATGTTAAGAGTGAGTATCTTAGGTAAAGGCTACAGCTTACAGATTCTTCTTGGTTAGTCCTCATTTCTGGATTTCCTTCCGTTTGTAGCTGTAGTATCTCCCCAGCCCCGCCTAGCCAGGGCTTGATTGGATAATTTTACTGTCTGGCAAGAGAGCTACACTCTGATTGGAGAAGCCACAAGACAAAAGATCCAATCAGAGTGCAGCTGATTGCATGAGAACCAGAGCTTGTAAGGAGACAAGAATATTTCCACGATGTTAAAGGATCCAGTGCAGTTCAAGTCATAATGGAGTATGTTTTTTTTAGGTGCCAAACAGGTTTGAGGAGGCTTAGCCTGCCCTAGCGTTATTCAAAATCTGTCTATGCCTATTTAGTCCATTTTCCATAAAAAATGACCCCCCCCAAAAAAATTCAATAGTTGAATTTCAAAGTTTTTTTCACCTCAAAATTATTAAATCTGCCCCATCATGATGTATTGGCTAAAAAGTACAGTAGGATATAAATTACATTTACATAATATTTGCATTTATGATTTGCCAGGAATTATAGAACACCATTTACTTTCCAAAATCTTACCCAAAGAATACACCATTACAAGTTTATGAACATTTATTTGATGTTTATCTGTGTAACACATTGAATTGTCATGCA
>CM044435.1:38415550-38427672 GCA_024363595.1 Xenopus borealis | reverse complement strand
CCAAATTTTTTTTAACTTATAAGGGAGCCTTGGGGGGTTTACGTTTTTAGCAAGTTTAAAATGCTTCTTTTTGGAGCAATAGGCGATCCACGTCGTCTCCTCTTGGAGGTATTGGAATATAGTCAATTGGCATGCACTTGAAAGATGTAATGGAATGTTTACCATGTAGCAAGTGTTGTGCTATAGCCTGCTTAGATATATTCTGAAAAAACTGACTGCCCATTATAAATGTGCTGTACATAGTACAGTTACCACCAGATCCGAACTGAGACTTAAAATAGGCTCTGGCATTTCAGGTACACAGAGGCCCACTCAGCCCACATAGAGGCCCAAACAGCCCCCACCAGCCCACAAAATTCTGACTATGGGACCTTATAGCAGTCCCTCTGGCATTTGCCAAAACCCACAGATTGCCAGTCTGGGCCTGGTTACCACACTTAAAGGGATACTGTCATGGGAAAATAGTGCTTCTCCAGTAGACTTATGCACTGAAATCCAATTCTCAAAAGAGAGAACAGATTTTTTTATATTCAGTTTTGAAATCTGACATGGGGCTAGACATTTTGTCAATTTCCCAGCTGCCCCTGGTCATGTGACTTGTGCCTGCACTTTAGAAGGGAAATGCTTTCTGGCAGTGTGTTGTTTCTCCTTCTCAATATAACTGAATGGAATGCAGTGGGACATGGGGTTTTACTATTGAGTGCTGTTCTTGGCTCTACCAGGCAGTTGTTATCTTGTGTTAGGGAGCTGTTATCTGGTTACCTTCCCATTGTTTTGTTGTAAGCCTGCTGGGGGGGGGAGAGTGGGGTGATATCACTCCAACTTGCAGTACAGCTGTATAGAGTGACTGAAGTTTACCAGAGCACAAGTCACATGACCTGGGGCAGCTGGGAAACTGACAATATGTCTAGCCCCATGTCAGATTTCACAATGAAATATAAAAAAATCTGTTTGCTCTTTTGAGAAATGTATTTCAATGCAGAATTCTGCTGATGCATTTTGAAAAATTTTTTTTTTCCATGATAGTATTACTTCCGTTTTAGCCATCAAAGTTCTGGGATCCTGAGTGTACTTACTAACTGGGCCCGTCTGTGTAAGTAATTCTTTTAAATTCCTGTTACGTTTGTAACCAAAGGTAAAGCCATCACCTACCAATTTCTTCAAATCTGGATCCGTCTTGACGATTGGCCAATTCTGTAAAACAGATTCTTTGGTGTGTGTGGGCCATATGTGGTCATGTAGAATAATTTGCCACCCTTCTTGTACTAATTGTCCTTACGTTGTCCACAACTCTGTAGCACTGAGGTTCTATCTAAGGATAAAGCCCATGTCTGCACCTCATTAATCAAAGTTAAAGGATACCCTCTTTCCAAGAAACCTTTTGCCATATCCATGATTGTTTGTTGTCTCTCTGTCACCTCACTGGTGATTCATACTGCTCGCACTGCAATTTTGGGAGAGACCTCAAAATATTTCTAGGGTGACTGCTCTGAAATGTAATATGGTATGCTTGTTCATGGTTTTTTTTTAATTTTTGTGTGTAATTGGCCATTATGATTGTGTAGGGGACTGGTAAATTAACCTCCCAGTATATTTAGCAGGCAGTCCCCAAGTGTTAAAGACATCTAAGTGGGTCCTAAAATACAGTTAGGAGGGGGAACTGTTTCCTATTCCTGCTCTAATCCATGCCCCTTGCTGTTACTCACAGTGACCAGTAGATGTCACTGTACTAAAGTATAAAAGCATTGTAAGCCATGCTTTCAGGGTCCATCTTGTGCTGGCTCATGCATGAGCAGGCAGGCAGAGCTTAAGTGGAACCTTTGCACTATTTGCACCCTGAATACAGTTACAGTTGCACTACACCCTGCCTCCATATCGTTGCGAGGACTTACTCCCTAAGATTTAAGGTCTCATCCGGAGCAACATACTGGGAGTGGAGCTTATAGTCAGAGAAAGGTGCACTCAATTTACTATAGCGCTACCATTGTATACTGTAACATCGAGGAAATTGATGGTTTCCCAATTATAGTGCATGAAGAAATGGACAGTACTGTTTTATCTTTTCAGTATTTTAATTATATGTGCATAAATTAACTCCGAAATGCACTATGTCACAATTCTCCTAATAGAGGGATATTAAAAAATGTTTATATGCTCTGGCACTTTAAACTGAAAGCATATGATGCACGGTTCACATTAATATGCAAACTAATGAATGAGTCCCTTCCCGTATTGATCTACCTGGGGCTGGGCTATATATTCTGTGAATTATTTGGCACAAGTCCCAATGGTTACTGAAACGTCTTATACATGTAATAATACACTTTATAAGTACACAAATGATGGCATACAAAGTTTGCAAAAATCTTGGTGCTGGGGTCTGATGTTTGGTCTGATCTGATATTTGATATTTGATATTTTGATTTTGATGACCTTCAACCTTTAAATTTAAATTTCTGATGTTTGGTCTCATCATCAACCTTTATATAGGGGGCAGATTTATCAAGGGTTGAAGTGAAAATTCGAATAAATAAATTTGAATTTCAAGGTAATTTTTGGGTACTTCGACTACTGAATAAGCCAAAATTCGATTCGAATTTTAAAATTCGACCATTTGAAAATCGAAGTGCTGTCTCTTTCAAAAATCATAATTCGACCCTTTACCACCGTTAACCTGCCAAATTGCTGTTTTAGCCTAGCACTGTTAAGGAGAGTTTTTGAAAAATTTTGAAAATCTATTTTTTTTTGGGAGGGGGGAGGAAATAGTTCGAATCAAACTACTTTAATTGGATCAAAAAATGATTTCACATGCGTTGCCCCGAAAGCGGTGCTTGCATGGTGCTGCACATAGCAGGCATCTGTGCCTTGGGTTCAGCAGGTGCCCCTGTTGTACCCCAAATGGACCACCAGGTATGTTTCTCAAACCAAAACTGACCATCTATAAGAAAGAATGGCCCTCTTGCCATAAGACAAAAAGAAATGTGTGCAGGTTACCAGGGACAGCAAAAAGCTACCTCTAGTAACCTTAAGAGCCAAATTCTTATTTTGCAAAACAGAAATTTCTAGGTCAAAAAAGCAATAAAAAGGTAAGCATGGCGATGGCATTGGGGCTACTGCCTCAGATGGTAGCAGTCCCTCAAATGCCTTTGTTGGTCCTGTGATGAAATTCTTGTATTATTACATACTTATTTCAGCATCTTGTTTTCAGCTTTAGGGTTTTTGCTGAAACAGCTGAACCTGTGCAATTTTGCAGTTATTTGAAATCTTTTCCACTTGTAGTTGATATTCCAGATAATGGAATGATCAATGTCTCATTAAATCCCTTCCATGATTCATAGGCATCAATAACCTTCTTTCTAAAGGCATGAGAGAGCTCTCTCAATCTAGAGATGGTAATATCACACTCACTTTTTATAATTTATAAATTATCTAATTTTAGGTATTTGAGCTACTGATAAATGTAGGATGTGCACTTATATTTTCCACATGCAAACTTTGCAACTATGCAGTGGACTACAAGATGTAAATGGTGGGTGATATTTGTAGTAATATATCACCTTTATCTATCAATATTTTTGAAATAAAGATCAAATATCTGTATGTTAAAATTAGTTGAAAAGTTGAAAAATGCCACGGGGTGTATTTTTCTGTGCAGCTTTTATCAGGAGGGTCAAGATGGTTTTGTTTAAACAAGAGTTCTTCCATACAACTACATACTAAAGTAATGTTAGGAAGTAATATATGAAAAAAAGCTTATGCTAAGTCATACTTTAGGTTTAAGGTATGCAAACTATTTCCTTTTATTTTGCTGTCTTTCCTAGGAACATCAAATCAGTCAAAACAGTAAAATTGTCTCTGTCTATGACAATTACAGTGCTTATGGCTATTGTATACAGTGATCTCCATACAGAGATAAGTACATTTTGAGTAGATAATTATGTACATTTGCAGTCAGCTCTACAACTATCTTAGCCTTTTCTGCAAGACAATTTTCAGTATTTTAGATTGTAGGGACAAATAGCCAGAAAACATCTCATATACTGTAAGCATAATACTGTTCTGTGAATCGATTAGTGCAAGCAACTTCCATGTTTCAAACAGAGATTAGACATTTTAGGTAGATTATGTAGAACTGTAAGCCAAAACCTGCTTAATGCACCTAACAATCTCATAATTACTTCTACATACAAGGTTTTTCTTTAAAGATTGTATAATTCCCTATACACTTATACAAGTATACTGTTCAGTTAATCCTGCTAGTAATTGGGCTCTTTCTTTTCCTTGATGTTACTGGAGGCTAAAAGAAATGCTTGATAGGTGGTATATATGGCATATATTTTTATATACAGTATGTTGCACATGACACATTCCTACTTGAAAGATATAATTGAAATGCATTTTGTGTTTGTTGCCTGTTTAGTGTTGGCTTCAGTTTTCTAAAAATACTGGGGGTCTAACTAAAATCTATTGGCCTCTGTAGCAATTATAATTTTAATCTATTTGATTTACAACATTGCAGCTTTACAAAGCTCATACATTAGTTATCATCTACAAAGCAAATGAACAATAAAAAATAACAGTAACACAGAAGCCTCTGAGTCAATCGGCTGTATGGTCTCAGGGAATAGTGACACCAACAACTAGATGGAATATGAAAAATAAAAAGTTGCTTACAATAGGTACAATGCTAACATACTCAAAGTTTATGAAACATTTACCCTTGCTTTAAGTTTTTCTTAGGTCTGTACCATTATCCATTTTGTGGTTTTATTTTAATCTTTTTTTTTTTTTAAAGGATATTGTTCTGAATATTGTGTAAGGCTCTGCCACAAAATTAAAGGAAAACTATACCCCAAAAATGAATTTTTGAGCAACAGTTTATATCAAATCAAGTGACATATTAAAGAATCTTACTTACCTGGTATATATATTTAAGTAAATATTGCCCTTTTACATCTCTTGCCTTGAACCACCATTTCATGATGGTCTGTGTGCTGCCTCAGAGATCACCTGACCAGAAATATTTCAACTCTAACTGTAACAGGAAGAAGTGTGGAAGCAAAAGACACAACTCTGTCTGTTAATTGGCTCGTGTGACCTAACTTTATAGTTAGTTTGGTATGTGTGTGTGCACCGTTGGATCCTAGGATCCCAGGAGTCTGTCCTTATTTTTTAAAATGGCTATTTTCCATTTATGATTACCCAATGGCACATGCTACTAAAAAAGTGCATTATTATGAAAATGGTTTATTTACATGAAGCAGAGTTTTACATATGAGTAGTTTTATGCAATATCTGTTTATAGAGACCTACATTGTTCGGGGGGTATAGTTGTCCTTTAAGGTTAGAATTACACATTTTGAATTGAAAACAGTAAATCATTTTAATAAAATACGTTTGGGAAAAAAGCCTTGAAATAAAGCATATCAATAAGTAAACACTATTTTATATAATGCATTTGGTGAGAATGATGTATTGCATGTGTTAATCAGCAAAGGTGGCGTGCTAGCATATGCTTATTTTGGGGTTTTCAGTTTCCTAAAAAAGAAAGCTATATAGTGTATTATGCTTAGTTTACTGGAGTGTAACGATTTTAATCCTACTCACATTTATGTTTCTTGATAGAAGGCACGTAATGGTCTTTAATGCAGGAAATGCACAGCATATGTCAGAGCTATAATAAACAAAGTTTTGATAGTGTATTATCACTGGACAAAGAGCGTGAGGCCCTGCGGGTTATTTACACTCACCAAACTTCGTATGGGTTAAGAGCATACAGTGACCGTTTCTCCGGCAGTGTTGGTGTCCCACGTGGTTTTGAAGAATGGATTCCTATTGAGGTCAGCGAACGACCTCAGCGTCTTTAGTACGCGTGGTACCAGGGGGGAAGTAAATCCGACAGTCCTTAAACAAGTATCTGCCAAAGCAGATGGATGACGGCGATGTTAAATAGAGCCGGTATTTCAGTTGGGGGGAAAAGACAGCGTTCGGCTTTTCCTGCATCGCAGTCTCCCCAACCTGAGTGGTTTGAAATGTCTTCGCTCCGAGGGTTCTGCGCAATAGTCCGATGCTTCTTAGGGGAAAACTTTGGAGAAACGAATGCAAACTATTTTGTATGAAGTTTTATTATTTATTACATCTAAGCCCAACGCGTTTCGTATTCCTGATACTTCATCGGGGGCATCACACGTGCTCAATTACATCATTGTTTAAATAGATACCTTAAGCAGTTAATTTGCTTAATTGGTAATTAGCATAAATAATTTTTAAAAACATATTAAAAAAGGATCAATTTTGTTCATAAAATAAACATTATTAACTATGAATACATACATATTTATTTGGAACAATGAATTAAATGAAAAGAATAATTAAGATAAAAAACATTTTATATCAATGTAATAAGACCTTTAGGAGTCATTGTTTTCAATTTATAAATTCAAAATGTTTCTTCCTGGGATATTGTCTGTAAAATATCGCTTCCTCTCCAATGGTTTTTCTTTTGGATAATACCTATGAATTTTAATAAGGATGGATCCGCATTATGGGGAGTTTTAAAATGTGCAGATACACTGTGTGTCATTAGGCCTTTTCTAATATTATTCATGTGTTCTCTAATTCTGGTTTTCATAGTTCTACTCGTCCTTCCTATATATTGTAATTTACATGGACATTGTAGCACGTAAATAAAATTTTTACTGTTACATGAAATAAATGATTTGATGTTGAATTCTTCATTGGTCACATTAGATACGAACTTTGTTACTTTTGTTTCATTAACTTTGCTTGATTTACATCCTTTGCAGGTTTTGCATGCTAAAAATCCATTCGGTTTATTCATGAAAGATGATTGCAATAAGGATTTTTGGTTGATAAACGGTAAACAGCTTGGTCCCAGTATTTGTTTAACTGTATTTGGTTTTCTGTATATGACACGTAGATTTTTCGTTAAATATTCTTGAAGGTCTTTATCTTTTTGTATTATATGCCAGTGTTTTTTTATTATAGTTTCTAGTTTTTTATGTGAGCTGTTATATTTTGTAATAAATCAGAGAAACATACATTTTGTATAGTTACCTAATCCATAATTTTTTGTACTTTATCAAGTGTAAAAATCTACGAAGTAAGGGAATTAAAAGCTGTCAAGGTCATGTAGAAATCAATGGAAGTTCCTTTTCTTTTCTCGCAAAGATTTTCTTTTTGAGATCAAAACGTTCATTGCCATACAAATTTGTCCTTCATTAATGAAAAATGCATTGTTTACAAACCTTTTCTACAGCTATTTCCATTCAAACTTTTTTATCTGGATCTTTTAATAACTTTCATGGCATTTGTGATTTTAGAGAAATAGCGTTTAATCGTGGTTTAAAAAAGCTCTCTTTGACCTTTAAAAAGTCACTTCCCCAAATACAAAAGTAAAGCAAGTAAAAGCTGTCAAAGTCATGTAGAAATCAGTGGAAGTTCTATTTCTTTTCGAGCAAAGATCAGCCTTTTGTTAGAGGTTTGTTTAGAGGTTCATCGGCATACAAATTTTTAGTTTGTTCACTAAATGAATGTTTTTTTTGGATATTTTTCAGTGGATTTTTTCAGTGGCTATTTTCATTTGTACTTTTTGTACAAATTAAATCTTTTAATAACTTTCATGGGATTTGTGGTTTTAGAAAAAAACTCTAAAACCAATGAAATTGAACCTTCAATAAACAGGCCTCCACGTGTGCCTTGCATAAGATGGCAATAAGTAGAAGAAAACATGCCTCTAGCTAGATGATCTTAAAAAAGACAGTAATTTAAAAGCATAGGGTAGCTTTATAACACTTTTCTTATGCTTCATATCAAGAGTTGTACCCTATAACTTTTTCAATATACATGATGTTCAGTAAACCAGCACAACTAAACAATATCTGTGAAGCCCATTAAGGGTCAAAGTGTCCAAAGTTATGGTCCATTAATCTTCATTTAAAGGGGCAGATTTACTAAGAGTCGAATTGTCGAGGGCTTTTAGCCCTAAAATTCGACTGGCAAATATTTGGCGAATAAATATTCACCGGTTTTGAGCGCGTTTTCAACTAATCGCCAGAATTGTACGATCAAACGATTCTATGAAAAGTCGCAGAAAAAACATTTGAATATTCACCAAAATTGTACGAAACGAAGTTCAAAGCGTTCGATCGTACGATTGAAAATCGGCAAAAGATTTCCATAGGCTTCTATTGCAATTCGGTAGGTTCAATCTGGCGAAGTAGGCAGTCGAATAAAAATTTAAAGGGCAAGTTCTTCGACTGGTGAATAGTCAAACGATCGAATATATATTTATTCGATCTATTCGATGTGACCGAATATTCTATATTCGATAGTTGAAAATACTTAATTTACATATTCGAATAGTTGCACAATCGAGTAGAGACTATTCAAGCAAATAGTCGAATCCTTCACACGAATTTAATAAATGGGACCCTTAGGGGCAAATTTACAATTTATTCCCCAAAATTAGCTCGATCAAATTCGAAATTTGATAAGCATTTGACCATTGAATGCTTATCGAATTGTTTTAGGCTATCATTTTACTCGCTATTCGATTTCTCAAGGGATTCGTACGATCGGATACCGATCGTTCGATTTCAAGTAAAAAATCATAAAATTTCATTGCGCATCCGAAAAATTCGGATGATTTGAACGATCGAACGCTTCAATCATACGAATGGTATTCGAGCAGGACTTAGTCTCAGAAGCCTATGGGGGGCTTCCCATAGGCTTCTATTGCAATTCGGTAGGTTCAATCTGGTGACGTAGGCAGTCGAATAACTATAAAATTTTGATTCCTTCGATCGAATTATTGAATATCCAATCATTCAATCTATTAGATAATTTGGTATTCAATGATCAAAGAGGCCAAATTTGAGTATCCGATTTCACGAAAAATTTGTATGATCGTTATTCAATCGAATTCGATCGAACTGCGATCATTTCAGGTGAATTTTGTAAATCGGCCCCTTAATCTTCCTAATTTCCCCCTCTGCTCTGACTCAAGGATAGTTTCCATAAGTGCATAAAAAGATTTTTGGGAGATGACCTATGACTTGACATTTACTCTGTAAAGCTTTCGGGTACTTGGTATTCTTATCTGCTGGTTTCCTATACAGCTTTTCCATTTTTTGTATTAAAAAATAAATTTTCAAAATAAAAATAATTATATAATTATAAAATAATTATTAAAATAAATATAAAATTATTATGGCTCAAAGACCAAAGATCTAATAAAAACTGTTTGAATTGTTCGATCGTATCGTTCGAACATTCAAATAGAATTTTATTCATATTATTTGAATAATTGATTTTTCAAAATTCGATGGTCGGATTTTTGAAAATTGGATCAAATTTCAAATCATTCTTGTGAATTTAGTAAATTCCCCCATAATGCCCCATAATGTATCTTTGTATTAATGGTTGCTTGGGAAATCAACGCCATAGTTTTGTTCCCAATGTACAAGATGGCACATATTTGTCCATAACATTCTAAGATTATGAAAAAAGAACCATATTTTTTCCAGATCCATGCTAATTTCTTTGAATATTTAGCCACAAAAAAAAAATGGTGACAAACACTCATAGACCCTAATGTATTTTGAGCATTTCACAAATCTTCGAATTTTCCCATGGACTTGCTGTGTGGGACAGTAGAAAGAAAAAAAGTACAATTCTTATAGAACGCCTTAAATATTTTATTGGACATTTTTTCAAAGGATGTAGAGTAAAGTACAATCTATGGAAAATTACAAAGTACTACTTTAAATTATTTTATATTTATTTATATTTATAAGCATTGTATAATTTTTATAAATGCTTGAAAATCAACAAGAACAGATAAAACATTTTGGATAAATGTCATGATATCAGTCATCATGTATTATTTTTGACATTATTCTATTCATTTTAATCAGTCTTGTGGATATAACTGAAGGTATTTTTGTAAAAATAATTGTGCTTAAATATCCTGAACACTCTTCATATTATTCAGCATCTCAAATACTTTTAATTGGCAAATATTTTTTTGAAGTGTATAATTACTTACATTTTTTAAGTATTCAGTTCCAGTTTATCACTTAGAAAAATGGTTATGTCTGCTCTTCAATGTTCTTGGAGCTACAAAATACAAGGTAGATATTTAATAAATGGTCAGTGCAGTGAACATCTCTCTGTATGTATGCTATGAGATATGTCTACTTGAAAAGCATACATGCATAAGCAAATATATTCTGAATGATGGTTGCCATAATTAGTTTTATAAATTAATTCAGGAGAGGTTTCACTAGTAGCAATGTTGCCTCACAATTTAATGCTTTTAGGCCAAATCATGCTGTATATATATACATCTCTAGCTGCACAGTTACAGTATGCACTTCTAAGTTCATTGCGAACACACGATCATCCCCATCCAAATTTATTCCCTAGTATTAATTGCACCTACATTCTTCACTCTGTTATTTGGGATTTGTTAGAATTGCACCATACTTCTTACAGGATCCGTTATCTGGAAAACTGTTATCCAGAAAGCTCTGAATTATGGAAAGGCCATCTCCCATAGACTCTATTTTATTGAAAAAACCCACATTTTTAAAAATGATATCCTTTTTCTCTGTAATAATAAAATAGTGCATTGTAATTGATTCAAAGTAAGATAAAATTAATCCATGTTTGGATTTGTTGGGTTTGTTTAATAGTTACATGATTTTCTAGTAGACTTAAGGATGAAGATCCAAATTACAGAAAGATCCCTTATCCGGAAAACCACAGGTCCCAAGCATTCTGGAAAATAGGTCCCATACCTGTACTGTCAAGGAGCAAAGATTCTAAATATTTTGCTTTTAAAGATTTGAAGGTTAATGTAATAGACACAAATTTTGATCAGGCATGATAACCCATAGTAAACTGGCCAGTAGCAAATGTTGTGCCATTTATTACATTACCTTGTCACTGTTTCCACAGGGAATACTGTATATTTAGGAGGTTAAATTTAAGTTTAAATTTAAGGTTAAATTTAAGGTCAAATTGTAACATCTTGGAAAATTCAAGTTCCAGTGAAAGATCACTAGAAAACTAAATTTTTTAGAAGAAGAAGAAGAAAAAATAACCTTGAATGTTTAATAATTTATTATACCCTGATGCTGCAAAAAGTCTGAATCCAAAAATTGGCCACCTCCGACCGATCAAGGTCCTGTATAAGTCAATGGGAGAGGAACATATCTCAATTTTAATTTTTCGTGGTCTGTGCTGGGTTTATCCCAAAAATCCGACTTTTTTCAGGGCTTTCCTGCAAAAATTCGAGTGATTCAGGGAAAAAGTCTGATTAATTTGAGCAATACAATATGAGATACATTTAGATTTTAGTAAATAACCCCCTTAGGGGCAGATTTATTAAGGATCGAAGTGAAAATTAAAATTTAAAAAATTAAAATTTCAAGCAATTTTTGTGTATTTCGACTAGGGAATAGTCCAAATTCTATTCAAATTTTCCAAAAATGTAAAAATTCGAATTTCAAAATATATCATGTATTGCCTCTAAAATTTTGGACTTTGAACATTTGCCATCTAAAACAACCCCCTTAGGGGCAGATTTATCAAGGGTCAAAGTGAAAATTTTAATTAAAAAAATTTGAACTTGAAGCTATTTTTGTGTACTTTGACTAGGGAATAGTCCAAATTTGATTCGAATTCGAAAAAAATTTGAAAATGTTAATTTCTAATTTCTCTTTAAAAATTCGACATTGAACATTTGCCATCTAAAAACTGTCAAATTGTTGTTTTAGTCTATGGGGGACCCAGAACCTATTTGGAGTCAATTTGTGGACTTTGATTCGAACAATTCAAATTTGATCGAATACAGACAGACCTATTCAATCGAAAATGGATCTATTCGAATGAAAAAAAACTTTGAATTAATTTCGGTTTGGTCTTTTTAAATTTGAATTTCGCAGCTTTTGCAATTTGAAATTCGACCCCAGATAAATATGCCTTTTAGGGGCAAATTTACAAAATTCACGTGAATAGATCATAGTTCGATCGAATATGATTGAATTACGATCATACGATTTAATCGGATATTCGAATATTCAAATTTGGCCTCA